>OY720676.1:24287893-24882459 GCA_963170755.1 Amphimallon solstitiale | reverse complement strand
AATTACAACAACACAAGACAAAACAACTAAAACAGAAAATGATGAAAACATGATTAAATACAAAAAAATTCAATATATCCCAGAACTAACCAACAAAATTAAGGCTTTATTTCAAAAAACCTGTTCCATTGCATATACACAGCCTTCTCAAATGCAAAACTATATACGACATTAAAAGACAAAATACCAACTGATATGAACAACAATGTGGTGTATGCTATCCCCTGCGAATGCAATATATATTACTTTGGACAGACAAAACAAAGACTAAAAAACAGAATAACCCAACATAAGAGTGACAGCAGAATTAAACCGCAATCATGTGCTCTAGCAAATCACGTATCAACCACACACCATACACCGGACTATAGCAAAGTTAAAATTATCTTCAAAGAACCAAATTACAATCGGAGAATGTTCTTAGAAACCCTATCAATTAGAGCCTCAACTCAAAATCTAAATACAAAATCAGATTCAAAAATGTTTAGCAATATATATGACATATTTTTACCCAAATTAAAGAGCCTAATAACAAATAAATTATCCTACATTTAAACAGTGATAAATGTAACTTAACAAATGGTCTCGGTATAACATACACATACGAAAATAAATAAAATATTTTTACGATAGACACATCATAAAAATACAAGACAAAAATCCACAAAAAAAAAACAATGCAATATAAATACGAACAAACAGGTGAGAGAAACTGCACATAAAAGACATATACTATAGGTATAATATTAAAACGAAAACTCTTGAGATTTCAAGCAGAAATTTTATCCATTGACGCTTTAATATAATTGATATAGTAATAAAATTTTTTTGAGTTGTGCACGTGACAAATATGTGTTTTCTAATAGGCGTTACTGCTTTTATAAATAATGTTTTCCTAAACAAAAAACTGTATTAACCAATAGCAAATGTAAGTATTTGTATAATTTTTAATTAATGAAAACAATTTGTTTTCTCTGTTTTTAACATGTAAAAACATTATTATTTTTGTTTGTCCGTGGTTAACATGTAAAACATCATAACTTTTGTTTGTTTGTTTCAACTATTAATCAAAACAGTTTATATTTTATTTTATTCTGAATTTTTAACATCTTTTGTAAAGCACGTTTTCTTTAAATACACAGGTCTGAAGAAGGTTTGAAAACAATAAACCGAAACGTCACAAAGCTATAATAGTGTTTCAATTTTAACACCCAAACAACCCTAATTCTGTCATTTAAGACAGTAATTATCTTGTTTTATCAAGAATTACCAAATAGTGGAATACATCAGCAGTTACAAAACTGAAAACCATTGAAGTTTATATATTTATATATATATATATATATATATATATATATGTTTTTTCTATTCTTTGTTGCCGTATTTATATATTATTTAAACTCTTGATGAGCATTGGGCATTTTCGGCATTAAATAAACATACATTAGTTTATAATGTTTGATTTATTTTTTAACGTTTCGACCTTTCTTTTGGTCTTCATCAGAAATGATAATAGGTAAGAACCAATTTTTCTGAAACAACATACACCATGTACATACAAAATGCGATAACACAAAAATAATTTGATATAGGTATACAAAAAATATAAGAATCATATTAAAAAATGAGAAAACTTACTCCAAAATATGTAACAACAGTGTCCTAATAACTTTTATAAAACATGTACAACAAATAAATACATTAAAAGGGTTTTAAAATTTAAAATACGTAACGTCAAACGATTAAGATCTAAAATGTCAATGAAATGTCTATAATGTTGGTTTAGTTTGACATGGAAACGGCCAAAAATAACAACAAAAACGGATAAAATGTATTTATATGAATGTATGCATGTTAATATTAATGGGTTTTGTAATTATAATAATTGTCGGTATACTGTTGATAAATTTGAGATTTCTCCTCTGTCATTAACTGAGTTTTGATTTTTGTGTATTTCAATCATCTCTAAAATGTTTCTCGACTTTGTATTATATTCTTTATGTAACACTGAAATGCGATCAAAATCAAATGTATGTGAGAACATATTATTTTTGGCCGTTTCCATGTCAAACTAAACCAACATTATAGACATTTCATTGACATTTTAGATCTTAATCGTTTGACGTTACGTATTTTAAATTTTAAAACCCTTTTAATGTATTTATTTGTTGTACATGTTTTATAAAAGTTATTAGGACACTGTTGTTACATATTTTGGAGTAAGTTTTCTCATTTTTTAATATGATTCTTATATTTTTTGTATACCTATATCAAATTATTTTTGTGTTATCGCATTTTGTATGTACATGGTGTATGTTGTTTCAGAAAAATTGGTTCTTACCTATTATCATTTCTGATGAAGACCAAAAGAAAGGTCGAAACGTTAAAAAATAAATCAAACATTATAAACTAATGTATGTTTATTTAATGCCGAAAATGCCCAATGCTCATCAAGAGTTTAAATAATATATATATATGTATAAATGTATATATATATATATATATATATATATATATACATAATACTGAAATATAATATAAAAAAATGCTGGTTATATTAACATACTAAATAAAAAGGCCTTAATTTTAGAAAAAACTTTATCCTTTTAAAAGTTTATAGATATAATTTACTTATTAAATATTAATAATACAGCTTTCTATGTTCCAACAGTCTTATTTAAAATCAGGTAATTTTCCATTGGTACAAATTACATAGTCAGAGATTTTATGATATTTCATTAAGATGACAAATATTCAGTCAATACTGGATCATTCATAGGAAGCCGCACTAGATTTCTTTTCAATAACTCTAAATTTCTTTAATAATCCTCTTAATATCCATATCGATTTTTCTTATTTCAGAAAACAGAAGATAGCCTAGGTAGGTAAAACATATCAGAAAGAATACTACCAGGATGATTCCATAAAACACAATGCCTCCTCACATGTTCGCTTCTCTTAAAAAACATTTCGTTACTATCTTCTATCTGAATTGATATGTCTTTGATATTCCGGACCGTGGATTCTTCGAATTTGGAAAGAGCGCGATGCATTTTATTTTGGAAATCCGTAATATGGTTTTCTTGTTTTTTCAGTGCATCCATAACGTTTTCTTTCGTATCTCCGATGAGAGTTTGCATTGCTACAAATCGACGGGTTTCCTCCAGATGGTCTTCTTTCATGCTGATGTTGATATGGTCAATACATGAATATTCCTGTTTATGGTTGTAATCGAAGATTGATCTAATTTCTCCTAGGAGATCTTGTATTTCAATATCAGCACTACAATTAGTTTTAGAAAGAATATCCTCAAAGAAAGCGGTTGTCGTAAGTTTTTTCTTATATCTAGTTATCATGATCGTCTTGCCTGATTCCATTTTTCCTGAATATTTCTTGGATTTACCTAGTATTATACCCTTAGCTATCACGTTTTGTGTCAGTATTTTGACATTGTTGCTGTTCTTGAGCAGAAAGGAAATAAGGCGATCGCTTGCGTCCATTCCTAGTTTTTGGGCAGCTCTGATTTGTTGTCCATCATAAGACACTTGATGAAAGTGTTGCTCGTATGCGTAAAATATATCGAACGCAGCTCGGATTAGCATCATTATGAAAACCTGTTTATTTTCGCAATAGCAATTTACTATGCTGATCATTTTTATGGCATTGGCCTTTTCCATCTCCTCTTGACGATATTTATCACCAGATGTTATAGTTGCTGCAAGCGCACGACCACATGTGGGAATAGCTGATGCTGCTTGGGCAATTAGCGAAACTAGCATGCTTGTTTTGACGTCGTCTGGTTGACCTTGAAGATTTTTCTCCCAACGGATGACGGTCCCCACAAATTTTTTTATGAAGAATGAAGTAAAATTATTTAGGAGCCGTTTGGACCCCATCCTGGAACAGAATAATGCAAATTAAAAACAATGTAAATCTGTGGAAACAACGAGTAGGTACAGATAAACCGCCATTGACTTTTACTTTCTTAAACGTAGTATTAGAAAACATTGTGATAATTAAAAGGTTCGAACACAAATTTTTTTCAGATGTCCATGTTTTAAGTTCACTAATACAGAAACAATGGATTTGGAAAACATATCACCGTTTCACTCCGCATGTGACCACGATAGCGGTCAAACGGTTAAAGCTATCAATACTAAACTCTCTCTATATATATGAATATTAACTTTCTGGCAATATTTGATTTTCAGTGAAATCGGTAGACTGGAAGTAGTAGCTTCCTTCTGTGAAAATATCATTTTTTTCTTCGTCAACTACTAAGTTTAGAGAAATATCTAAATAAGAGGAAAGTAAATAAGGTGAATTCGAGAACACTTTACTATAAAATGTTTTTCGAAATGCCTACCGGAGGTCTTTTACTCTTATCGAAAAAAAGGGGCGTTTTAATATGTCACAAATTAAATTTTATCCTTCTTCTTAATAAAATAAACCTCTAAGTGAAAGTGTTACTTCCGGTCCGAATTAGATTTTTTTTTATACAAAAATTATTCAAATCCAGCTCTAAATAAATTGTGTTCTTAATGTATAAAATGCAAGATTTGCGAGGTATTTGCAAAAAAGTGCTATTTGATAAGAGTAAAAGTGTTACATCTTGTCCGAATTTTGAAATAAAAAAAAATTTTCCAATTCGGCCTCTAAATCTATATAGAATTTATACTTTGCAAGATATTCGAAAAAAAATGTTCTAAGAGAAGATAAAAAGAGAAATTTCGAAAGTCTTACGTATGAAAACGTTGTGTGATGCCCACATCTAATTTTTCTGTAATACTTTTAATTAAAAATAATTTTGTAAAATGACATTACGTGTTTACTTTCTCATACGTAGTATAAGGAAATATTGTGATGACGAAAATTTTCGAGCTCGAGATTTTTGCAAATGTCCACGTTTTGAAGTCCCCTCATATCCAAAATGTGGATTTTAAAAAATCTTTTTCTCTCTCTGTGTATGAGTGTCCGTGTGTGTTTGTGCGTGTGTGTGTGTGTGACAACGATAGCGTTGACGCGGCTATAGCTATTAATACTAAACTTAATATTATGAGTGTGATATCCCTTTTGAGATCTGACTAGATTTTCAATAAAAGCAGTAGACCAGATATAGTAGTTTATTCGGTAATTTTTTTTTTTACCATTAAAGCTTGGGTTTTAAATATTTTTGTATAAGAAAAAGTTGAAAATTCAGGCCCGAAATCACACTTCTACTCACAGGTTTAATAAGGGTTAAAGGCAATTAGCAACAAGTTTTACATAGAAAATCGGAAAGCATATATGTATACGAAAGTCGTGTGGTGTCCACGCCTCATTTTACTTTCTAGTACGTAGTATACGGAAGTATTGTGATGATGAACATTTTCGACTTCGAGATTTTTGCAGATGTTTACGTTTTGAAGTCTCCTGATTCCAAAAAAGAGGTTTTTGAAAAATCCCTATGTGTGTGTCTCCAGTGTGCGTGTGACCACGATAGCGGTCAAACGGCCATAGCACGGCAAGTTTCAATATCTTTTGTATAATAAAAATTCAATATTCGGACCGGAAGTAACACTTTGCAAATATGTATCTCGAAAAGTATGCATTCTGAAGAGATTTATTAAGAAATTTGGAAGTACTTAGAATAAGACTTTGAATAATTTTTGTATAAAAAATTCTTAAAATTTGGACTTGAAATAACACACTTACTCACAGGTTTATTTTTTTTAGAAGATAAAAGTATTTAACACAATTTAGAACACCTTGTGTATATGTAATTTGAATCCCTCATACGTATAAGAAAATTGTGTGGTGGCCACACCTCATTATTTAGTCAAGGCTTACTGTTTAAATTTTCTACGCGGATTTTTCTATTGTGGCTAAGTGTACATTTTAAAAATACGTTCAGTTTATACAGTTTCTAATGATTGGTGTAACATTTTAATGCTTCTTTGGATTGAGTAGAAATCCTTAATTTAAGAAAACGGAAGCGTTTAACGAAAAGAAGGATATGGACAGATATGGGTACTGAAAATGTATAAACAGATTTAATGAATGAATATGTTGCCCTCTATCGGTAGAGAGCAAAACGCCCGATTACGGAAACGAGTGATTAAACCTATATCAACAAATTATTTGTCGATTGGTTGGTGGTAATTCCTGTCATTTTAAATGTTAAAATATCCGCCAGAACAACAAAAATACTGTGACTGACAATACGCTCCATTAGTGCTTTCGTCATAATCGCCATTTTGTTGAGGTAGATCAGTTAAGTGGATCTAAATAAACCTGAAGAAGCATCAGCACTTGATTTCTAACATTCTTTTTTTTTTTGTTGTATCATTGTCCGAAGCAGGAGAGGCAAATATATAATGAAAAGGCTTAAAAATAAAAATTAAATAAAATTTTTTAATATGGCGAAATAGGTTTGTTTAGATCCAGTGCTACTGTGCAGTGCTATGACCTGAATCAACAAAATGTCCTATGTGACGTACGACTAATGGAGTGTATTCAATCAATTTTCCTAGTCTTTTAAAATTTAGTTTACATGTATTTGTTATAATCATCTTTAGAAGTTATATGAATACGAAATACATAATTCTTTCAATTTATTTTTTGATAATGCTGCAACATTATTAACAATTTGGCCACTGCAATCCAAAAACTTCAGAATACAATATTCTATTTTTAATATTTTTATTATATTTTCGCCCTAACAAAAATCGCACCTGATATTACCTTGTAAAATTTGTTGATTATAAGATAATCACTTTCAAAATATATAGAACACCACACGCTTATTTAATATAATTATTTCTGATATGTCTAGCGAACAGCAACTATTTACTTAAGTATTAAAGAAGCCAAACTTGGGAATTGTTAATGTAGTGATATGTCATTCACTACCGGTAAAACACTGAATGTGTGTGTATTCTCTTGCCTATCGCTTTGTTTAATACAAAATATTTTGATAAGTTGAAATATCTAATCTAAATCTGTTCTTTTTTTTTAATAAAATAAATACAGTCGTCATCAAATATGGAATTTTTTTCATATTACATCAATATCACATAATATGTTTTAATCCTGAGAAATGATGTTTTTTCTATGAAATTCGACATTTGTTTTTATATTAGCATTAATCTTAAATATTATGATTAAATTCCACAAAATGTTTTTTTTCTATGAAATCAGGTACTATTAACTACAGTTAATTACTAATAGTAAGACAATTTTCTGCCCTGATTAATAGTTAATATACAAATAAACAAAAGGTCCCTTTACTTGACGGTTTCACAATTGGGTCGACTTCAGTATTTTTTCTGCTCTTTCGATTTACAAATCACATATGATATACAGGCTGTTTCTTAATAACATGCTAATATTTAATGGGGTTATTCTTGGGTCTATTTTATGAAACAAAATTCATATGAACATACGTTCTAAATGTCCTAATGTTTGAACTGTAGGGTGCTTAAGTTTAAAAATTTTAATCATGTTTGAAACATGTTTTTTTAATAATAGTTAATGTTTAACGACTGAAATACGTTACAAGTATACTAAGTAGATAAATGTCAAAACTGTTTATGATTACAAAATAAAATCTTCTTCTTACCTACTAGATAATTTTTAGTCCTTGTTAATATCTAATTTAAAAACATCGTGCACATGAACGAATTTTATTTTTTTAAGTGAAAACCGTACGTCAAACAAAAGAAAAAACAAAAGATTACATTTGCTCAGAAATGAATGGGGATTTAAGAAAAAGTACTTTAAGAAAAAGCAATGGCGTAACATATTGCCGTGATCTTTATATTTTAAGAATTATAAAATTTATTAAATAGTTAAGTTATAGAATAAGAACATTAATTTTTCGTTTAAAACGAAAACACTGATATAATAAGCATAGGTTAAAAGTATTACAACAAGTAAAAATGGGTTGTCTAACCTTTAAGGGGCAATATCATTAAGAAAATGTATACATATATAAAAATTATGATGAAAACGTTAATTTAAATGGATAAAATGTATATATGTATGTATGTATGTATGTCATATTTAAACGTGTAGTAAATACCTGATTCTTATATCTAAAAACATTAAAAGGATATATACGGAAAAGTACTCTTTATTCGAGACGACACATCGATAAGTTTTATGTGTTGATAAATGCAGAAGTCAAAATACATTTAAGAAGTTTTGTTTGCATAAACACAAGGGCTTCAAAGATAGCAGAGCAAATCATGTGTAGTTTTTAAAAAAACCTGCAAAGAAGAAATAACATTAATATTGTTTGTAGTTGTCTGCAAATTGACATACTAGAAGCAGAGAAAAAATTGGATAGAGCTGGGAAGCAGTGTGGTGGATGCGAGTACTCTTTGTAATACAGTTTTCCTGAAGAAAATTCTAATGGTACATAACGTGTTCCCGATTTTATCCAACAAAGGTATCTATAAAAAGAAGATAGGAATAACTTTAATCAAAGGGAAAAGGATATATATATATATAACAATGAGAGAGGCAATACATTCGTATACAAGTGTAATGAAGGATGGTATTAAGAAAAAAGAATAACATACCCACAGAAGGCGAATAATAGCAAGTGTGCGTGAACTTCCAATAGACAATTTTGAGTAGCGACATTTGTAAATACATTAACTGTCAAATGCGGGATATGTGTTTATGTGATTGAGAAAACTTAAGGGAAGCAAAAATGAACCAGACGATACCAACATAAATGTTAGTTGAAGAGACGTGGCGCTGTGAATAAGTAGCTATCTTTTGTTTTAAATTATATAAGGCCGCGAAAATGAATGGAGAGGGAGATGAATTCTGTCTTTTGAACTTGTTAGACGTACAAATTTTTTGAGATCTTTTGCGATAGTAAAAAGAATGAGAGTAGGGGTTTTATACACTACTACAAATTCATTATTAGTTTTCAATGTATCATGTTTTGTTTTTGAATTCAAGTTAAATTTTAGTTTTATTATTGTTAGTAAATTTTTTGCATTTAATAATTTCATTTTTATATTGTATTACAAGATTTTTTCAAAATGGAGGACATAAATAAAATGGAATTTGACAAATTGTATAATGAACTTAAGTAAGTTTTTGAAATGAATATTCAATTTTAAATAATTGATGGTGTAAGACGTACTCTAAAAGTACTATGTGAGGATATTTGCTTTTAGCAAGGCGTTGAGCATCATTAATTTAAACAAATATTGTCTTGTTAAATTGGATTGATTTTTTTGTAATAGTGGGAAGATAGTTAATGGTGTTGAGGGCACTGAAAGTACTATGTGCAAATATTTGCTTTCATTGAATCATTAGGTATCATTAACGATTATTTTAGTCAGTCTTAATGAAAATTTTCAAATAAATGAATACGAATAGACAGGGATGTTCTTGATGGACAATCGCCAAGCCGTTAAATGTACTTTGTGCGAATATTTGCATTTACCGATTGGTATGGGTCATTTTCAAGACATTCTCGTTGCGAAGTTTTAGATCATCAAAGGCACTATGTGCGAATGTATGTTTTTGTTGAAATAGAAATTAGCTTCGTATGGGAAAGATTAATTTTTTTGAATCAATAAATATTGTTATATTAAAAATAAAAATAGCAAGATAATATTTTTCTCATATCAGTGTAAAAAAATATATTTTTTTATGTTCTTTTATTGTAAAAGAAAAATACTTGATATAGCCACATGATAACAATGTTTTCTTTTGTTGCTGTTTTTCTAAAAGAGAATTATAAATATTTTTATGAAATTTAAACTTTATTTTTATTATTGACCTTATGCAAATATAAACTAAATAAGAGACACACCAGAGTAAAAGAAGAAAGATCACTGCTAGAACTCACAGGAATAAATGAAATGCTGTTAGGGAATAGACTTATAGGTAAAGATATGACGATGTTTAATACATTCTCAGCATTCATTAAAAATATTTATGCAATTTTTGTCGTTGCATTGTTGTAACCACAGCAATATGTTTCTTCAAAAAATTAAAAATAAAAAACCGTACAGACACCACAGGTAAAAATTATAAAATTGATTGTACATCAGAAAATGCATCTTGATGCATAAAAGGCGTGTACAAAATTTCACAAAAATATCTAGGGTAATACAAAAGTTAAAATTTTTTTTTTTAAACTTTAGCACTCTACAGTTCAAAAGTTAAGACATTTAGGTCATAGGTATGTTCACAAAAAGTTTATTTCACAAAATGGACCCAAGAATAACGCCCGGTTTCATAATACATGTGTCAAAGTCCCTTTAACCAAAGTCTACTTTGAGTTAAAGCTGACTTTAAGGTGGACTTAAAGTAAATGCGTTTCATAATGGTATTGGGATGTCACTTTAGCTAAAGTTAATTTTCATGTAATGTTTCTGTGTTGGTTGCAATGTAATATAGTTTCTTTTTCAATTTTACGAATTTATATTGGCTCTCCTGATAGTTTTACGCGCCTTTTATGTTTGACAATATTGTCTAACTATAGCTTGAATTCCCTTTCGATATTGTTAGTGACAGTTTATTATTAAATATATTGTGCAAAATGTGTGACCACAAAGAAAAGGGAAAAAAAGAAGAATATAGGAACTAATTTTAGCAAGGAGGATGAATTGTTGCTCGTGCAGGAAGTGGAAAAAGAAAAATTTTATATAGAGTGCAAAACAATGAACAAGATTTCAAGTGCCGAAAGCTTTGAAAAATAATTAAGAGACTATAACTATTATATCCTATAAAATGTCGTTGACTGTGTAGGAAAAAGCATGGGAGAGGAGGATAACTGCGAAGTACAACAATAACACTTTCCAATGCCCGAAGCTGTGACCAACTTAAGCCAAAGTATAGCACATTGATACATAACTTTGGTATATATGGAATAACTCCTTAAGAAAACAGTTAATTAACTGTGTTCAATTTTTTGTCAGTTGTTTAAGAAATATGTTTTGTGTGGATACAACTATCAGATATACAAAAATAAAGCAATGAAAACATTTAAATTTACTTTTATTAAATAAATATAAGACTAGAAAGCAGAAATAAATAATTTACAATATTAATATATTTCTGTACTTGCACTCGTAAAGAATACAGTTATAGATGAAATAAATTTCTTTTCAAAAAATTGACTATGGCTTATCATTATATTACTTATACATACTTTCAATATAATGTTTCATGCTATGCATTTAGCAAACAGCCGTTTGAAGTATTCTGGTGAGACCGAAATTTCAATTTCATATAACTTATGAGCAGTATGAAGAAGAAAATATATGTACATATTACAAGTTATTAAAATGTTTACGATTAACAAACGCTCATTCCTAGCCTTTCGTTAAAATTATTAACAACTGTCTCTATGTTATCTGCTTCATGCACATTCAAATCAGCCTCCCATTCATCTGGTATTTCCTCTTGCATCTCAATTGCAATATTGTGTAGTATGACTATATGCATTCTCCACTAAAATATATCATTTATTAGTAGTGATACAATAACTTCATGATAATACCAACCAAATTGTAGGAAGTGAAATTAAATGTTCGATTCTTAGTAAGTCTGAATCTATTGAAAAATTCGTTCTCATTGAATTTATTCAAACCGTTCTCCCTATTTCTATAAACATTACGTCGGTCGTCTTGCGACTACATCAACCTCATCTTCTGATGAGGAACGAGAACTCGTTTGCAATATGTATTGGTTCATTTTATTAGATAGTATTCGAAATAAATACCAGTGTATACCTATTTCCAAATTTAACAAGGTATTCGTCAACAACACAAGTATATTATGATTATTATGTGAGGTTATACCGTACTTGTCGTTAAAGTAAATAGTTAAAGTTGGTTAAAGCGGGAAAATCCTGACTTTGGCTTAAAGTGACTTTGTCGTTCACTTTAAAGTTAAAGTGAAATTATGAAACCGAAATTGAGATCTAAAGTCAACTTTGAAATTTAAAGTTACTTTAACTTGATTATGAAACCGGCCGTAACCCCCTTAATATTAGCATGTTATTAAGAAACATATGATATAATATGCAGCGGCGGCTCGTGATGGGGTGGGCAAGTCGGATACGACATTTCGAACAAGGTATCATACTTTGCTCCAAATATACAGTGCGTTCATGATGAAAGGAACAAATTCGTTTAAAATTCAAAAACGCTCGGACAGGTCGATTAATATTTTTAGTTGTGAATTTTTTGACATAAGAAAATTATATACAGGGTTTCTAAAGAAGAACATATGCAGCAATCATTGGTTTTTTTAAATGGAACACCCTATATATTATGCAATTTTTGAATTGTAGGGTGAATTCTAAACACATTAAACACATTTTTTTTTTGTAACATACCATATCCCCAAAATCAGCGGTTTTCGGAATAATGAGTTTGTGATAAATTAAAATACACGTAGGTAATGAAATAAAATGGTTAAATTGCACAAGGACACCTTGAACATTTTTCTAAAAGCCAAGAAAAACAACCTGGTATTGCAAATTTTATCTTCAACAAAAAACTCTACTTCAAATTAATCGATTTTCATGTATTTTTTTTAATTTATCACATTTCAAATGTCATTATTCCGAAAACCGCTGATTTTGGGGATATGGTATGTTACACAAAAAGTATTGAGATTTTACCATACAATTCAAATATGGCATAATATACAGTATGTTCCATTTAAAAAAGCAATGATTGCTGCATATGTTCTTCTTTAGACAGCCTGTATATAATTTTCTTATGTCAAAAAATTCACAACTAAAAATACTAATCGAACTGTCCGAGCGTTTTTCTGCAAAATAATTACCTGAATTTTAAACGAATTTGTTCCTTTCATCGTGAACGGACTGTATATCTATTAAAATTTATTGGAAAAATTTTCTAAGAAAATGTACCGTTCAACAAAAACCTCGTGCCCGGCTAGAGCTATATCTTCCCAGGACAGGAAAAGGGAGGTTATTGTTAGTAAGTGAAAACCAACTGTTGAAGAAATGTACTTTTGAAAGTTATAAATTTGTTTTTAGCTAATAAATCTAAAAATCTAAAAGGAAGATATCCTTGAACCTGACTTCTATTTGATTAATTATTGTATCAATAATTTCAATGAAAACTGGTTTGAAATACATTTTTGGATCGTCCATTCCATTATGATCGGATTTACATTTTGTTGACATGGTAGATGGTTCGGCAATACTACAAATGATGTTACATATTTTGTTAAAATATCTGAGCATTTCTAAAGTTATTTAAAGTGTGCAAATTTTCAATTACCTTCTCACAGTGTGCTATCTTTAAAGATTTAGAAACAATATCGAAAATCAACTCTGTTTGCTCAAAAATAAGACTGAAAGTGTAAGTAAAATTAAAAAACTAAAATTCTTGAACATTTATTTTTAGATCTAACCGATTCTTTATTGCCCCATAGTCTCTAGTAAATCCTCAGAATTTGTAATTTTTTCAAAAACCATTCAACAATTTTACTCTTGTTGGATGTAAATATCAGTAAGACACGATTTGAAATTCCATCTAATGTCAGATCCGCTAGGTATTCTTCTTTTAGATCAATTAGAAGCGCCTAATTGATCTAAAAGAATTGTTCTTTTCGTAGATTTAGAAAAAAATACAGGTAGCCCACTTAAAACTTGTAAAAATAATCTACATTCTTTAGTTTTGGTTGATCCATCTTTTGCTGTATGAAATTTAACCTGTGAGCATAACAGTGTATACACAGCGCTTGAGGAGCTATCTGTTTAAATTTTGATTGTAATCCATTTAATTCACCGGCCATCACAGAAGCTGCGTCATAAGTTTGAATAATTAGTTTATTAGGGATATCGTTTTTATTATTTTTTTTTTATCAAAAAATTAAATAAGTATGTAGCAGTTCGACCATTACTAACATCAGAAAATCTCATGAAACTTTCAATAGGCTTACCTTCTCTAATATAACGGAGATAACAGATACTTGAGATCGACACTTAAGCCGAAAAGTGATGGCCAAGTGTGCAAGAGAGATAAAAGTATCGGAAAAGTATTCCCGTTTTTATAAACAAATTGCAAAACCTATATTCTTTTTAAAAGTAGTATATAACTTAAAATGCTCTTCTACGGAGATGCAACCTCTTACTTTTTTTTATTACTTTCTTATACGTAGTATAAGGAAGTATTGTGATGATGAAAATTTTCGACCTCGAGATTTTTGCAGATGTCCACGTTTCGAGGTCCCCTGATACCAAAAAAGTGGTTTTTAAAAAATGTCTCTCTCTCTCTCTCTCTCTGTGTGTGTGTGTCTGTCTGTGTGTGTGTGACCACGATAGCGGTCAAACCGCTGTAGATATCAATTCCAAATTTTGTATTTACGTGTATAATCTGCCTCTTGAAAACTGATTAGATTTTGAGCAAAATCGGCAGACCGGAAGTAGTAGTTTACTTCAGTGAAAAAATCGAAATTTGCAAATATTTCGTCAATTACTAAGTTTAAACAAATTTATAAAGAATTCATATGTAGTTAGAATTCAGTTTGAAACAAATTGTCTTAAAAAAGTTTTTTGAAATTCCAACCGGAAGTAGATCTTTTACTCTTATCGAAAATCAGTTTTTTGCGAATATCTCGCAAGTCATGCTTTTAAGACAAGTACGTTATGAGTATAAAAGTATTTAAAACATAATTTTCAATATCTTTTATATAAAAAAAAATTCAAAATTCAGACCGGAAGTACCACTTTTACTCTTATCGAATAGCGATTTTTTGCAAATATGTCGTAAGTTATGCATTCTATGTATATTTATGAAGAGTACAAAAGTATTTAGAGTTGGATTTGGAATATTTTTTGTATAAATGAAATTTCAAAATTCGGACCGGAAGTAACACTTTCATACGTATAAGAAAGTAGTGTGGTAGCCACACCTCATTTCTTTTTTATAATAGTTGAGATATTATGTTTAATTTCCGTATTTAATGTTTTTTTTTTAATTCTGAGAAAGTGCGCATGTGGAGAAAATATTTTTAAATATAATCCAAAAAATAAAAAAAAACCTGATGAAAATTACCGCCCGAAACGCAAATAGTAATTTTCTCTCATGCTTTTACTTTCTTATCCGTAGTATAAGGAAGTATTGTGATGATGAAAATTTTCGACCTCGAGATTTTTGCAGATGTCCACGTTTTGAGGTCCCCTGATACCAAAAAAGTGGTTTTTAAAAATGTCTGTGTGCTTTTTAAACAGGTACGTTACGAGTATAAAAGTATTTAGAACTTAATTTTAAATACCCTTTGTATAAAAAGGAGTTTCAAAATTCGGACCGGAAGTAACACTTTTACTCTGGTCGAAAAGCGATTTTTTGCAAATATGTCGTAAATTATGCATTCTATATATATATTTATTAAGAGTACAAAAGTATTTAGAGTTGGATTTACAATATCTTTTGTATATATGAAATTTCAAAATTCGGACCGGAAGTAGCACATTTGCTCTTAGCGAGTAGCACTTTTTTTCGAATATTTTGCAAAGTATGCATTCTATAGCGATTTATTAAAAGAATGAAAGTACTTAGAATAGGTAAATTATGCATTCTATATATATTTATCAAGAGTACAAAAGCATTTAGAGCTGACTTTGGAATATTTTTGTAAAGTGATTTTTCAAAATTCGGACCGGAAGCAACACTTTTATTCTTAGCGAGTAGAAATTTCTTTCGAATATCTCGCAGTGTGCATTCTATAAAGAATTGTTAAGAGAATAGAAATACTTATAATAGGATTTTGAATAATTTTTATATAAAAAAATTCTTTATATTTGGCTTATTTTTCTAAGAAGATAAAACTATTTAAAGCAATTTAGAACAATTTTGTATAATATGGAACGCTCATACGTATAAGAAGATAGCCGACCATACCTCATTTTATCCGAAAATTTTCGACCTCGAGATTTTTGCAGATGTCCACGTTTTGAAGTCCCCTGATACCAAAAAAGTGGTTTTTAAAAAATGTCTGTGTGTGGCTGTGTGTCTGTCTGTGTGTGGCGACGATAGCGGTCAAACCGCTGTAGATATCTTTTCCAAACTTTCTATTTACGTATATAATCTCCCTCTTGAGATCTGATTAGTTTTTCAGTAAAATCGGTAGACCGGAAGTAGTAGTTTACTTCGGTGAAAAAATAGAATTTTGCAAATATTTCGTCAATTACTAAGTTTAAACAAATTTATAAAGGATTCAGATGCACTCAAAATTAAATTTGAGACAAATTGTCTTACAGATGTTTTTTGAAATTCCTACCGGAAGTAGAACTTTTACTCTTATCGAAAATCAGTTTTTTGCGAATATCTCGCAAGTCATGCTTTCTAGGCAGATACATTACGTGTATAAAAGTATTTATGTGATAATTTTAAATATCTTTTGTATAAAAAAAATTTCAAAATTCGGATCGGAAGTACCACTTTTACTCTTACCGAATAGCGATTTTTTGCAAATATGTCGTAAATTATGCATTCTATATATATATTTATTAAGAGTACAAAAGTATTTAGAGTGGGATTTACAATATCTTTTGTATATATGAAATTTCAAAATTCGGACCGGAAGTAGCACTTTTGCTCTTAGCGAGTAGCACTTTTTTTCGAATATTTTGCAAAGTATGCATTCTATAGCGGTTTATTAAAAGAATGAAAGTACTTAGAATAGGATTTTGAATAATTTTTTTATAAAAAAATGAGGTGTGGCCACCACACCACTTTCTTATACGTATGAGCGTTTCAAGCTATACAATTTTAAGAATTTTTTTATTCAAAACTTATTCAAAATCTTATTCTAAGTACATACTTTCATCCTCTTAATAAATCGCTATAGGATGCATACTTTGAAAGATATTCGAAAAAAGTGCTACTCGCTAAGAGTAAAAGTGCTACTTCCGGTTCGAATTTTGAAATTTCATATATACACAAACTATTGAAAATCCAACTCTAAATACTTTTGTACTCTTAATAAATATATATAGAATGCATAATTTACGACATATTTGCAAAAAATCGCTATTCGGTAAGAGTAAAAGTGGTACTTTCGGTCCGAATTTTGAAATTTTTTTAATACAAAAGAAATTTAAAATTATAATTTAATACTTTTATACTGGTAATGTATCTGCCTAGAAATCATGACTTGCGAGATATTCGCAAAAAACTGATTTTCGATAAGAGTAAAAGACCTACTTCCGGTTGGAATTTCGAAAAACTTAAGACAATTTGTCTTAAATTTAATTTTGAATACATTTAAATTCTTTATAAATTTGTTTAAACTCAGTAATTGACGAAATATTTGCAAAATTCGATTTTTTCACCGAAGTAAACCACTACTTCCGGTCTACCAATTTTACTGAAAAACTAATCAGATCTCAAGAGGGAGATTATACACGTAAATACAAAATTTGGAATAGATATCTACAGCGGTTTGACCGCTACCGTGGTCACAGGCACACAGACAGACATACAGACACAGACATTTTTTTAAAAACCACTTTTTTGGTATCAGGGGACTTCAAAACGTGGACATCTGCAAAAATCTCGAGGTCGAAAATTTTCGTCATCACAATGATTTAAATGGAACACCCGATTATTTTATTGTGGCATTTTGTTCCTTTTACTTCCTTATACGTAGTAAATTTTTCTTATGTGAAAATTTCTGGAAGTAATCTTTGAAAAACCAACGTTTTTTTGAGGTATTGTCGAGTGCAACTTATACCAAATGATGAAGAATTTTCTTGGCTACAAGCACCATGTGAAAATAATTTTTTTTCTGAACACGTGTTTTGGTCAAATATTTCCAAAAAAAAATTAATAACTCAGAATCTATTGGTTCAAAAAAACATGTGCCCGTTACAATGGTGGAAAAACAATGAAAAATACTTCCTTATACTACGTATAAGAAAGTAAAAAATATATACAAAGCTATCAAAATATGCTAGACGATATCTCTGCGTCGTCGTTACTTTGACATCCTCAGAAAGGGCTTTCTCTAAAGGCGGTAACATTGTAACGGCGGAACGTTCTTGCTTGAAGCTGGAAAATGTGAAGAAAACGTGTTTTCTTTGCATAATTTTGTAGTGTATTTTTGTATTATTTTTATTTGTGTTTAATATGCATTATGTATGTACCTACCAAATTAAAACGTGTTTTATATCTTAATTCTTGTTACTTGTCAGATTATTTATTATTTGCTTTGAGCAATCAGTTCAAATGAAGGTAAGTAACGTCATAAGTAACTAAGTACCTATCATTTTAATATCATTTTTTTGCTTTGGATTTGTTGCATTTTTTTTCCATAGCGACAATAATAGTGATTACCAAAACATCAGATGACAGAAACAGTAATGACTAATAAATATCCGAATATTTGAATGGGTAATAAATATTCAAATTTTTGTGTTGGAATATTCTAATATAGAAGAACTTGTTGAAATATTCAAATACTTGAATATTCGAATGAATATTTAAATATTTATCGAAAGGAATATTTGAATACTGAAATTTCGAAAACTTCCGGCCTTAATCTATATACAATAGCAAGCAATATTTTGGCAACATGCAGGTGTCAAAGATTAAGATAATAATTATTTTGATTCATTATTGTTTACGTAATATTACGTAAGTAGTTCTATCATTGTTGGAATTAATTTGTTTTTATTGATATCATGCATACCTCGCCAATGTGTGAAGACTAATTCACTGTCACTATATTACCAATTAAACTAACTAATCAAGAGTAATAAACAGTACTACCGTTGGTACTACTAAGCGGCAGGCACAATACCGCATGCTTAGATTTAACACCGCGGCGGACCCCTTCCATTCGCAAATCTTGCCATGATTACGTAAATTTTATTAATAGCAAGGAAATCAAGTACAAGAAATATTAGAGTAACAGATGTCTCACTTGTATTACGACCACCCTTGTATAAATAACAGGAAACTGATAAAAAGATAAGATTTCACGTTTATCTCTCCTTTTAGGTATTAGTCATTATAATGTAATTCACAGAAATTATTGATAATAACGTATAATTCCCATTTAATTTACTCGAGTCATTAGACTTTTCGTCTGTGTTTATAAATAAAGGGTTTTTCTAATGAGGTGGTTTTTTTGAAATCGACATAACGGCCATATTTGAAATGTCAAAATTGTTCGTCGTTGTCAAGATGTCAAGCGTGCTTATAAAAATTTTGAATTTCATCATACACAATATACAGGGTTATTCACGCTATACGGCACGGAATATTGTGGCCAAAATACGTGACTTTCAAAAAGTTTCACTTTTGGGATACATGGGGGTCTATTATAGTTACTTTTTAAAATTATTTTCATATTATACAGGGTGTTCCAAGAGCCCTAAAAGTATCAAAGTTGTGTTTTTTTAAATGGAACCCCCTGTATATTATTGTATTTTCGGATTCTCCGATCAAAATAAGTGTCTGTTTTAATAAGGTTTACAATACCTAAACCTTAAGGTTTTTTAAATAATTTGAATTTTGCCAAAATCTAACCTAATTTTCATGTTTCAAATACTTAAGAAGTATTTAAGTTATGTAAGCGAAATTTACAGCGAAGTGTAACAATATATCATATTTTATATCCCAATCATAATAAACTTGCCATCTTATACAGGGTGTCCAAAAATTAAAATTAATCAAATAAGAACTTTAAGTGGCTATAACTTGATTAATTTAAATAGAACGCCATATTTTTTAACTTACCAGGAAATGTACTTTTTAATTACCTATCGAATGGTATTAGGGTGTTCTATAGCTAAGTCTTCGCGTTTTTACAGAATACGCCAAAAAATCGTTTTTTGCACCATTTGGTGTTTTTTAAATAAAAGTTCTAATGTATCTAGTTGCCTATGGTATTTAGAAATGTCACATAAATTCATTTAGTCTGTCAGTTTAGTCTGCAAAGTCTGTTTTTGCTATAGCGGTATTATTTTTTGTAATTGTGGAAGTTTAGATCGTTATTATTTGAATATTGTTGTGGTGTTGCTTAGTCAAAATGAAGATTTACCCAAAAGAAGAGCGTATTGATATGATTTTTATCCTAGGAGAATGTCATCAAAATTGTTTATTGGCTTCTCGAGTTTATGCTCAAAGTTTTCCGGAAAGAAATCATCCTAAGCCAGCCGTTTTTGAGAGATTATTAAACCAGTTTCAGGAAAGTGGAAGTGTCAGTTATAAAAAACCCATTACAAGAAAACCTGTCACTGAAGATGAAGAAAATGTTTTTACGGTAGTTGGTTCAGTTATCGAAAATCCCAATGTTAGTCAAAATCAGATATCCGAAAATACTAACATTAGTCAAGCAAGTATTTCAAGAATTCTTAAAAAACACAGATTTCATCCTTATAAAATCCAGCTCTGCCAAGAACTTTATGGAAATGATTTTGACAACCGAACTGAATTTTGCATGTGGGTGTTAGATAAAGTGGCAGAAAATAAAAACTTTTTTGAAAATGTGTTATTTAGTGATGAATGTATTTTTCATAACAATGGTCTCGTGAATAGACACAACTTCCATTATTATTCTGATTCGAATCCGCATGAATACAGAGTCATGAGAAATCAGAATAGGTGGTCCGTTAATGTGTGGGGTGGAATACTGGGCCAATATTTAATTGGACCCTATTTTTTTGAAGGACCTTTAAATGGTATGATGTTTCTCGATTTTCTTTTACACCAACTTCCAGTATTATTAGAAGAAGTCCCTTTAAACATCAGAACAACCATGTGGCTTCAACTGGATGGAGCTCCGCCTCATTATCATCGCGAGGTTCGGCAATTTTTAAATGCCAACTTTCAAAACAGGTGGATTGGAAGAAATGGATTTCAAAATTGGCCCCCCAGATCCCCGGACTTAACTCCACCAGATTTCTTTTTATGGGGATACATAAAAGGAATTGTCTACAATACGCCTCCGACAACACCACACGATATAAAAATACGCATAAGAGACGCTTTTGAAACTGTAACCCCGCAAATGTTGTCCAGAGTTAGCAGTGGTTTTGAAAAAAGAATATGTAAGTGTCTGGAAATGGACGGTCGACATTTCGAACATCTGTTATAAATATTTTGCTTCTGTTTTATGTTATCGTTGATATGTTATTACCATTATTGCTGTTATAGCCTGTTAGATTATAAATAACGTTCCAAGTTTCTGAACATTTGTAACGATATTCGTCATTATTATTCTTATAATTGTAAATTATCTGACATTTCTAAATACCATAGGCAACTAGATACATTAGAACTTTTATTTAAAAAACACCAAATGGTACAAAAAACGATTATTTGGCGTATTCTGTAAAAACGCGAAGACTTAGCTATAGAACACCCTAATACCATTCGATAGGTAATTAAAAAGTACATTTCCTGGTAAGTTAAAAAATATGGCGTTCTATTTAAATTAATCAAGTTATAGCCACTTAAAGTTCTTATTTGATTAATTTTAATTTTTGGACACCCTGTATAAGATGGCAAGTTTATTATGATTGGGATATAAAATATGATATATTGTTACACTTCGCTGTAAATTTCGCTTACATAACTTAAATACTTCTTAAGTATTTGAAACATGAAAATTAGGTTAGATTTTGGCAAAATTCAAATTATTTAAAAAACCTTAAGGTTTAGGTATTGTAAACCTTATTAAAACAGACACTTATTTTGATCGGAGAATCCGAAAATACAATAATATACAGGGGGTTCCATTTAAAAAAACACAACTTTGATACTTTTAGGGCTTATGGGACACCCTGTATAATATAAAAATAATTTTAAAAAGTAACCATACTAGACCCCCATATATCCCAAAAGTGAAACTTTTTGAAAGTCACGTATTTTGGCCACAATATTCCGTGCCGTATAGCGTGAATAACCCTGTATACGAGGTAGGTTCAATAAATCAACGTTCGAGCGCTGTAGCACGAATGTTAGTTTTGCTATAACCGCAGGAAGTTGCATAAGATGACCGCTGGTAATGTACGTGTGTACTGTGGCAGTTGACTCGTGATATTCGTAGAATACAACGTTGCCAACCTGGGGGTTTTCCCCCTAGATTTAGGGGATTTTTTGAGCCAAGGGGGAAATCTGGGGGGTTTATTTTTTAGGAGTATTTTTAGGGGTATTTGTAGGGGACATTGAAAACTGTTATACTTGAGTAGTGCATTATTGCAAACAAAATTAAGGATAGGTGTATAAATTGTAATTTATTGGATTTTAGAAAAAAAAAAATAGATTTCGTCAGTTTTAAGTTCAAGAGAAGAATTGTTAACTCATCCTTTTTCTGCAATCGTGTCACCGTATCATAAGCCATCTATGTATCTACTTTTTCTAATTTTACAAATAACTGTAATTATCATACTATAGGCGAAAAATTGCCATATTTCAACAAATAGTTAAGTAATAAGAAATCTTTAAGTTTATTTTTATTATGTTATAATTGTAATAGTCATAAGTAATAAGCAGCAAGCACCAGGAACTGTAAATTTTCTTATTTACAAATTAAGATATACATATTGCTGTGGTATTTTCACTTAAATAAATAAATAGATAAGTAAAGAAATCAAAAAGATAAAAAATTAACAAAAATAAAACACCAGCACATTTTATTTAAGATAAAAATAAATTTACATGTTAGATATAAATAATAATTTAATAGTTCAACAAATAAATAGAGAATAATCCACTAATTAATATGAATAAATATATTTCAAATTATCACGTAATAATGAGCACTCAAGTTAATAACTATGCAGTAGAATACACATCAATGCAATGTGGGTTGCATACCCGAAAAAAGAAATGGAAGCGCTAGCAATTAAAAATAAAATGGTATTGAATATTATATAAAACAATGTTAAATAAATTAGAGCACAAAATTACGTTAAATGTCATACAAAAATGATGCTTAAATACTGACCTCAGTCTTAAAAAAAAGGATATGTAACGATTTAAGCATTATTACTAGTGATTAATAAAAAGTAGGTCATTCAGTAACACATTCTTTAGTAGCAATAATAATCAGTGAATAGAAGCCTGCATTCAGCATATTGCGATAATAATAAACACTATGGCTGGAACAAAGGTCTATATACATAAATAAATATATATTCCACTTATTTCACAGTCACTAAGATTAATTGTATTTTCTTCCGTATGGGACATGGAAATGCATACAAAGGTATATGATTTATTTGTTTCTATACACAAACACATCCAGAATGTAAATATTGTGGCCTGGTTCACTGGTAAAAATAAAACATTATGTTGGGTATGCAATTTTCACTGATATTCACAGAATAAAAGATATTATTCAATGCACATCCAAACATGCGATCGGTACACAATTTCCTTATATATATAAATGCTTCAAGAGATTACAGGCTAAAAATAAATAAAATATTAGTCAGTATATAATATGGTACAGCTTAAGAATACCTACCAATAGATAAAATCAATCAATGTCCATGGTATATGCAAGTATGGAATATGTAAATAATAACAATAGTAAACATGGCGGAAAGAAAGTCACATGACCACGTGACATCGATAGTTATCACAACAAACACGGAGGGCGCAGCAGATCAAAAATTTTAAACGGAACGAACAATTTAAAACAAAATAAATCGTTCGTCAAATGTTAATCGGTATAAAAAGGCAGGCACCGGCAAAAATAAAGGGGAGTCCATCCGGGAGTCCATCGGAAGATCTTCAAGACTTAAAGGTAAAACCAGTGCTCCAAGAAATAAAAATCTAAAAGGCATAAAACGCCTTTAAGATACAAACGCTGCAGAATAAAACGTGTGACACGCGGCATAAACGAAAAGTGGGCGCTATAAATAAAGGCGCGAAATATTACTATTGGACCTCACAAAGCCGCCACAATAAATTCGATAAAAATGGAGGGCCTGGACTACCAAGAAGAGTTTGAAATGTTATACAATCAAGAAAAGTAAGTACAAGCACTATAAAATAAAACTCCATCTTGCAATCTTATAAATAAATAAATAAAGGAATCTTCATGTGTGCTTCATAAATTATCGAGCAACAAAATTTTGGAATATTATTTAAATAATTAAATAAAATCTTCTTTGGGTAAGCTTTGGGTTGACGTGCGAATCTTAACTCAAGGCGATTCAACGGAGTATTAATAATTTTCCGGATAGCAACAAACTTTAAAATATTATTTGAATAATTAAATAAATTCTTCTTTGAGTAAGCTTTGGGTTGACGTGCGAATCTTAACTCAAGGCGATTCAACGGAGTATTAATAATTTTCCGGATAGCAACAAACTTTAAAATATTATTTGAATAACTTCTTCTTTGAGTAAGCTTTGGGTTGACGTGCGAATCTTAACTCAAGGCGATTCAACGGAGTATTAATAATTTTCCGGATAGCAACAAACTTTAAAATATTATTTGAATAATTAAATAAATTCTTCTTTGAGTAAGCTTTGGGTTGACGTGCGAATCTTAACTCAAGGCGATTCAACGGAGTATTAATAATTTTCCGGATAGCAACAAACTTTAAAATATTATTTGAATAATTAAATAAATTCTTCTTTGGGTAAGCTTTGGGTTGACGTGCGAATCTCAATTCAGGGCGGCTCAACGAGGCGTTAACATTTTAGTTGAATAACGATAACTTCGAAGTAATATAGGAAACATTTAATAATTCCTCCTTGTTTACATCTCGATTTTGACGTGCGAATCTCAGGTCGAGATGATTCAATGAGGATACATCGGTAAAGGTAAAAAGTGAATCAAGAAAAATTTCCTTGACACATGAACATACATGAAGAGTAAGTGTAGTGATTTTTTTATATTTACAACTTCTTAAAGAACAAAGGATTGCAAGGTGCTTGTACCGTTGATAAAAAAATGAGGTGTGGCCACCACACGACTTTCTTATAGGTATGAAAGTGTTACTTCCGGTCCGAATTTTGAAATTTCATTTATACAAAAAATATTCCAAATCCAACTCTAAATACTTTTGTACTCTTCATAAATATATATAGAATGCATAATTTACGACATATTTGCAAAAAATCGCTATTCGATAAGAGTAAAAGTGGTACTTCCGGTCTGAATTTTGAAATTTTTTTTATACAAAAGATATTTAAAAGTATGTTCTAAATACTTTTATACTCTTAATGTACTTGCCTAGAAAGCATGACTTGCGAGATATTCGCAAAAAACTGATTTTCGATAAGAGTAAAAGACCTACTTCCGGTAGGAATTTCGAAAAACTTTATTAAAACAATTTTTCTCAAATTTAATTTTGAGTACATTTGAATTCTTTATAAATTTGTTTAAACTTAGTAATTGACGAAACATTTGCAAAATTCGATTTTTTCACTGAAGTAAACTACTACTTCCGGTCTGCCGATTTTGCTCAAAATCTAATCAGTTCTCAAGAGGGAGATTATATTCATAAATACAAAATTTGGAATTGATATCTGCAGCGGTTTGACCGCTATCGTGGTCACACACAGACACACACACAGACACACAGACACACAGACACACAGACATTTTTTAAAAACCACTTTTTTGGTATCAGGGGACCTCAAAACGTGGACATCTGCAAAAATCTCGAGGTCGAAAATTTTCATCATCACAATACTTCCTTATACTACGTATAAGAAAGTAAAAAATGAGGTGTGGCCACCACACGACTTTCTTATACGTATGAGCGTTTCAAATTATACAATTTTAAGAATTTTTTTTATACAAAACTTATTCAAAATCCTATTCTAAGTACTTTCATTCTCTTAATAAATCGCTATAGAATGCATAATTTGCAAGATATTCGAAAAAAAGTGCTACTCGCTAAGAGTAAAAGTGCCACTTCCGGTCCGAATTTTGAAATTTCATGTATACAAAAAATATTGCAAATTCAACTCTAAATACTTTTGTACTCTTAATAAATATATATGAAATGCATAATTTATGACATATCTGCAAAAAATCGCTATTCGGTAAGAGTAAAAGTGGTACTTCCGGTCCGAATTTTGAAATTTTTTTTATACAAAAGATATTTAGAATTATAATCTAAATACTTTTATACTCGTAATGTACCTGCCTAGAAAGCATGACTTGCGAGATATTCGCAAAAAACTGATTTTCGATAAGAGTAAAAGACCTACTTCCGGTTGGAATTTCGAAAACCTTCTTTAAGATAATTTGTCTCAAATTTAATTTTGAGTACATTTCAATTCTTTATAAATTTGTTTAAACTTAGTAATTGACGAAATATTAGCAAAATTCGAATTTTTCACTGAAGTAAACTGCTACTTCCGGTCTACCGATTTTATTGAAAAACTAATCAGATCTCAAGAGGGAGATTATACACGTAAATACAAAATTTGGAATTGATATCTACAGCGGTTTGACCGCTATCGTGGTCACACACAGACAGACAGACAGACAGACAGACAGACAGACAGACACACACACAGACATTTTTTAAAAACCACTTTTTCGGTATCAGGGGACTTCAAAACGTGGACATCTGCAAAAATCTCGAGGTCGAAAATTTTCATCATCACAATACTTCCTTATACTACGTATAAGAAAGTAAAAAGGCTGAATGGAATAATGAAATAAATAAAGTATTGTATTGTATAATAATGATAATATTTACTCAATGTTTTATAAATTTATTCTAAAAATAAAATAAGTTGTGCTGACATTCAATATCTACTTAGTTACACCCATCCCTTAGGAGAACATAAGGAAAGTAAACATCGTTATCACAGTTAGAACTCACAATAAGTACAAGGCTGCGACATTACCCGTTATAGAGAACAAAGAAATTCATACTTAGACCCTGAGATGATTAAAGTATATCAATTTATTAATTTAACTATTGATTATTAACCAAAGTAGTAGAAGTCACAGCATTAATTTGGCGCACAACGCAAAAGGGCTTATCGTTGGCCAAGATAGATTTGGCAACCAAACGTAGTAGGCTTATCGTTGGCCAAGTTTATCTGGCACTCAACGATAAAAGACTGTGTGAATTTACTTTCCTTATAACGATATAAGCACAGCTAGATCTCCTATTGGGACAGGGTGAATAAGAGTTAGAATAAAACATAAAAATGAAAATGGCTGATGAAAACAAGAAGAATAAAGGCTAAAAATCTGGAAAATTTGAAGGAACGATGGATGAAACTGCACTTCCTAAAAGCATAAGAGAAAAATCATGGGAAGATAGAATTGAAAATTTGCTTCAAGTTCTATTATACGAAATGGAAGAAGACAATAAAAATTTGATAGAAGATCTAAATAAAAAATTGAACCAAAATCTAGAGGAGATCAACTTAAAAATTGACAAGGGATTCCAAGATTTTAGAACAGAGATGCGTCAGATAAATGCCAATTTAGAAAACAAAATAACACAGTCTGTGTCAGGTTTAACCAAAGTAATAAGGGATAATGCAAGAAAATGCGAGAATACATACAGATCACTGATAGACGGAACAAATGACAGAACAGAAAAAACGATAGAACGATTTGAAGAAGGAGAATCATTAGAAAATAAAAGAATAAACATCAATGCAACGAACAACGATGAAATTACGAGGAATATGCCAACCCATGAAAATGATGCACAAACAGTAACAAAAGTCAAAGAAGCCTCCACAATAATACATATATGGAGAAAAACCAAGTACATAGATTCCAATAAGAAAATTTTGAGAACACACTTGGATACGTTTTTATATGAAAAAGAAGATAACGAAAATTTACATGTATACACTTCATGGCAGAGATCTGAAATATTCATAGGAGCAGAAAAATATACAGGTTCATGGAAACGACAGGCACTTATCATACAAATTAGAAAATTTATAAAGACACACAAAGAAGTCAACACACTGAGGGGCACCGAAGAAGTTGCACTGATGGAAAAGGGAAGAATAAGAATAGCAACGGAATTAAATAAAGAAAATAAAGTATCACTTTACCACTCAATAAATACACGTTCAAGTAATCAAGAAGATAGGGAACTTAGAACACCAACGGCATACATCGAGGATATACTTCGGCACAACAGGAACATTATTGATTTTCGCCTCAAGATTTTGGGAAAATAAATTCCAATAAATAAGGAGCACGGCGGAGGATAAACAGGGGACCTCCGATGGGACATGGCTATCCCACTCCAACCTTAGCCAACAACGACACCCCAATCAAGGAGCACGGCGGAGGATAAACAGGGGACCTCCGATGGGACATGGCTATCCCACTCCAACCTTAGCCAACAACGACACCCCAATCAAGGAGCACGGCGGAGGATAAACAGGGTACCTCCGATGGGACATGGCTATCCCACTCCAACCTTAGCCAACTACGACACCCCAATCAAAAAGAAAATAAAACACAAGACATATACAAATACGAAGATCTGATGAAAATAACCACTGAACTACCACATATATCGATCAAAATTGGGGAGGAAAAAATAGAAGCATTACTCGATAGTGGATCACAATTATCGCTACTCGACTACAGCGTCATAGATGAAAATTTAGAGAAACAAGGACGATATATTCCAATAAAGAAGATTAACTTAATTACAGCAAAATAAAAACCTTTGATAACCATTGATAAAGTTTTCTGCATTAATGTTAAAATTAATGATTTAAACCTACTAACAGAATTTGTAGTAGTACATAATTTAAATTGCGATTGCATATTGGGAATGGACTTTTTAAGTCAATATAGCACAAAACTGGATATGAAGGACAAGACTTTTCACATAAGAAATATGATAATTCCATGGAGCGAAGAAGCACCAGAAAAGGAAATTTTAATTAATAATTTATATGTAGAAGAAATAGGAAAGGAACTCACGCAAGAAATGATTGACAATTCATATGACAATAAATGTGCGCATCTCGTGAAGCATCCAGAGAATAAGGACTTCACATCAAAAAGGGATGGTACAAGTATAAATTGCAATGAAAAGTATAAAAATCATGTGAGCAATCTTTTAAATAAGCACAAGAGACTATTTGACGACAGTTCTGGCTTGGCAAGAAATTACGAGCATAAGCTCGAGGTAAATGAAAAGAAACCCTTCTATGTGAAAACCTATCCAATTCCCAATAAATACAAGGAGCAAGTGAAATTAGAAATCAAAGAAATATTAAGAGAATAACATAATAGAAAAAGCAGAATCGAACTTTATCAGTCCAATTGTCGTTGTAAAAGAGAAAAATATAGAAGATTCAAAAGAAACATTATCAATGAAGTGCACAGATGCCCAGTGGTATACTACAATAGTTTTAAAAGATTCTTTTTGGCTGGTAACATTGAACAAAGATATAAGAAAATACTATTTCTTCAAGATAAATTCCCCGACTGATATGTGGAAGGCAATAAGATTTTATATATGCATATCAATTGTAGGCTTAATAGATGCCACACAAAAGATATTGAACCCACACAAAGAAGATATTTCCAATTTATTATATATTTGTATATGTTTCATTTTAAATAAATTAAGTACCACTTTCCTATTAAAAATGAAAGGTGTAAAATTCAAATTAAGGTATCAAACAAAAAATGAAGGGAGTAAGGTTTAGAAATATAAAACTCACACGATGGAGAATATGAACCATAAGGAAATAAAAAGGGATAGTTCCCAGGATTATATTATTTAAGTTATATATATAAATAAATATTAAGGAAATAAAGAAGGGACAGTTTCCAAAACTATATTATTTAAGCTATATAAATAAATATTAAAAGGATAAAGAGGGATAGTTCCTAGGACTATATCATTTAAGTTAAATATTAAGAAAATAAAAAGGGATAGTTCCCACGATTATAGTACTTAAGTTAGAATAAATAGTATAGTAAGAAACAAAAAGGGATAGTTCCCACGTAAAAATATAGTAAATTTAGACGTAAGAGTATTAAATAAGTAAAAGGTTAAAATACCATTAAGTAAAGAAAAATGCAATATGCGCATTACATTCATAGCTAACTATGGCATATCGACAATTTTCTTAACTTGGGATATGCTGTGGTATTTTCACTTAAATAAATAAATAGATAAGTAAAGAAATCAAAAAGATAAAAAATTAACAAAAATAAAACACCAGCACATTTTATTTAAGATAAAAATAAATTTACATGTTAGATATAAATAATAATTTAATAGTTCAACAACTCACTCAAGTTAATAACTATGCAGTAGAATACACATCAATGCAATGTGGGTTGCATACCCGAAAAAAGAAATGGAAGCGCTAGCAATTAAAAATAAAATGGTATTGAATATTATATAAAACAATGTTAAATAAATTAGAGCACAAAATTACGTTAAATGTCATACAAAAATGATGCTTAAATACTGACCTCAGTCTTAAAAAAAAGGATATGTAACGATTTAAGCATTATTACTAGTGATTAATAAAAAGTAGGTCATTCAGTAACACATTCTTTAGTAGCAATAATAATCAGTGAATAGAAGCCTGCATTCAGCATATTGCGATAATAATAAACACTATGGCTGGAACAAAGGTCTATATACATAAATAAATATATATTCCACTTATTTCACAGTCACTAAGATTAATTGTATTTTCTTCCGTATGGGACATGGAAATGCATACAAAGGTATATGATTTATTTGTTTCTATACACAAACACATCCAGAATGTAAATATTGTGGCCTGGTTCACTGGTAAAAATAAAACATTATGTTGGGTATGCAATTTTCACTGATATTCACAGAATAAAAGATATTATTCAATGCACATCCAAACATGCGATCGGTACACAATTTCCTTATATATATAAATGCTTCAAGAGATTACAGGCTAAAAATAAATAAAATATTAGTCAGTATATAATATGGTACAGCTTAAGAATACCTACCAATAGATAAAATCAATCAATGTCCATGGTATATGCAAGTATGGAATATGTAAATAATAACAATAGTAAACATGGCGGAAAGAAAGTCACATGACCACGTGACATCGATAGTTATCACAACAAACACGGAGGGCGCAGCAGATCAAAAATTTTAAACGGAACGAACAATTTAAAACAAAATAAATCGTTCGTCAAATGTTAATCGGTATAAAAAGGCAGGCACCGGCAAAAATAAAGGGGAGTCCATCCGGGAGTCCATCGGAAGATCTTCAAGACTTAAAGGTAAAACCAGTGCTCCAAGAAATAAAAATCTAAAAGGCATAAAACGCCTTTAAGATACAAACGCTGCAGAATAAAACGTGTGACACGCGGCATAAACGAAAAGTGCGCGCTATAAATAAAGGCGCGAAATATTACTATTGGACCTCACAAAGCCGCCACAATAAATTCGATAAAAATGGAGGGTCTGGACTACCAAGAAGAGTTTGAAATGTTATACAATCAAGAAAAGTAAGTACAAGCACTATAAAATAAAACTCCATCTTGCAATCTTATAAATAAATAAATAAAGGAATCTTCATGTGTGCTTCATAAATTATCGAGCAACAAAATTTTGGAATATTATTTAAATAATTAAATAAAATCTTCTTTGGGTAAGCTTTGGGTTGACGTGCGAATCTTAACTCAAGGCGATTCAACGGAGTATTAATAATTTTCCGGATAGCAACAAACTTTAAAATATTATTTGAATAATTAAATAAATTCTTCTTTGAGTAAGCTTTGGGTTGACGTGCGAATTTTAACTCAAGGCGATTCAACGGAGTATTAATAATTTTCCGGATAGCAACAAACTTTAAAATATTATTTGAATAACTTCTTCTTTGAGTAAGCTTTGGGTTGACGTGCGAATCTTAACTCAAGGCGATTCAACGGAGTATTAATAATTTTCCGGATAGCAACAAACTTTAAAATATTATTTGAATAATTAAATAAATTCTTCTTTGAGTAAGCTTTGGGTTGACGTGCGAATCTTAACTCAAGGCGATTCAACGGAGTATTAATAATTTTCCGGATAGCAACAAACTTTAAAATATTATTTGAATAATTAAATAAATTCTTCTTTGGGTAAGCTTTGGGTTGACGTGCGAATCTCAATTCAGGGCGGCTCAACGAGGCGTTAACATTTTAGTTGAATAACGATAACTTCGAAGTAATATAGGAAACATTTAATAATTCCTCCTTGTTTACATCTCGATTTTGACGTGCGAATCTCAGGTCGAGATGATTCAATGAGGATACATCGGTAAAGGTAAAAAGTGAATCAAGAAAAATTTCCTTGACACATGAACATACATGAAGAGTAAGTGTAGTGATTTTTTTATATTTACAACTTCTTAAAGAACAAAGGATTGCAAGGTGCTTGTACCGTTGATAAAAAAAAGGCTGAATGGAATAATGAAATAAATAAAGTATTGTATTGTATAATAATGATAATATTTACTCAATGTTTTATAAATTTATTCTAAAAATAAAATAAGTTGTGCTGACATTCAATATCTACTTATTTACACCCATCCCTTAGGAGAACATAAGGAAAGTAAACATCGTTATCACAGTTAGAACTCACAATAAGTACAAGGCTGCGACATTACCCGTTATAGAGAACAAAGAAATTCATACTTAGACCCTGAGATGATTAAAGTATATCAATTTATTAATTTAACTATTGATTATTAACCAAAGTAGTAGAAGTCACAGCAATATGTATATGAATATTCGTATTATGTTTCCTATACATACACTATAAGAAATTAGTCATTAAATTTCGATCTAGTATTTCTCTACTTAGCGACTGCATTACATCTAAAATAAGTTTGGTGCAATGAAAATGTATAAATAGGCCATGTGATTTAAAAAAATATTGTGGAAAAAACAAAATTCAAATAAGAAATGTTAGTAGTGCAAGCAACCTTTAATAACATTTAAATAAATCAAGTTATTATAAAATGTTAATTCAGGAGTTTTATATACTGTATATCCTGAAAGCATACATGATGCTCAGACAATAAAAAAATAATGTAAAGTATTCGTGGATAACTAGGCATTAAAACACTTGCTCTATTTCAAGCACTCCGTCGTGCTTGAAAAATTGCGCGAGTTTAATGACTTTATTATCCACTTATACTTTAATATACTATTTTATAAGAAAACTATTTTGGACAGTTTAAATAAAAATTGATTAAATATATGATAACAAGAAGATGGGTGTGCTTAAAACCACACAGCAGAAGTGTAAACTTCATCAAGGCGAGGTTAATAATACGAAATACAACATTTTTTTTGTTCTATATTACATTTAAAAAATATCAAACTATATTTTATGAAGAGAGATAATGTCTCATACACACACAACAAACTTTTTGGCTAATCGTCCGCGAAGTTACCAATTCGCGAACGCAACACAGTTCGCGAAATACAATTTCGCGGCGTTGCTATGGCAGCGACCGTTAAAGTAAATACACATTTTGACACATGTTTAATCACACATCCTACGACTTATTTTGACAACTATCAAGTATTTGTAGTTTATTATATTCATCTCATTTCCATGGTAACGCATGTAAAGCAAGTAAACCACTTTAATTTAGCACCTTTAGAACTAAATTAAATTAAATTGTGTCTCAATTTAAATTAAATCGATTGAAGAATTTACAGGTTGCCCAAAAAATTGTGTGTATATCTTGTCCGCGAACAACTTTACCGTACTCGAGATTGTCTTGCCTCGGCCGCAAGCATTATTAAGGAGATTTTCGGACGCATGTATATATATAAATAGACGATATGAATACTGGCTTTCGACTCCCGCCCTTGGTCTAATGGTTAAGTACTGGCCTCTCACCCAGGCGGCTCTGGTTCACATCTGCTCTGGGACATGAATTTATTTATTCATTTAAATTTCAATTTAATTGAAATTAAATACCTCTATATGATATATTTATTTATCTTGTTCCCTTAGCCGACTTTACCCGAAGAGCGTTACATATCCGAGCGTTACATACCCGAGCGTTGCAGGTCAGTCTTGTTCACTGTCTACTATCAGCGCAACGCGCCTAAAGAAGTTTACACTTCAAAAACATATAACCTTTTTTTATTTCCTAGAAACATGCGTTTGTCTATACAAATAACTGTCACAATAATATAAAGGAGTTATTTTTTTTAAAACAATTCATTTACTGGTGTTAGGGGGTTAGTGATGTAATTTAAGGGGTTTTCAAGTATTATTCAGAGCATTTAGGGGGAATCGTCTGTAGTGGGTTGGCAACAGTGGTAGAATACGCAGTCGTTCTACGCGTTTCAGTATGGCAGGTTGTATCGTTGGAGCGTCAAAGACCAATCACCGAGCAGTAATACAGTTTTTAAACGCTGAAGGCAACAGGGGTGCAATCATGAATCAACGGGCAGGGGGGGGGCAATCATGAATCATAAATCATGACGCCGTCGATTTGATTCGATTAGCCCCCCAACGTCTACCGCCGCCGCGGCTGTTGAGGGAGGAAAACCTTTCGGTTTTGAGAATTTTACAACGTATGAAGGTTAACCGAACACGCCTTTCTAATAGTTACGTAAATGTTTCTTTATCCGTTTCACCGGTATTTAGGTCCGGGTAATGAGGTAAATGCAGGTGAACCAGTAGACTTTGACGATATTCTCGCGTTATTGCATGATATTGAATATAATCGAGGTAATATTCATGAAAGTGATAAACATTATGCAATTGACTTTTTAAATGAACATATACAACATGGTAATATTCATGCGTTAATTGGATCACTCGGTTTATCTAGCAAATATTCATTTGAGCAAAAATTTGGACAAATTTATCCAATGCCACCAAAGAAATTAGGTGGAAAATACGGGAAAACAACTGGAGAATTACATGAAGGACAACGACAATACACCGAACGTCAACGTCAATTAAGTCGTGATTTTCAAGTAGCTTGACAACGAGGTTTTACTCGTAATTGGCACGAATGGTTACGTACTCAAAAAAATCGAACAACGCAAGGTCCGCCAGTGGATGCTGTTTCACCAGTTAGTTCACAAAAACAACCCGTACAAGGAGGTACGGGCGAACGGCCACCGATACCACAGCGACATTTATTCGAAGAACCGTCAGACAATACATTAGCTCAATTAGGAGCCATGTTTAATAAACCTATGAATGAAGATATACTACAAGAACAAGCTGGACATGCTGGCGGTGGAGCAGTAAATAATCAAGTTAGTGGAATTGAAAGCGCTAATAAACATTTAATAATTCCCAGAACTTTGGTTTTAAAAAATTATACATTAAGAGTTGGTAAAAGTAGAATTTTTTACACATACGGTTATGCTTTTAAGCAAATTATTAACAAACGAGAAATTGGTAATGTATATGTAGGTGATTTAGTTGAATTATGTACGCCATTAGCAACATTACCAGCTGATATGTTGGGATTTTATATGAATCAATCTGAATTATCTGCATTTACTGGGAAAGCCAAAGTATTACATGTAAATGTTTCGGTAGTTCCACAAGGATTACGAACGGCTTTTGATTTTGGAACAACTTTAACTGGTACTGCTACTTCCGAACATGTTTCCATTGGTTGTTCTGGGATGAGGAGGCTACTGGAACAGCAAATATAGCTCGAGCTGGAGTTCATGTAGAACGAAGTATACAAAGAATAAAAATTTTTAATTCTTTAAAAATGAAATTTCACGGATTTTTAACACCACACGAGGATGATTGCTTCATTATTATTAGTTGTATTGTAAATTTAACAAAACCAATATTTACTAATGCATCATTTCTGCACTAATAAAAATAATACACAAAATTAATTCTTTATTTTTGCTAATATTTATTTAAAATACACGTCACTTAATACCATCAACAATTTATCAACATAATTTTCATTAAAAATTACGTCAATAATAATACAACTATCATCATATGTGACCTGGACTATGGAAAGGTACCTATGGTTACAAAACAAGTTTTCGAGAAAACAGCTGTTAAAGATAACAAGTCGTGTGCGTGCGTCGCGTTTGTATTTGCGCTTCTACCTCTTCTTTTTTCGTCTTATCCTTGGCTCTCCACCTCTCTTTAGACTTCCACTATACAGTGGTGCTTTTACAATAAATATTTTTGTAGCTTATTCAAGTGATTTCCCCTAAATAGTTAATTTTGTGAACGTTGAAAAAGTTGGAATAATACGTGCTGCTTTTCTTATCATTCTATTTTCGAGATCGTGGTATTTCTTTGTTATGCAGCTAATTTAAAATTGTTTCAGTTTGTGAAAGGCAGTATGGATTTAGAAGAATTTAAAGCAGTGGAGAAACAATAATTTGCGGATTGTGATGAAGATTACGAAGATCAAGGTGGGGGGCAGGTGTTAGTGACATAGAATATGACGTTGTACCAGATTCGTCTTTCGATATGTCTCTTTAGGATACTGACGAAAATAAAGCGGTATTCATTTTTTTTTAAAATGCTTGTTGTACCCAGGGGGGTTATTCTCATGAGGATAACGATATCGCTATTCGTCAAGGCCACTTTATGACGTCAATAGCGATATCACTACGAGGTATTCTGCAGACATAGCGATACCGCCATGATTCTTTTTGACGTCATAACTTAGCGATATCTCGATATATTTAGCGAGACTAAAAATAGGGTCGCTATAATTTATCGATATCGCTATGATATGCTTATAAGTTCATTACTGTTATGTTTTACCGACTTGCTTCTTTTTAGTTGACATTTGATATAGAATTACCACTTATTTGCTGATGACACAATAATTTATTTAGCTGGAAGAAACTACAATGAAATAGTTAAAAAAATGAATATTGATCTTCAACATTTACAAAATTGGTTAGAAACTAACAAACTAAAACTAAATTTAGAAAAAACCAAGGCTATGGTATTAAATGAAGGCAAGATTGAAATTTGAAACCGGGAAACGCAGAGCTTGAATGGGTGGAGAGGGTAAAATATTTGGGAGTGATTATTGACAAGAAATTAAAATTTAGGAACCATGTAGAGTATATAAGTAAGAAAATAGCGAAGAAAATAGGAGTGCTAAACCGATGCAGCAAGTTCTTAAGTGAATATACAAGGAAAATGGTTTATAATACGATAGTGCTTCCTCATTTTTATTTTGCTGGAACAATACTCTTTTTGGTTAGCTCAAAAGATATAAATAGATTGCAATTATTGCAAAACCGGGCAATGAGAGTAATATTACAGGTGGATAGATATACAACCATACAGTGGATGCTAATTACGTTGCAGTGGTTGGGAGTAAAAGCTATGGTAGAAATTTCTGTGTTAATTTTCATACATAGGATTATATTAGGATTAATACCAGACTATTTTAAGAAATATGTACTGCAATTTAAAGACATACACGAATATGACACAAGAAATAAAAACGATATTATTTTAGAACAGAAGGAATCTAGACAGGGACAAAACAATGTAGTTTTTAAGGGAACTGTGGTTTATAACAAATTACCAAAATCAATTAAAGATATTTTAGAGATAGATAAATTTAAGCATAAGTTAATAGAACTATATCAAAATAATGAAGTACAATAGTATGAAAATGGTTTTGGTATTTCAGGGATAAGTTGTCATTATTAGATTAGATTTGGTGTTGAATGTTATGAGCTTAAGAAGAATGAATGAATACATATTGCCGTGAACTTTACCTTAGAATCTAAGACAATATAGTATATAACTATAAAATGTTAGAAATAGATATGATTAATGTTGACACCAAGATATACTAGTGTATTTAGATCAATATTAGCAATAAGAAAACACACTCGTAGTTTAAGAAACATTTATTTTAAAATAAATTTTATTAAAACATACATTAACACAGGTATACACTTAGAATATAAGTATTTTAATTAGGATTATATGTATATAAACACCATTTAGAAATAAGTGAGGAAAAACCTCAACGATAATAGTAAATGACACAAATGAATATTTATTTTCAGAAGTGAAAAACCAGAGATAACGTTTAATTTAGAAAATAAAGAACCTGACTACAGGTTAGGAACAAAAAGAGCTCTGAGTATATTATGCAAAGAACCTACATTTAAAAATGGAAAGACCCTTAAAACCAACAGCCGTGAAAGAGTGATGTTAACCAACGGGACGATTATAAGAGTCAATCATTTAAAAGCAATTAAACTATACTCAGAGAATAAAATAAGATATGCTCGTAATGTATATGAAGAGGCTTAATGCACTCACATAACTTAAAGATAAAATACATACAGTTGCGTTGAAAAGGATATTAAAATAAAGTGTATCATAAAGAACAGCATAGAATCGTATAACATTTTTAATATACACAACAAAAAGTATCAATTCTCATCGTAATGCGAATAACAGCAATCCTTTTCATGGTTCCAAACTTCGTGCACATACAAATGAACATCTATAACCAAAGGAATAAGCAGCATTAATATAAAAGCAATGATTTATTACAGCATATTAAACATACAAAATTCTCCAAGGACGGTAAAATGGTTCGAAGAAAGAACAGAACAGACAGAGGGACTGGCGATTGAAACAATATCCAATTTCTTTCTATTCTTTCCGATCAAAAGCACCAAAACAAAAATACGAGTAAGGTTAGCGCTCGGTCGAAGAATGTACCCACAGACTACTCCAGACCGGTAACTAGGTCCAAGAATTTATCCCGGAATTCATTCTTTTCTAGCTTGTAGGTAAGGTAATCTATCTATCCTATGTTATCAATATCTGCAGCCACTTGTGAGAGGCGCTGATGCTAACCACATGCTAACCTAATGCGCAAGCGTGAAACTTACTTCCTTCATTCGCATATCCTCCATTGCAATTGTTTGTGAATAATCGCGTCGCGTTATAGGTTATATCGAATGTTTATTGAGTTTGTTTATTTGTATCTCTTGTTTTTTTTGTTGTAAGTAAAAATATACTTTTTCGTCATAATTTCCACTTTAGCAAAGTAATTCGCAGTAAATCGCCTTTATGTTAGGCTGGATGCACACCTTCAAGCAAACTGTTTGTCAAATATTTTGAATAACTGATGTGCATCTAGTTTAAATCAGGTGTATTCTGTTAACATGGATTGTTGGCTACGTAAATGTGTTTAGTGTAACATTTATTATTTTGCAGGTAATATGGCATCTTCTCGTAAATGTATTGTTTGTGGTTTTTGCAGAAGATGAGGTAGATAAATTGCACTACTTTCCTAGGAATGTTGAAAAGTGAGTATATTAAACTAAATAGTTTTCAAGATAAGAGCACTTTGAAATAAACTCCATTTACTGATAATTAATAATTTGCTCTTGTAGAATACCTACATACTTTAAGAATAGCTAATGAATAATTTAGAATTCCCACAACACTTGAATAACTATTATAAACTATAGTTTAATAAAATATATGTTACTTATATATAAATATATGCATGTTTCTAATTTCAGGGCAAAATTGTGGCTAGAAGCCATGGGAATGGTTTTTTCAGATAAACCAGTTCGTAGCTACAGAATTTGCAGCCGACACTTTGCAAGTGATGCTTATGTTACTACAACGTTTACATTAAAACGAGATGCATGTCCAAAACTTTTGCCTGCTACCAACTTGCTTTCTCCAACACTGCTTGGGCGTCCTTCAACATCAAACACCGCAAATCCAACTTCTATAGTAGAAGCAATATCTTTAAAAGACAAATCTATAGTTGAAACATCACCAAAACCTTCCACATAAAGGTACCTATCTATTCATATATGTTTTGTTATAGCCAAATTGTAATCTGTTATAAGAAAATGCACCCGAAAATGCATTGAAGCTGATGTTTATAAATCCTAATATTAAGTACAAAATCAATTTTTTTTTCTAGGACTCTTATAAATGTCAAGAGCAGAAGCAACGTATTTAAACATTTTTATATGTCTTTCCAACAATTAACACCAAAAAAAAGACTATTAATTGATGTTATTAATAAAAAGGAAGATTATTACGGAAACTAAAAAGGCAATGTAAGAGATGAGGAAAAAATATAAAAGACTTGTGCTTCCTTGTTTCGGAAAGACAATGTTCATCTCCCCATAAAAATTGGTACAGAGAATCGCATTATGGAAGCAAACTTTTCCGATATAGTGGATGCTTATAAAATTGATCAGAATACGCCATACATATTCAGAAGTATGCACAAATTAAGGGAAATACATTTGGCCCCTATAATGCGTACAGCAATGAAAGTAAAAATTGCTGCGCAAGTTTTTGGCAGAACTGTGGCTACTATTTACTCTCTCTTAAGTAGTGGTAAGAAATATAATGTCATTTCTGTTGACATTATTCATAGCATTTTATTTCAGGAATTCTACCTCAAAGATCTGTTGCAACAGCATCTTTTGTGCAACAAGTAGATGAGCTATTGATAGCTTTAATGGAAATTCAATGACAAGCCTGGACGGAAAAAATCTTTGTCGTTGTGCCACTGAAGATTCAGGACATATTTTATTATTTATTATATTAATGGTTTAATAAATGCTGGGTTGCAAGGAGGTAATTGCGAAGCAGATGATGGTATACTGTTAAGTGATTTAAGGTCATTTTTACATGTAGAATCAGCTGATGAAGTGGAAGTAAATGAATTGGAATCTGAAACAGTAAGTATTCCAACTGATCTGGCTAATGAAGTTGCTGAAGATATCGCCATCTCGGTTACTACTGGTAAAGTGAATATACTGTGAGTAGCTTATGTCAGCGGCTATATCGCAAGTAGAATCTTAAAAGATGTTGATTGTAAAGATTGTTCCATGGCACTCACAACAAGCAAGAAATTACTTTGCAATCAATTTATTTATTACAAAGATTTTCAGAAGAAGAGAAAAAATTGGTATATTTATCAGAAAATTTAGTAATTATAGTGGGACATGGAGTGACGGAATTAGAAAATATTCTGAAAATACTATGTGCTGACAATATGGTAGAGAAGAAAGTAATAAATCATATTAACGATACAGTGAATTTTTCATGGATAGAATGCAATGTCCACAAAATATTTATTGAAAAATGTATTGCTAAAGGAATATGTAAAATAGGTATTCCATGGTATTGCAAAAGGCTGAATCAGGAGAATAAAGAAATTAATTTAGAGCGCCGTGCTTCAGAAAGAAAATTGAAGAAATTGAGACACGAGTAGATTTTTTGTCATGTTTATTATTTTTATTTTGTCTATTATGCTGTGATTATTACCTTATTATTAGTTGCTGGTTTTCTTTTTATTTTCCTAATACACTACTTGATATTTTTCAATAATTAACAAATATATAATTGAACTGTCATGATATATTTTTATACTTTGTTAAACAATTCTATACTGAATATATTGTTTTAAAAATAAAATTTTGTCCTTTCCATTTTTTTTTATTTCACTGTCTTACTGAATGTAATAAAACTTTTTAGAAGTAATGCAAAAAGATATTTTTTTTTAAGTAAAATATTTCTATGCATCAAACAATACGATTTATAACTTATATTTGAAAACGATTATTACGTTCAACTTTTCATATAAATATTGTGATATGTTACATGTGATTAATTTAACATTGAATTTAATACAATCTCTTAATAGATTTATTACAAATTGTATTAAATTCAACGTTAAATTAAAACATGTAGTGCACTTTAAATTTTAAAGATCCAACTAACTGCGTTTAAATTTGCCGCGTATGCTCCTAGTGGTGCCATCTGGCACGTGCGTACCTAAAAGAGTGAGATAGGACATTCTTTTTTCTTTGTTTATCTCGGACAAATTTTTAACATTAAGTTGCCGGTCTGGAGTAGTCTGTGAATGTACCTGCAAAACAGTAAAAGTAGCAATGAATACATTTATAAGTACAATGAATGTTTACGATAGCAATAAAAGAATAAAATAACGTAAGAAAAACATCAAAATAAATATCAATATACTTACTGCACATTAGATATAAATAAATGAAACAACAACAAATACTGTCGTTGGTGAATGTGGAAAAATATCAAATGTCAGGAACAAACATTGCGACATAATATAAGCTGCCGGCTTACCTTTAAAAATGACGTGAGAAAATACGGGATAGAGATAGGACCGTGCAACGGGTGACGTTTCTCGAAATTGTGCAACGCCCTGTATAGGTAGCGCGTTCGGACCGATCGTCGCGTGAAGAGGAATGTCCGAGCTAACTACGGTTAAAATTTCGGCCATATAACTCTGTCCGATGGCCGGATATTTACGGACAAATTTAAACGTTGTTTTTTAAGACGTTGCCCGATTTTCTGAAGGGATCTCCTTTTAAACGAATGTATGACACGCATAGGGAAAAGTACGGTTAAAAAGCCCGCACTTTCTGCTTTTCAACGCGCTCAAATCCATATTTTAAGGTCGAGGGACGCGTGAGCAATTAAAATAAACGTGTGACCGCGTGTTCCGTCGAATTTGTCAAAACACGCGAAATGAAGCCATGACGTGCCTAAAGAATGTACATTTTACGTAAATAAAAACGAGGACTAAACACAAAATTGACTTTTCGCTAATCTGACAGCTCCAACGAGAAATTTTGCACGTTTGACTTTTAAGCCTTATATTCCGAATTTAGAAGGTTTTGACGGCCCAACAAGATTCATAATAGTAAGTACAGATATTTCTAGACCATTCCCATTCCTATTGCGACTTCATCGACGTACGATATCGATAGTGCGTGTAAATTAAATTCCTCATGCAGACGGACATCGTAGAAAAATGGCCGAAATACGCCAGAAATACATGTACACAATAAATCAAGTGCAATGCTCATAACATGAAATGTACACACATATACATTCATGTGCACTGCCCGTAAATATATTATATATCGGTAGCTTGACTTAACATTTTTACATACAGGCTGATATCTTTTAATTACTATAAATTTGAATTTTAAAATACCATAATTCCAGAACGCGTATGCCCAGTTTCCTTAATGTAATTATTAACGTCAGAATAGGTTCATGGCATATAAACACACATAATATATTTAGTTTTAGGACACGGACAAGGCACTAAATTAATTATCTGGACACAATTAAAACGTTTTTTATAACCTTTTAAAGATTACATGTCTATTTTCTCTGAAATTTAAAAAAAAATTGCAGATTTCAACATAGAGTCAAGCTTACATATAAATATGGCAGTTGAACAAACTATTTACATTAGGTCGATAGCCCAATGGCAAGATTGACGGCTACTTAATACAAGGACTTTGTCAGGTCGGGTTCGAACCCAGGCCGGGGCAAAACAAATGCGATATTGTGTATTTATTTCGTGTATTTTACCGGCAATTTATAAGACAAGACGCCGGACTGCTCGACATAATTTTCCCGGTCGATGATATAATCATTCATACATACAGCATGATTTTTTCTTAATTATTATAAATTCCATTTAAAATACAATAATTCTAAAACGGGTATGCCTTTTTCTTAAGGGAAAAAATAATGCTTTTAACATTTATGTGCCCCTACGAAGTAATTATTTAAATAATTACGCACTGCGGAGTGGGTGGAGCCAAATCAACTTTTTCTTCTGATTAAGGTAAAACTCGGTACTCGGGGGCTCTTGGTGTCGGTGATCTCAAGCCCAATGTCAAAATTTCAACAAAAAAAATGGTGCATCTAATATGGCGGAAGAGTTTTTTGAAAATTGACGTATGAATGTGAAATTTTAGATACGGGGGTGTCTTAGGTCTCCGATCACGAATCGAAAGTCAAAATGTCAAAAAAAAACAAAATGGCCGAAGTTTTTTTGAAAATTGACGTATGAATGTGAAATTTTAGATACGGGGGTGTCTTAGGTCGCCGATCACGAATCGAAAGTTAAAATGTCAAAAAAAAAATGGCCGAAGTTTTTTGAAAATTGACGTATGAATGTGAAATTTTAGATACGGGGGTGTCTTAGGTCGCCGATCACGAATCCAAAGTCAAAATGTCAAAAAAAAACAAAATGGCGGAAGTCTTTTGAAAATTGACGTATGAATGTGAAATTTTAGGTACGGGGGTGTCTTAGGTCGCCGATCACGAATCGAAAGTCAAAATGTCAAAAAAAACAAAATGGCCGAAGTTTTTTGAAAATTGACGTATGAATGTGAAATTTTAGATACGGGGGTGTCTTAGATCGCCGATCACGAATCCAAAGTCAAAATGTCAAAAAAAAAAAAATGGCGGAAGTTTTTTGAAAATTGACGTGTGAATGTGAAATTTTAGGTACGGGGGTGTCTTAGGTCGCCGATTACAAATCGAAAGTAAAAATGTCAAAAAAAAACAAAATGGCGGAAGTTCTTTGAAAATTGACGTATGAATGTGAAATTTTAGGTACGGGGGTGTCTTAGGTCGCCGATCACAAATCGAAAGTCAAAATGTCAAAAAAAACAAAATGGCGGAAGTTTTTTGAAAATTGACGTATGAATGTGAAATTTTAGGTACGGGGGTGTCTTAGGTCGCCGATCACAAATCGAAAGTCAAAATGTCAACAAAAAAAAATGGCGGAAGTTTTTTGAAAATTGACGTATGAATGTGAAATTTTAGGTACGGGGGTGTCTTAGGTCGCCGATCACAAATCGAAAGTCAAAATGTCAAAAAAAAACAAAATGGCCGAAGTTTTTTGAAAATTGACGTATGAATGTGAAATTTTAGATACGTGGGTGTCTTTGGTCGCCGATCACTAATCCAAAATAAAAATGTCAAAAAAACAAAATGGCGGAAGAATTTTTTGAAAATTGACGTACGAACGTGAAATTTTGGATACGGGGGTGCCTTAGGACGCCGATTACGAATCCAAAGTCAAAATGTCAAAAAAAAACAAAATGGCGCAAGAATTTTTTGAAAATTGACGTATGAATGTGAAATTTTAGATACGGGAGTGTCTTAGGTCGCCGATCACGAATCCATAGTACAAATGTCAAAAAAAACAAAATGGCGGAAGAGTTTTTTGAAGATTGACGTACGAACGTGAAATTTTAGATGCTGGGGTGGTTCAGGTCGCCGATCACGAATCCATAGTCAAAATGTCAAAAAAAACTTGATGGCGGATCTAATATGGCAGAAATATTATTCAAAATGTCTTTAATCTTGGTGAAATCTAGCAAATGGCATTTTCAGGTCGCTGATCACGAATCCGAAATAAAAATTTTAAAAAACAATGTTGCGGAAAGGTTCTTCGAAAAGTGCTTGGATCTGAGCACATCCTTCCTTCGTAAACTTTAACATGATTTATGTTTAACATTGTGTTCAGTGTGACGGTTTGTGTAAAAAGGAAAGGAAAGTTCTAAATAATATATACGATTGGTATAACAAAATTTATATGTGTACAGGGGTGCGTCAAAAGTCGGACATTCTCTCTCTCTCTCTCGAAATGGCATGTCTATGTATAATATTTGACAGGTAAAATTTTGCAATATCTCAAATTTAATGCCCTTAAATTATTGGCGCATGTTTCATTAAAGTTGACATAATATTTGAATGTAACCTTCAACATTAAAATGCCCTAACAACTACAACGGCAAATTTAAACGTATTTTTAATTATTTATATTATTGCACTGTATTAGTTGATTAAGTTCAATTGCGGGCCGGTTTTCCCAATGCAGATCAGCGTACTCATTAAATAAAATACGGGATAATACGTTTTTGCAAAAACCTGTTGGCGCTAATAATTGATTAAGAACGTTATTAAATGAAGATACTTTAACCGCTGTTTTTCCAAACCTGATAAATATTAAACAGTAATTAGGGTTACTTACACATGCGCATAACCTAGAAGATTTGGATTTTTATTAGTATTGACTGCGATTATATTTTCTTATGCATTTGTAATTAATAATTATTTTTATTAGTGATTTAGTAATTGTGTTGCTCCTTCTATACATGAAATTAACAGTATAATTAAAAATGAAAACGTAATATTGAATATGTGCAACTTTTAGCTTACTACGGAAATACTTGTGTTTTGAAAGCTTTTTAATTCTGTTACATTTCTGGGACTTTATCTCAGTTGCGAAAAATTCTAAATATTTTTGAAAATTTATGCCTGCGCTTCCTCTTTTCTTCTTTGTAATTGCTTTTAACAGCACCTTATTAAAACTTCATTTTAGACTCAATCTGTATGTCATTAACATATTAAACTACATTTAGTTTGTTGTTTGAAGTTCATCAGCATTTATTAGCATTATATAAAAATGTTTGAAAGCGACGCCCATTTATCAAACAAAATTTGTTATAAACATTTTAAATACAATACAGATACTACGTATACTTGAGCATGTCAATTAAAATAACGAGCCCGCGATCGCGGGCGAGTAGTATACATAATATCCATTCTATCACTAGAGAAATAACCGTACCAATAGTAATGTAATTCAGTGTAAATTTAAAATGATCTTTAATACAAGTTCTTTATTTAAATCGATATGCGAACTAATTTCGTGTAGGTGATAGATCAATATATCAAAACTGATAACCGAAATTTTATATTAAAAAAGCTGCTCCATATTACACACAAGAGTGAAAAATATCTCTTGAAATGGTTTCTATCTTTTGATGTCAAAACAGTGTTAAATTGAATTTTAGGTTCTTATTTATTATTATTGTGTAAGCCTATCTTAAATTGTTTTTGAGTTATTTACATTCTTTCTTTCAATGACAGTAAACTTCAAAAAGATTGCCAAATACTATATTTTTCCACTGTTATTTCAAGAGCGTATTATAAGATTGTCAATAAAATCATTCCATCTGTCATCATGACAGCAGTTTGCTGACAAAAATATGCATCTATACAAGGTGTGATAAAAATTGAAAAAATAGTTTCTTTCGATACTTTAACATGACTTATGTTTAACACTAAATTACCTTTCTCGCTCTTGAGTGTGTACCAGTTCGTGGAAAAAACAGTTCGCGAAGAATTTTAAATAAAATATCCTATTGGTTTAACAAAATATATGTATATACAAGGGTGCTTCAAAAGTTTATAAAAGTGGACATTCTAAAAAGCGTTTTTTACAGGAAAGGCGCTTCAATAGGGCTTAAATTTAAAACCTGGGCTTTTTCCTTTTATTATTATTTCGTGCTCCTTTATTAACGATAGTTCATTTTGAAAAGGTTAACAGGCTTTTACACTTTCACATCAAAGTAGTATTGTAAACTGTCTTAATCAACATGTTGAACTTTTTGATGTCATTGTGCTTTTGGATACCTTAACATGACATGTTTAACATTAATTTACCTTTCTCGCTCTTGAGTGTGTACCGCTTTGTGTAAAAAACCATTCGAGGAGAATTTTAAATAAAATATACTATTGGCTTCACGAAATATATGTATATACAGGGGTGCGTCAAAAGTTAATAAAATCAGACATTCTAAAAGGCGTCATAACAGTGATTGCTTTTTAAACGAAACTATGAAAAAGCTGTAAGCGGACGCGAAAAAGGCGATTCAAACTAAAAGAGATTGACGGACCCGCTGTAAGCGGACGGACCGCTGTAAGCGGACGATCATCTGTAAGCGGACGGACCCGCTGTAAGCGGACGTTATAGCTAGTTATATATAATAATAGCTGAGTAGTCAATGGCAACCAAACGCCCGAAAAATCGTCTAAAAACGGCAAAACTGTGCAAAGAACTCCTCTCTGGATACGCGAAATTAAGGGCTGTCTTTTGGCATGTTGGTAGGGGCGACATTGAATTTCCGGTCGACGGAGAGTTTTTCTTCCCAAGTGGAGCGTGTGCAGAGATATCGCCCGTTGAAGAGGAGCGTGCACTCGGTGTTTTAACAGAAAAATGGCTTACGTCATCATGACGATTTACGTGACAATCAAAATAAATCTCGGGAAACGTCAAACTAGCAAGTTGTAGCTACAGATTCACTTTTAAGACTGAAATACGAAATTTTGAAGGTTGCGAGCGCCCAACAAGACCCGAGGTTTTAAAGAACGGCCTTCTCTAGATCTTCCACATGCTTATTTCGAGTCGACAGACGCACGCAAACAAGGGCACGAGCACTTTCAAATTCGTTTGCAGACAGATTTCGTAAGAAAAATGGCCGAAATACGTCACAGATTCAATGTACATGTGATTCAATGTACTACGATCGGGCGAAAAATATCAGATTAATCTATCCGGTCCGACCCAATCTCGACATAATACACCCGCTTGACTTAACATTTTTATAGATATACAGGTTGATTGTTCTTTTAATGATTACATATTTGAATTATTAAAATACGTTAATTCCAGAACGCGTACGCCTTAATGGGGAAAAGGATTGCTTTTAACATTTATGTGCCCTTATGACAACAATTACGAATACATGCAGAGTGGGCGGAGCTACCGGAAATTAATTTCTCTCTTCTGATTAAAGTAAAATTCGGCACTTGGGAGTCTTTGTGGTATCATTGATCGCGTATCCAAAGTCGAAATGGCAAAAAAAAAACAAAATTGCCGAAGCATTTTTTGAAAATTGACGTATAAATGTGAAATTTTAGATACGAGGGTGTCTTAAGTCGCCAATCACAAATCCAAAATCAAAATGTCATAAAAAAATCAAAATGGCGTAAGAATTGTTTGAAAATTGACGTATGAATGTAAAATTTTAGATACGGGGGTTTTGGGGGTCGCCGATCACGATTCCAAAGTCAAAATGTCCAAAAAAAAACAAAATGGCGGAAGATTTTTTGAAAATTGACGTGTGAATGTAAAATTTTAGATACGGGGGTTTTGGGGGTCGCCGATCACGATTCCAAAGTCAAAATGTCCAAAAAAAAACAAAATGGCGGAAGATTTTTTGAAAATTGACGTGTGAATGTAAAATTTTAGATACGGGGGTTTTGGGGGTCGCCGATCACGATTCCAAAGTCAAAATGTCAAAAAATACAAAATGACGGAAGATTTTTTAAAAATTGACGTATGAATGTAAAATTTTAGATACGGAGGTTTTGGGGGTCGCCGATCACGATTCCAAAGTCAAAATGTCAAAAAAAACAAAATGGCGGAAGATTTTTTGAAAATTGACGTATGAATGTAAAATTTTAGATACGGGGGTTTTGGAGGTCGCCGATCACGATTCCAAAGTCAAAATGTCAAAAAAAACACAATGGCGGGTGAATTTTTTGAAAATTAACGTATGAATGTAAAATTTTATATACGGGAGTTTTGGGGGTCGCCGATCACGATTCCAAAGTCAAAATGTCAAAAAAAACAAAATGGTGGAAGATTTTTTGAAAATTGACGTATGAATGTGAAATTTTAGATACGGGGGTTTTGGGGATCGCCGATCACGATTCCAAAGTTAAAATGTCAAAAAAAACAAAATGGCGGCGAATTTTTTGAAAATTGACGTATCAATGTAAAATTTTAGATACGGGGGTTTTGGAACTCGCCGATCATGAGTCCAAAGTCAAAATGTCAAAAAAAAACAAAATGGCGGAAGATTTTTTGAAAATTGACGTATGAATGTAAAATTTTAGATACGGGGGTTTTGGGGGTCACCGATCACGTTTCCAAAGTCAAAATGTCAAAAGAAAACAAAATGGCGAAAGATTTTTTGAAAATTGACGTATAAATGTAAAATTTTAGATACGAGGGTTTTGGGGGTCGCCGATCACGACTCCAAAGTCAAAATGTCAAAAAAAACCAAAATGGCGGAAGATTTTTTGAAAATTGACGTATGAATGTAAAATTTTGAATACGGGGTTTTTGGGGGGTCGCCGATCACGATTCCAAAGTCAAAATGTCAAAAAAAAACAAAATGGTAGAAGATTTTTTGAAAATTGACGTATGAATGTAAAATTTTAGGTATGGGGGTTTTGGAGGTCGCCGATCACGATTCCAAAGTCAAAATGTCAAAAAAAACACAATGGCGGGTGAATTTTTTGAAAATTAACGTATGAATGTAAAATTTTATATACGGGAGTTTTGGGGGTCGCCGATCACGATTCCAAAGTCAAAATGTCAAAAAAAACAAAATGGTGGAAGATTTTTTGAAAATTGACGTATTAATGTGAAATTTTAGATACGGGGGTTTTGGGGATCGCCGATCACGATTCCAAAGTTAAAATGTCAAAAAAAACAAAATGGCGGCGAATTTTTTGAAAATTGACGTTATCAATGTAAAATTTTAGATACGGGGGTTTTGGAACTCGCCGATCATGAGTCCAAAGTCAAAATGTCAAAAAAAAAAAAATGGCGGAAGATTTTTTGAAAATTGACGTATGAATGTAAAATTTTAGATACGGGGGTTTTGGGGGTCACCGATCACGTTTCCAAAGTCAAAATGTCAAAAGAAAACAAAATGGCGAAAGATTTTTTGAAAATTGACGTATAAATGTAAAATTTTAGATACGAGGGTTTTGGGGGTCGCCGATCACGACTCCAAAGTCAAAATGTCAAAAAAAACCAAAATGGCGGAAGATTTTTTGAAAATTGACGTATGAATGTAAAATTTTGAATATGGGGTTTTTGGGGGGTCGCCGATCACGATTCCAAAGTCAAAATGTCAAAAAAAAACAAAATGGTGGAAGATTTTTTGAAAATTGACGTATGAATGTAAAATTTTAGATACGGGAGTTTTGGGGGTCGTCGATCACGATTCCAAAATCAAAATGTCATAAAAAACACAATGGCAGGTGAATTTTTTGAAAATTAACGTATGAATGTAAAATTTTAGATACGGGGGTTTTGGGGGTGGCCGATCACGATTCCAAAGTCAAAATGTCAAAAAAAAACAAATTGGGGAAGATTTTTTGAAAATTAACGTATGAATGTAAAATTTTAGATACGGGGGTTTTGGGGGTCGCCGATCACGTTTCCAAAGTCAAAATGCCAAAAAAAACAAAATGGTGGAAGATTTTTTTGAAATTTGACGTATAAATGTGAAATTATAGATACGGGGGTTTTGGGGGTCGCCGATCACGATTCCAAAGTCAAAATGTCAAAAGAAAACAAAACGGCGAAAGATTTTTTGAAAATTGACGTATGAATGTAAAAGTTTAGAAAGGGGGTTTTGGGGGTCGCCGATCACGACTCCAAAGTCAAAATGTCAAAAAAAAAACAAAATGGTGGAAGATTTTTTGAAAATTGACGTATGAATGTAAAATTTTAGATACGGGGGTTTTGGGGGTCACCGATCACGATTCCAAAGTCAAAATGTCAAAAAAAAACAAAATGGTGGAAGATTTTTTGAAAATTGACGTATTAATGTAAAATTTGAGATACGGGGGTTTTGGGGGTCGCCGATCACGATTCCAAAGTCAAAATGTCATAAAAAACACAATGGCGGAAGATTTTTTGAAAATTGACGTATGAATGTAAAATTTTAGATACGGGGGTTTTGGAGGTGGCCGATCACGACTCCAAAGTTAAAATGTCAAAAAAAACAAAATGGCGGAAGGATTTTTTGATAATTTACGTATGAATGTAAAATTTTAGATACGAGGGTGCCTTAAGTCGCCGATCACAAATCCAAAATCAAACTGTCATAAAAAAACAAAATGGCGTAAGAATTTTTTGAAAATTGACGTATGAATGTAAAATTTTAGATACGGGGGTTTTGGGGGTGGCCGATCACGATTCCAAAGTTAAAATGTCAAAAAGAAACAAAATGACGGAGATTTTTTTGAAAATTGACGTATGAATGTGAAATTTTAGATACGGGGGTTTTGGGGGTCGCCGATCACGATTCCAATGTCAAAATGTCAAAAGAAAACAAAATGGCGAAAGATTTTTTGAAAATTGACGTATAAATGTAAAATTTTAGATACGGGAGTTTTGGGGGTCGCCGATCACGATTCCAAAATCAAAATGTCATAAAAAACACAATGGCAGGTGAAATTTTTGAAAATTAACGTATGAATGTAAAATTTTAGATACGGGGGTTTTGGGGGTGGCCGATCACGATTCCAAAGTCAAAATGTCAAAAAAAGAAACCGGCCGAAGGATTTTTTGAAAATTGGCATATAAATGTGAAATTTTAGATACGAGGGTGCCTTAAGTCGCCGATCACAAATCCAAAATCAAAATGTCATAAAAAACACAAAGGCGGGTGAATTTTTTGAAAATTAACGTATGAATGTAAAATTTTAGATACGGGAGTTTTGGGGGTCGCCGTTCACTATTCCAAAGTCAAAATGTCAAAAAAAACAAAATGGCGGAAGATTTTTTGAAAATTGACGTATGAATGTGAAATTTTAGATACGAGGGTTTTGGGGGTCGCCGATCACGATCCCTAAGTCAAAATGTCAAAAAAACAAAATGGCGGAAGATTTTTTGGAAACTGACGTATGAATGTAAAATTTTAGATACGGGGGTTTTGGGGGTGGCCGATCACGATTCCAAAGTCAAAATGTCAAAAAAACAAAATGGCGGAAGATTTTTTGAAAATTGACGTACGAATGTAAAATTTTAGATACGGGGGTTTTGGGGATCGCCGATCACGATTCCAAAGTCAAAATGTCAAAAAAAACAAAATGGCGGAAGATATTTTGAAAATTGACGTATGAATGTAAAATTTTAGATCCGGGGGTTTTGGGGATCGCCGATCACGATTCCAAAGTCGAAATGTCAAAAAAAACAAAATGGCGGAAGATTTTTGACAATTGACGCATGAATGTGAAATTTTAGATACGGGGGTTTTGGGGGTCGCCGATCACGATTCCAAAGTCAAAATGTCAAAAAAAGCAAAATGGCGGAAGATTTTTTTGAACAGGGCTTAAATGTAATACTTAATTTTTTCTAAATGATAGTAGATTCGCGAACATCAGAATCGTATTGTACACTGTCTCAATGAAAATGTTGCGCTCATTGAGCTCATTGTTTCTTTCGATACTTTAACATGACTTATGTTTAACATTAAGTTACCTTCCCCGCTCTTGAGTGTGCACCAGTTTGTGTAAAAAACAGTTCGAGAAGAATTTTAAATAAAATATACCATTGGCTCAACAAAATATATGAAGGGGTGCTTAAAAAGTGGACATTCTAAAAAGCGTCATGCCAGTAATAGCTTTTTACAGGAGAGGCGTTTCAATAGGGCTTCAATTTAAAACTCGGGCTCTTTACTTTTATTATTATTTCGTGCTCCTTTATTAACGATAGTGGATTTTGAAAAGGTTGACGGGCTTTTACACTTTCACATCAAAATACTATTGTAAACTGTCTTAATGAACATGTTGGGTTTTTTGATCTCATTGTGTCTTTGGATACCTTAACACGACTTATGTTTAACATTAAATTAGCTTTCTCGCTCTTGAGTGTGTACCGGTTTGTGTCAAAAACAGCTCGAGAAGATTTTTAAATAAAATATCCTATTGGCTTAACAAAATATATGTATATACAGGGGTGTTTCAAAAGTTTATAAAAGTGGATATTCTAAAAAGCGTCATGCCAGTGATCGCCTTTCTTTAACTATAGTGGATTTCAAAAAGGTTGACAGGCTTTTACACTTTCACATCAAAATAGTATTGTACACTGTCTTAATAAAAATGTTGCGCTTTTTGATATCATTGTGTCTTTGCGTACTTTAACACAACTTATGTTTAACATTAAATTACCTTTCTCGCTCTTGAGTGTGTACCGATTTATGTCAAAAACAGTTCGAGAAGAATTTTAAATAAAATATCCTATTGGTTTAACAAAATATGTGTATATACAGGGGCGCTTCAAAAGTTAATAAAACCGGACATTCTAACAAGCCATGCCAGTTATCGCTTTTTACAGGAAAGGCGCTTCAAAAGGGCTTAAATTTAAAACTTGGGTTTTTTACTTTTATTATTATTTTGTGCTCCTTTATTAATGATAGTGGATTTCAAAAGGGTCACACTTGACATCAAAATAGTATTGAAAACTGTTTTAATAAAAATGTTGCGCTTTTTGAGCTCATTGTGTCTTTGGATACTTTAACATGGCTTATGATTAACATTAAATTACCTTTCTCGCTCTTGAGTGTGTACCGATTTGTGTCAAAAACAGATCGAGAATAATTTTAAATAAAATATACTCTGCTCTTTTATTAACGATAGTGGACTTCGAAAACGTAGTAAGAAAGTAATATACTTTATAAATTAAATTTACTTTACCCGTTCACATACATATGTTTGCGAGCTATATGTTTGAAGTTCGTCAGCATTCATTAGCATTCTATAAGAAAGTTTGAAAGCGACGCCCATTTACCAAACAAAATTTGTTGTAAACATGTTAAACACTATGGAGATACTACGTATATTTGAGCATGTCAATTAAAATGACGAGCCCGCGATAGCGGGCGAGTAGTATATATGTAATTCATTGAAAATTTAAAATGTTCTTCAATACAAGTCCTTCATTTTTAATTGACGTGCGAACTAATTTTGAGTATGTGACAAACGAATATTTCAATTATGCTGACCAAAATTTCATAATGAAAGCCCTGTTCCACTTCAAATAATTTGGGTGAAAATATCTCAGTGTCAAACTGATTATTAGGTTCTTTTTTATTAATATTGTGCATGCCTATCTTAAATTGTTTCTGAGCAATTGACATACTTTTTGTTAATATACTAAATTTTTCCACTGTTATTTCAATAGCGTATTATCCCGATTGTCTCAATGAAAATGATGCACTTATTGAGCATATTGTTTCTTCGGATACTTTAACATCATTCTTATGTTTAACATTAAATTATCTTTCTCGCTCTTCATTGTGTAACAGTTTGTGTAAAAAAAAATTCTAGAGGAATTTTAAATGAAATATACAATTGGCTTTACAAAATATATGTATATACAGAGTGTGCCACAAGTCTATAAAATCTTACATTCTAAAAACCACCACGAGAGTGATCGCGCTTTACAGGAAACTGTAAAAAGCTGTAAGCGGACGCGAAAAAGGCGAATTCAAGCTCGAAAAGATTGAAGCATTAGCTCACAAACATTCAGCACAATAAATATTGCAATATATAATAATTGGCCCAATGATAATAGTGTATAGGTAAGAAATTTATAAATTCGATTCCTTATTTGTTTATAAATACTTTCTACTCATTTTTAGCAATTATCATTACATGACTGGAGTCATTTCGTCCATGAATTAAGTTGTAAAAATACTTCAAAATATTATAAGATACTGTAAATAGAAAAAAGAAACTAAAATATATTCCTACCAGATTAAACAAGCACTGAATCATGTTGTTACTGTGCCAGGCAAATTGAGAAGTAATATCATACGTATTCAAAAAAGATTGTTTAATTATCATTGATGAAAATGAACTTCCCGCGACATTGTCAATTACAATAATTCAAAATAGAAATTCTATAACGATGTTTTACAGTATTTTCGAATATAACAATAAGTAATCAATATTACCATAATACATATATTATATCTATATATTCCGTAAACTGTAGGTGTACAATGCAAAAGAAAATAATTATGTACAGTGTGAACAAGGCTTTACCAACATTATTAAGCATCATACATAACTGACAGTTGTAATACAATTTACCACAAAGAAACACTGCAAATTATAAAAGTATAGGAATGGAAATCATTATAAAAAAAGCCAATGAAATAAATATTATTTGTTATAGAACAATGATTAAATCAATTATTTAAAAGTATACATTCGCGTCAACAAAACATAATTCTAATAAAGCTATCTACAAGTTTGTATAAAATAAAATGTTTTTTTTTAAATTCTAATGAATTTTCATTTAAACCAAAAAGACAAATGGAATCGACATATGTATATGGACTGAAACACATTTTCCAACTGATGCAAAAAAACACAGATTTCGAGATTATTCTAATTTTATACCCACAAACAAAATTCAAACTATAGATAAATTAGGCAAACGTGAAATAAATCATCGGCAAGTCAAGGCACAAAAACCAATAATAGTAAAAAATTATAAATAGAGTGAAAACTACCGTCTGTGAGGCACAGGAAAAGTATGTGAAAAATGTCAATATAACATTAAACAATAAAATACATCTTATTTCATGGACAGCCGTTAAACATTTTCAATTTAAAAATTGCTATTATCACTAAATCTATTATTAATCATTTCATCCTATAAGCATTCTGAATAAAATATTGCATAGTTGTAAACTATATACAGGGGTGTATAAAAACAACTAAGCAATATTGAACATCTAAAACACAATTATATTTAGTTATTCGCTATATATCGGAATTACATGGTGTTTTATAAACTGAAACGCAATATAGACAAAATCCGCAATAAATTGAGAAAAATAAGGGGGAGCGGTACCTCAACTGTAAGCGGAATAAGAGGCGGCAGCGGGCCTTCTAGGCCTGCCGTATTAGCTAGTAATAAAAATAAACGCCAACCTAAAATACGACAAGAAGAAGAAGAGACAAGGAATAAGTATCGAGATATCCGCTAGAGGCGCCACGACGAACAATTCAAAAATAAAAGTCCGCAAAACAATCAAATAACGAGCGGCATTTATTTTCAACTATAAAAATGAGGTGTGGCCACCACACGACTTTCTTATACGTATGAAAGTGTTACTTCCGGTCCGAATTTTGAAATTTCATTTATACAAAAAATATTCCAAATCCAACTCTAAATACTTTTGTACTCTTCATAAATATATATAGAATGCATAATTTACGACATATTTGCAAAAAATCGCTATTCGATAAGAGTAAAAGTGGTACTTCCGGTCTGAATTTTGAAATTTTTTTTATACAAAAGATATTTAAAAGTATGTTCTAAATACTTTTATACTCTTAATGTACTTGCCTAGAAAGCATGACTTGCGAGATATTCGCAAAAAACTGATTTTCGATAAGAGTAAAAGACCTACTTCCGGTAGGAATTTCGAAAAACTTTATTAAAACAATTTTTCTCAAATTTAATTTTGAGTACATTTGAATTCTTTATAAATTTGTTTAAACTTAGTAATTGACGAAACATTTGCAAAATTCGATTTTTTCACTGAAGTAAACTACTACTTCCGGTCTGCCGATTTTGCTCAAAATCTAATCAGTTCTCAAGAGGGAGATTATATTCATAAATACAAAATTTGGAATTGATATCTGCAGCGGTTTGACCGCTATCGTGGTCACACACAGACACACACACAGACACACAGACATTTTTTAAAAACCACTTTTTTGGTATCAGGGGACCTCAAAACGTGGACATCTGCAAAAATCTCGAGGTCGAAAATTTTCATCATCACAATACTTCCTTATACTACGTATAAGAAAGTAAAAAGGGAGTCACAACAGAAAAAGAAGTTAGTTGTTAGCTGGTACCTGTGACATTAAAAAACTTCTAATACACAACAAAGTGATAGCGTCTTTTGAAGTAGATAATACATCTACGTGTTAAGCGAGTAGTGGTCAAGTGGAGTTATTACACGCTTACCATTACTACCGCAGTATAAATAAATAAATAAACTAACTAACAACTCACAAACAAACAAGAAGCATACACGCTTATATAGGAATAATTTCCAATTGTTTTCTCGTCGCCATATTTGCAAGAAGTGAGCGTCACCAGTAAATTTATAGAAGATTCCAAGGAAGGAAGAATCAACAAGAATGGAAAAACAATTTCAAGCAGAATTCGAGGAATTATATGAATCTACGCAGTGAGTAGTAAATAATATTGTTATAACCATTAAATTCAATCAAAATACACAGGTTCTCTCTAAACACTCCATTTCTTTTAATATTTAGTTATTTAAATAATAGAAAGTAAACATAGGGACACAATTTTTATTAAAAATAAAGAACACTTGTCTTAATAGTGTACTGTGTGCGAATACTTGCACAACGGACCAGTGTTCATTAAAAAAGGCATTTGTAAGCACAGCTTTGAACAATATTCAAACTTTTATAAACAGGAACGCCTAAAAGCTTCGCACTAAGAATCTAAAGACTCCGTGAGAATAGAGGTTTAGACAATTAGTTTGTGATGCATTAGGAACGTATCTGGGGTGGTGATTGATCCAAGCTTTATGTAGTACGTGTGAATGTTTGCATAAAGCCGATTAGTCAGTACTTTCATTATCAAGTCAACATAATTTGGCCCTAATATACAGGCCTTTAGTAAGAAAAGAGTGAAGGTGGAGAAACCCTGTATTGATTGAATTCATATTAAAATAAACGAACACGATATTATTATGAAAACTGCTACTTATATAGCATTGTAAACAAGCAAATAAAATAAGTAATATACATGCAACAATAAATTTTACTTATTGTAATTAATAAGCAGATAATACATTTTTTTTACATAAGTAATCTGGTGTCATAGTTATTTAAATCCCTATCCCACACAACATTAAAAATAATAATAATAAAGGAGAAACAAGTAAGGAAAGAAGTAAATCACAGTAGAACCTACGAGAGATAATAATTTATGTTGTTTTGCCTATAGAGCTAGCATAAACTTCAATTTTATTTATTTATCTAACAAATAAATAAATAAATTATATAAATTTCATTTAAAGGCAAATATTATAGCAATATGTTATGTTATAATTAATAGGATATAGAAAGGATTGTAGTTATATAGCAATGTAAAAAATGCTAAATAAAATTATTATAAAAGTAATTTCAGATTTTCTGTTTCTTATTTGTCCGACAATGGCAGCTTTCTATGGGCAATATCTAGCCATCCACTTGTTGGAAAGAGAAGAAAGAAAAAGAGAAATTCGCAGGCTAAGGATACAAAGATTAAGGCACTTTGAACCCATTTTCAATAACAGATGAGGAGTTCATCAGAAATTTACGTTTGACAAAAGCAGTAGCCAGAAATCTGATTAATAATATCGATATCATATTTAATCAAAGGCATGTTGCTACAGCTCTCGACAAATAAAATAGGACACATCTTATTACGACTTTAGCTTAATTTTATTTGTGTGAGTAAGTCTTTTACTAAAACAATTAATGTTATGAAATGCCTTGCATATATTATAAATGTCAAATATTTTCAACAATATCTGTAATCTTGACTTACAATAATTAAAAAATATGTCCCATTTTATTTGTCGAGAACTGTACATCCATTCCAACATATTTAGCTGTAAGATTTTTATTAGAATCTAAAATAATAAACAAAACATTGCAGTTGGATATTCTTTATTCAGTAATATATATATAACTTTGTACAGGTTCTATGTACACTATCTTTTCTGTCATGGTAGTTACCAAAGACATGTTGACAATAGTTTATTAACAGCCCTTGGCCAGGCATCTTTTGGTAGATGTACTGACATGAACAGTATTAAATGCTCCTTTTGGTTCTGCGCTATCTCTCTTCTCGATTTCGTGACATGTTTGAATAATAATACACTTTATACACTCACAAACGTCAAACACACACATCAACACCATAAATGTAAATGAATGTCCTTTTCCCTATAATATTACCACTATTACCAATGTCATGTTCGTAATGCAAACATAATTTTAAAAATGTTACTAAAAAGTTAAGTATGTTGTGTAGAATAGGTCGTAGCGACACTCGCTATTTACGTCACGCTTTTGCGATATCACGTGGTATCGCTATTTACTCTCGCTAATGGTGGTATCGAATCGCTATTCACCAGAATAGCCGGAGGAATGTAATAAGTTGATACTCAAAGATATGATCGTAGAATCACGAATCAATTTTATGGACTTGGGAAAAGATCAGCAGGATATCGTTATCTTGAGTAAAATTGAAAGTGGTAAAAAATATGGAAAGCGTAAGTTGCTGCCTGGAAATAAGGGCAATATTGTTTACACTTATCACAAGCTGTCAAAATGTTTCTGTTTTTGTACCCGTGTGGATTGAAGCGTTTTAAAAATTTATTAAATCACTATAACCTTCATGGTGTCGAAGTTCGAAAACACGGCAGTTCAAATAAATCTTCTTCCAACCCAACATCAATTCAACCAGAAGAAATCACAAAAGTAGTAGAATTTATTAAATCTGTTGCTGATCGTATCGCTCTTCCGCTTCCAGGAACGTTACCAAAATTCAAAGACTACAAAATAATGAAATTACCATCAAATGAAACCAAATCGTCAATTTATCGAATGTATATTGCAACCCTTGATTCCGATGAAAGAAAAATAAGCAATAGATCTTTCCGCAGAATTTGGAGTAAATATGCGCCTTTTATTACTGTAATGACAGCCGGCTTCATCGGATCTTTTGGGTCACGTCATCAATTGCGTGGCGTTATCAAGGACATCGGCATCTAGAATGTATATATGTATACAGATTTCTTTCCAATCTCAATGACTAAATAAGGATAGAAATTTTAAACTTTGACTGGAGTTGTCTTCCCCGTAAAAGTAATAAGACAGACAGTAAAAATATACCGCCATGACACTCTGTTAGTACATTAGTCAGTTTATTAAATTTTGACATTTAACATTGTTCTATGCGTTTTGGTTTATTTTCTTTATTATTATTATTATAGATATAGCTAATTTTAAGCAATGAATAAAACATGTTATAAAATATAGAAAATATTAGATATAAGCATCATAAGCTCTTTATCTTTAAATATTTAATGCCATTTTGTAAGTAATGAATTTGAGCCTGAAGTGTTGATTTAATTCATATGGATGAAAATCCATGGCGTAAGCCAAAAGATCCGACGGACATATAGTATACGTCAGTTGATATATAGACGAAACGCGTTTCATTCAATTGTACGTCATACTAGCTCCATGACGACTCGTCTTGTATATGTTGCCGGATCTATTTTCATTTCTGTCAGTGACATTTGATAAAACCAAAGAAATAAAAAATTTCACAATACAATAACTATGACGTAATATATTTTTTCTACTTCCATACTTTAAGGGGGTAATGCTGAGGCCAATTTGCAAGCGTTTCGTATCGACGATATTGTGTAGTAACCATTGTATAGAATCGATTGAAACAAGGAGTAATTTGTTAATTAAGCTTAAATTGAAGTACCTAAAGAAAGAAAAAATTTGTACATAAAAAATGCTACTGAATAATAACATTTTAAAAATGCTTATATTTAATAATAATAATAATAATAATGTCTTTATTGTAACTAGAAATACAAAAGGCAATGTAAGATACAAAACACAAAAATTACATTTAATTTACTCAAGTTCAACCAGAGCTGCTTTTCAATTTAAGCTTGAAATATAACATATATTTATTAAAAAAAAAAAAAAAAAAAACAAGTAATTTTGAGAAAGAAAAGATATATATATGGTAATGCCTAATATTTTTTTTTTTAATTTTCTTTAATGTACAATCACAAGGAAAATCCAGCAATAGCTGTTCTATCTTCCTTGAGTCTCGATCATGGTAAACTCAACAAAAAAAACTAGTCCTAACCTAAACTTAACTAAAAATTTAACTAGAAATGGAACTAAATCAAGACAGAAATTCGGCACCGTGCAGACGAAAAACAGGGGTTGAATTGCAATATACAACCGAAAGTTACGAATGATTATGTGTACATGATCAAAATTAGAAAACGAAAGGAGCAAGTGTCAAGTGAAGCTATCACGACATCAACATAAACTTAAGCTCGCGTTTAAATCTCTCCAGCGGTAACAACTTGAGATGTAAAGGCAAGGCATTGTACTTAGTGTAAACCTGAAACGAGAATGATCTCTGAAACAGGGATGATCTGTGCAAGGGTGGAGAAATTAATCCACGAAATCTTGTGTTAATGCTGTGCACGTCAGACCGATATCTGATTTTATAATACAAGTATGGAGGAGACCTGTACAGCATTATCCGATGGAAGAGAGACAGAGCCAAGCACTCCCCGCGGTCATGCATGCTAAGCCACCCCGTCTCGCGAAGCTTATGGCTAACGCGATCATACTTTCTGAGGCCATGTATATACCGAAGACACGCATTCTGTATTTTCTGGATACGACCCTGTGTTAGCTGATCCAGGGCCCCATGATAAATTGCGGAGCAATATGTAAACCGTGACAGAACGAAAGTGTCGCAAAGACATTTTTTTATTGACTTATTTAAAATATCCCTGTAAGGAAAGAGTTTTTTCAAGTTGATATAAGCTATTTTTATATATTTGGAAATTTGAGCTCGAAATCTAAACGTATTATCCAAATGGAGCCCAAGACTCTTAACCTCATTCACCACAGGCAATTGAACGTCATTTATTGAAATATTAATGATTCTGCTAATATTTCTGCAGGCTTTTGCAGGTCCAAACAAAATAACTTGAGACTTTGATGGATTTAAATGAAGACAATGGTTAATTGAAGATTTATATAAAGAATCAAGATCTGAAGTGATGTTAGTAGCAGCTGTACGCCAATCAGATGGGATGAAAGAGCAGTACAGCTGCGTATCATCGGCATACGTGTGTGTGTTGCAATGTTTAATGCAAGACAATAGTTTTGAGGTGTAAATGGTAAATAAAATAGGCCCAAGAACTGACCCCTGTGGAACTCCCCGCGATACAGCAAGGTATTCTGATACACCGCCATCCAATTTGACAGCTTGTCTGCGATTAGACAGATAGTTTTGTAATAGAGTGACTGCTGCATCGCCCAAACCTATATATTGTAAAATAGATCCAAGAATACCATGGTCAATCGTATCGAACGCCTTAGTATAGTCCAGTAATACAAGGCACGAAAGGTATCCCTTATCTGCAGATGCAATCAAGTCATCAGTAACAGACAGCAGAGCTGTCTCGCAAGTATACCCAGGCCTAAAGCCTGACTGTGTCGATGGTAGGACGTTATTTCTTGATATAAAATCCGTTAGTTGTGCGCCAATAATTCGCTCGAAAACTTTTGACATGGTGGGTAACAGACTTATAGGCCTGAGATCTTTAAATTGGGTTGGTTCACTTATTTTAGGAAGGGGACAGACCAGGGCGTACTTCCAGCAATCCGGGAACACAGAATCTAGTAAGCAGGTATTAATTATGTGCGTTATATAAGGAAGTATATAAGGACAACACACTCTAAGCATGTCTATGTTAATATTGTCACATCCAAAGGAAGTTGACGTAATACTCCTGATGACTTTATGAACCGCCGTAGTATCTACCAATTGGAAACGGAAATCCAGTGTACTGGAAACATTATCGTACAGTGATTTGGTAGAGAAAGCATTACTGCTAGAAGCAGGGATGCTATTGATAAAATAGTCATTGATCTCACCAGCCTTTGCCAAGTGATTAGGTAATACAACCTTACGCCTTCTACCCAAACCAATTTCTCCCAAATTATTCCAAAGAGCACGACTGTCTTTAGAACGTGATAAATATTCGTAGAAGGCCTTTTTCTCTTGCCTAAGTGTACTAGTGCAGAGATTACGTAATGATTTATAGTAATCCCAATCCTGCCGCGCACCAGACTTGCGATATCTTGACTTAGCCCTATCCCTCAAAGACATCAATAACCTCATATTGTCGGTCATCCAAGGAGTATATGGTCTGGTAAAACACCGTGTGACAAGTGGAGCATGTTTATCGAATAGATTTAAAAAGTGATAATTGAAAAAGTCAATTTTATCATTAATATTGGGAATATGAAAGATATGGTGAAATGGAATAGTTAACAAGTCATTCTCAAACATACACCAATCAATCCTGCGTAAGTTCCGGTACGTTTTTCTTACAGACTCAGGTGCAGGCCCACAGCGCTTAAGTGTGAAATATACAGCATCATGATCTGTAAAATTGCAATTCAGGACACCACTACGCGCAATGATAGTTTCATCACTTACTACGACCAAATCTAGTAGAGTGGCAGTAGTCGCAGTGAGCCTTGTTGGTTCATTGATAATCTGTTTAAAACCGATGGTGTCCAGAAAATTCATTAGATAAGCGGTAGAAGCAGTATCAACCTTAAGACAATCCATATTAAAGTCGCCACACAGGAATATGTTATTCGTAGATGGAAGAATCGAAATTATTGCGTTTTCTATGTCGTCAATGAAAAGTTTATAATTTAATTTTGGAGGTTTATATGCCCCGCCCACAGCGAACTTAAAATTGTGAAACCTTAAACTGACCCATAATTGTTCAGTGTCACCGTCTGTATTGATTACTGAGTAATTAAATTTTTCATGGAAATACATACAAACCCCACCCCCACGTCCAGACCGATCAGCCCTGACTAATGTGTAGCCACGAATATATAAGTCAGCATCAGCAACAGAATCACCCAGCCACGTCTCAACCACCACCAGAACATCAATGCCATTACCGCGAATGAGACCAATTATATGATTAATTTTAGGAAGTAAAGAGCGTATATTGACACATGCTACCTTTATACAATTGCCAGTCATATCAACTAAATCAGAAAATATTCAGTAAAATATACATAATTAAATATAACTGAAAATGAAAATAAAAATCAAATGATATTATTTATCGTTTACTTTAAGGTGTAATGTTTGTCTTTAATGGCAAAAACTGCCTGTGGGTACCTTCATGCGTCTTTTACCTTTAATATACACTTTTTAGTACATCATTAAAGCTAACCGTTTTGTCTTAATCACGTTGATAAGAACGTATGTTTCTTGATACACATTGCCTATATTCCAGGCGCTTAAAGCAATATTCGTAAGACGATCGCAGAGCAAGCCGCCAGTTGGTCGGGAGAACGATTTTGGTGAATCTACACTGCAAAAATTATTTTCCTGTTGGCAAAACTCTGTTTTCTTCAATTTATTCAGTCGCCGGCTTGCAACAGCGTGTAACGTTTTATACAATGTGGTTTATGTACGCATGTCGCTCATGTTGTATTGCTCATAATATTGTTAATGAATTAAAAATAATTTTAATTCATGTAATTTGTTCGCCATTTTTTATAGTTGTTAAGGACGTTTATCATTATTATTTTTGTTTTATTGGTTTTTTATAAAGTAATAGTCTATGTTCTATGTAAAACGTATATATGTTTAGTTTTAATCTCAATTTGCTTTATTTTACAAAGGCACAATTAATTAGAACATGTATATTTCTCTGTATAAGTGCTTACAGTCATTTTACTACTTCATAATCGTAAAATAATGAATATTTAAAATTAAATCTGGGAAGACTCCTAATGTAATCTCTTTCTCAGAAACTTTTCTATTGTCCGTTCTAAAAAATCGGTAAATGCCTTGTCTAAATTACCACTTATTTTCTTGCTTTTATTAACATCATGCCGTTGTAGTACTAAAAAATTCATAAACATTAGCCGGATTTCAGAAAAATTTGTTGGCGGGAAAAGAGTAAATTTCAGCGGACGACGATCATATCAAACTCGATGCGAAGCCGCTTCAATTGCATTCAACTTGGAACCGGGTGATTTACCGCGCGTTATTCATAAAAAAGCTGTATACAGAAGTCCAGGAAAACACACAAAAAAGTTTATGACTAGCTAGAAAAGAGTAAGAGCTTGGAAAAAATGCAGTAAAAAGTTATTTGCATGTAAAAACAAGAAAAAAAGGGAACCGATAGTACCTGCTGACAGCGATTATGGTGACACAGAAATAGAAATGGTTGTCACATTAACAAAAGAGCAGTACGATATAAAAGAAAAAGAATTTTGACTTCAATTGAAAAATCGGATTCTGAACGTGACGCGTTACAACATGCTACTATAGGGCAAAGCACTAACTTATTATGGAGGCAGCAGCGCTCTGTAAGACTGACTGCGTCCAATTTTGGAGCAATATGCAAAATGCAAAAGACGACGCATTGCGCAAATTTGATAAAACGTCTTTTGTACAATAAATTTTTCGGGGCTGCAGCAACACGTTGGGGACAGGAACATGAATTTGTTACTCTAAAAGAATTGGAAAAAAGCTATGGAATTCGTGTACACGAATTGGTCTTTTTATTGACGGCAAATTGAATTTTTTAGCTGCTTCGCCGGATGGTTTAATAGATGACGATGGCATTATTGAAATAAAATGCCCTTCAGCAGCTGCATCGTATTCACCAACGGAAGCCGCTCGAGAGAAGGAAATTAAATTTGCGGAGATAGTTGATGGTCGAATAACATTAAAAAGTAAAGACAATTATTATTTCCAAGTGCAAGGCCAGCTACACGTAACAAATAGAAAGTACTGCTTGTTTGTTATATGGACACCTTTCGGAATTAGTGTACAAAAAATCATGAGGGACGATAATTTCTGGGATGCGAATATGAAGGAGCAGTTGGTGACTTTCTTTTACAGATGTTTTCTACCTGAATTGGTTGATCCCCAGTATCCAAAGAAAATGCCTATTCGTGATTTACGTCAGTAGAAAAAATAACAGAATATATATCAGATATAAGGAACTACTTTATACGGACAAAATTTAAGTGATTTTAAATTTTAGTTTTACTCTGACTATAAATAATCACGTCTTGGCTTTCTTATGGCGTTATGTATTGTTTGTTATCCTCTTATATTTCCTATTTTTTAGCTTTTTCAAGTTTATTATATTATTCTGATATTCTGCTATATACAGTTCTTTATGTCATTAATTCTGCAACTTTATTCTGTTCTATTCATTAATTTGTAGAATGCCAATTTCCTATGTTAATAAATAAATATGATTGTTATTTATTATGTATTTTTTTCTTGTATAATTATGGAAAACATAGTTTCTCTGACCATAGATGATACCGTCATTATTTTTTAATATGTCTGGCCGATACATGTATGTGTGACACTTTTAATTAAAAATAAATTCTGGACAGTTCTGATCTTTATAATAACATTTAAAAATGTATTCAAACAACAACGGGAAATGTAGCAGAAAAAACAGTTGAACAGACAATTTAAAGCAGTACAAGAATCTCCAAAAATATATAGGGTGAGTCATTTAAAAAACTTAAGTTCCGTGCATTTCCGGTGAAACCGGAAGTGCGTCAGAGCTTAAAGTATTTTTACAATATGCGCCACAAGCACCATGGATCTTCCACTTATTGTTTTTTCTTTTATTTAAAACACAAAAGACCAATCGAAGACGCGGCTACTAATGACTCACCTGTATATATTTATTCCAAAATTTAAAAAATTCTAATGAAAATATAAGTGGTATAAAACAAATACAGAAACACAAATATTAACCCAGTAAACATTTTTCAAATTTCCCACAATATTATTTAGTAACATCAACATTAAAACTGAAAATGACCACTCATATATTATAAATAGGGAAGTTAACATGTAAATGTCGTAGTTACTAAATAATACTGTGGGAAATTTGAAAAACGTTTAATGGGAAGATAACGCCCCATAAAGGCGAACTATACGAAATGTAAAATCTATGAAATGAAACATGAAATAGTAAACATCCCAATAAGCATTTTCCAAATTATTAACTTTTTACTTTCTTAACGTAGTATAAGGAAGTATTGTGATGACGAAAATTTTCGACCTCGAGATTTTTGCAGATGTCCACGTTTTGAAGTCCCCTGATACCAAAAAAGTGGTTTTTAAAAAATGTTTGTGTGTCTGTCTGTGACCACGATGGTCAAACCGCTGTAGATATCTATTCCAAATTTTGTATTTACGTGTATAATCTCCCTCTTGAGAACTGATTAGTTTTTCAGTAAAATCGGTAGACTGGATGTAGTAGTTTACTTCAGTAAAAAAATTGAATTTTGCAAATATTTCGTCAATTACAAAGTTTAAACAAATTTATAGAGAATTCAAATGTACTCAAAATTATATTTGAGACAAATTGTCTTAAAAAGGTTTTTCGAAATTCCAACCGGAAGTAGGTCTTTTACTCTTATCTAAAATGAGTTTTTTGCGAATATCTCGCAAGTCATGCTTTCTAGGCAGGTACATTACGAGTATAAAAGTATTTAAATTATAATTTTAAATATCTTTTGTATAAAAAAAATTTCAAAATTCGGATCGGAAGTACCACTTTTACTCTTACCGAATAGCGATTTTTTGCAAATATTCCATAAGTTATGCATTCTATATATATTTGTCAAGAGTACAAAAGTATTTAGAACTGGATAGTTTTTGTATATATGAAATTTCAAAATTCGGACCGGAAGTAGCACTTATACTCTTAGCGAGTAGCACTCTTTTTCGAATATCTTGCAAAGTATGCATTCTATAGTGATTTATTAAGAGAATGAAAGTACTTAGAATAGGATTTTGAATAATTTTTGTATAAAAAAATTCTTAAAGTTGTATAGTTTGAAACGCTCATACGTAAAGGAAAGTCGTGTGGTGGCCACACCTCATTTTTTTCTAAAAAATATAATAAATTCTGTATAATGTGAACAGGTTCTTTTGTCTATTAATGTGAAATAAATGCATGAAATTTGTAAAAATGGCATTTTTGATTAAACGATATTATCGAATAAAAAATCGATATCAGTCGATATTATTGAATAAAAAAATATCGATTTTAATCTCGATTATCGAAAAGAAAATATCGATATTTTTTTAAAAACGATATATCGCGCATCCCTAATGTACGCTCCTGGGATTTTTCACCAAATGTAGATGTTTCTAATAAAATTAATAGCTGACTAAACATAAATAGTTTAAGTAGATTCCAGACTATGCCATAATATTTAATTTAAACAGATACTAATTCGTATTAAAATCAAAAAAATAAATTTAATCGGGAGTCTGAGGGCTTCCACCTCACACTCGACGTGACAAAAATCGCACCTCATCGGTTACGGGTTAACTTATATAAGAAATACATAGATGCAAATCCTGGGCTTGTGGTAAAATTCAAATATCTTTAGATATCGGTATTTTTTTTTTATATCTATAAAGAAACGTGTGTGGCGAGCTCGATCCGAATGAATTACCTATTCATTCAAATGTATATTATATGCTTTATGAGATTGAATACACACTTTCCTTTCCGAATATCAGTGTAGTTTAAGTGCCCGAGCAAAGTAATGTAAACATTGGACACAGGTAACAATAGCATCTCTATCCCGAACGATATTTTCTGGCAACACGTCAACTATAATTTGCATGGCACGTCAGATGCACTGGGGTAAATGACAGCCCTAATTCTCTATCTCTTTCAGAACTTTATTGTTCTTGTCATCGAGTCATTTTAAAAACGGAGCATGACCCCCTTAATTGTATTATTAGATATGCTAAACCTGTACTTTAATGGTGTCCATTACGACCACATATTTTCATTATGGTACAAGTTTATATCCAATAGGAATACAGATTTTTCATTACGATACAATTTATATCCAATAGAAATGCGACATTCCAATATTCAAACAATATTCAATAAGGCGACTGCATATCTGACAGATATAAAAATTAATTAAATGTGACAGTTCTCTGCAATTTACAAGTAAGTACTTAAAATTTGTGCTTTTTTGAAAATATAAACGGTAAACATGAGGGATAATGACAGTGAAATGTAATATTTGACTCCAACAGAAATTATGGAACAAGCCTTAGTAGCCACAAACAATTTATTACCAGCCAAATTCGCAAAAAGGAACGGAAAATTTTACACTCAATTTATGAAATGGATTGTTCAAAAAATATGTTTTATTATGGGGTCGTAGAAAAAATAGTGTATGCAACTCGCATTTAATGGCTATTAAGACACTCGTGTCTTAATAGCTATCATTAAATGCTCATTGCATAATATACTATAGTAAATGAAGTGCTCTAACACTTCAGTCTTTATCAACTTATTTATTATATTGATCTGGATTGTTGAAAAACCTTAAATGTTTGAAAACGTATCCATAATAAAATTTAAAGTAACCAATACTTACTCAATTGACAATAAATTTAACATATGATTATAGAAAAACTTGAAAAAGCTTCGACTCTTTACAGAAACCATTTGGCATTATATTCAAAGAACGCAAATAAATAATAAACAGGATGTACCCTTCTAAGAAGAACTGGCTTTAAACAATTTATATCAAAGCAGAAATATACAAGACAATTTGACAGGAGAAATATACACAACACACGCCTTTTTGACAGATATGATTTATCTGTCAACACATTTTCTATTTAAACTAATGAAATAAAAGCCCTCAAATATAATTTAACAAAGTAACTTTTTTTAGTTTCTCTAATACAGTTATGACAACCTGTAAACGTCATCAATGACGTGCAATTAAATATAACGCGTCTGCTCTCTTTGTTCTTAAATCAAAACAAGTGTAAGATTCTCTCAATATTTTATTCATCTTTTCATAACATATAGTTACATATCTATAATATACACATATTTGACAAATAGACATTACATAATTAATAATAATGAGAATTTAGTAATAGTAATTCATAATATTATTGTTTATATACGTATATATTTGTATAATCATTATCGAAAGGATTAAGATATGGCTAAGGAATTTTAATATAGAAATACAAAAGAAACCGGAACAGGTTGACCTTATTCGATATCTTATATAATATTGCTGGTTTAGAGATATCTGATTCTGTGATAGACAGGATTAATGTATTCCAATATTTTTATGATTTTAATTGATTCATAAATATAATATTTATTTTATTGGTAGATAAAATGAATGACAAATATAATCGTGTAATATTCATTAGAAAGAGATGTCTTTAAAAAGTTACAATGTGGAAGTATTATATTCAGCTTCTAATGGAAACACAAAACTGCTAATAATATATTCTGTGTAATTTTAAAGAACAAGTAATTTGCTTGTTAAACTATAGTAAATCATTAGAGCACATTTCAAACAATATACCTAACACTAGAAAACTGAAGCTGTATATACAACTTTTATATAAACTCAAGAATTCCAAAAATGTCAGAGACTTGTCGGCAAGAAAACCACAGTAACTAATTTTGAATAAAAAAAGAGGTAGGGATACAATTTTACTTTCACATCCTATGATTTGCACGGAATAAAATCCAAAATTAGAGAGTTATCGGTTAAATTACTTTGTTACTGTATATTCATATAAAATGTATTTAAGCTTACAACAGTCCTGTTTCCGTAAAGTATAAAATTTCCTAATCTTGGACGATATACATATATTTACGCATACCATAATAAGTGTTTAAAATATAAAACTTTCAATAAATTTATGAGAATTTTAAAATGATATATTCTGGGGTCATTCTATGTCAAATATTTTTTTTTGTTGCTGAGGAGAATTTTTATATGTATTCTACAAAATTATATTGAGTTAAGTCGGTTTAGTTGTGGTAGCAAAGTACTATTTTTTCAGTTTGACAAAATATGTATATTATACATATTTAAAACAATTAAAATAATACTCTTTCGTAACATTTGTCACATAGAAAAACATGTTTCTGTAACGTCAATGTTCTCTGTTTGAATTACCGAAAATAATGCCACTCAAATGAAGAAATAATTCTATGTAAGCTTTATAGGAATCATAGTGGCGCCCTTACTAAGTATTATACATAGTTTTAGAAATATAAGTGATAACCTTGAACATTCATGAATTAGCAATACATTACAAATATCAAATTTCCTGTATTTCAAGATATTGATAAAACTTCAACTTTACATTCATTTAGAATAGAAAATCGTCATTAAAACTACAATAATTTACATTACGTCAAAGAATAAAGTATTTGAAACTAGATTTAATAAATACGATCTATGTCTCACGAGAAAGGGATTGAAATTATTTAGTAGCATACACTTTCCACCTATTAATCGAGAAGAAATTGTAGCACATGTTATAGGTCATTTGAAACTCGATTTCAAACGTATACATAAGAATAAGGCGATACTTTTCAACATTCATTAACTTTGTTTATTAACGTAACGTATTTTTTGATAAGCTGAACTGCAATATTTTCATACTATTCATAAATTTTGAATTATCAAGGTAGTCACTTCTTAAGTTTTAAAAATTCAAGGAAAATTATTTATTGGTAAAAAAAATTTATAATAAATAACTTTTTTCAAGTACTATAAGGTATTCTATGTGTAATGCGAGTCATGGCAACTCATATTTTAAAATTAATCACGCATTATAACAACAAATCACGTTAAATAAAATATATTGTGACTTTTATGCAAAAATTGCCAAATTCTGTATTAATATGTTTGCCAAGTTCGCCTGCGAATATAATCATTCAGATAGTTTTAATCAATGCTATCAAACAGGTAGAAGTTATAACTTCCACATTCCGACACAGCATGGCTACTGAAAGCTAATTGACATCCAGTTGGTCATTTAAAAGAAAATTACACAAACACAAAAACTCTAATTTTCTTTTAAATGACCAACTGGTTGTCAATAAATCTCCTTTACTTAATTTATTTGTCTAGTAGTACAATACACATAGATTTATGAGGGTTTTAACCCTCTTCCCCCTTTGTTTCCTTTCTTTTTTTCCCTTTTTTCTTACCTCCTACAACCGATAGACATGATATATATACTTTGTAACTTATATTTTTAGTCATTGCTGAAGAAGCCACTGTGTGGTGAAACAATTGTTCAATTTCTAGTTATTAAAGTGTAGTTCAATAAGTCTGTTTTGTTTTATTTACGTTTATAAACACAATATATTTGGTTTATTTATCTATTTCTAGATGCCTTTGCTGTATTATAGATCGCCTATTCTTATATTATCGAGTATCATGAAATTAGTTACTAAACGAAGTTCATATCTGCAAGGTCTACAATCGTAGGATTATAAAATCCGAAAACAGAATTCGTGCAGCATTCTGCTAATTCGCACTTTCTTATTTTGCGCAATTACTTGCCACAAAATGCAAAGATTTCATCTCATATTTATTCGCATTCTTGTATACTATATATATAATTTCGCGATTATGCGACTGGTATTGGATGGAAATGATGAGGAGGAGTGTTATAATAAAAACCAGCATGATCAGAAGGATCGTACACGCGTAAAACACAATACTTCTTTGCGCGAGCCGTTTCTTCCATCAGCTGGTTGATTTTCAAATCGCTTTTGCGCCGTTCTTCGCTCAATTCTTTGTGGATGTTGCTGACATTTTCCGACATGTTTACGATCATCTCTCTGTTCTCCTCAGGGCTCCCTATCGATTGGGATTTGAGACTTTCAAACTCGAGACGGATGTACTCTTTCATATCATCGAATGCGTCCTTTGATGTTATATGCGCGGTTAGGATTTTTAGATATTCTTCCTTCTCCTTGATGCTCATAATGCATCTAGGTGAAAATTGTTTTGGATCAAATGTGTGAAGAAATTTCAAATTTGATGGGTCTTCCCAAGCAAACTTTTCTCTATATCCTAGTTCCTTTATGTGCTTCTTGTCATTATAAGTAGCGATGTAAGCATTTCCAACACGCAAACCAACGTGTCGAAACACATCTTTCGTTCTAATTTTCTTCTTACTCCCTATTATCTCCAATTTCCTTCCCCTAACAAAAATATTTTTTTGATGCTTGTCGGATTTACCAAGGACGACGCCCTTGGCTACTACATCGTTTGTAAGCTCGCGGATGTCTCCATTATCGAGGACAAAGTTCAAAAATCGTTGACTTGCATCCATTCCCAGTTTCCGCATTGCCCTCAGAGGACCTTCTTTGCAAGAAACCATTGAGAACTGATGTTGGTAAATGTAGAATATATCAAAGGCACCTTCTATCATGATGTTTCTGAAATTAGTCTTGTCGTTGTCGAAAAAATGTATTATGTCGAACATTTTCTTGGCTTTCGTTGATTCCTTGCGATTTTGGTTCCATTTATCCGCAGAAAAAACAGCGTTTGAAACAAAATTCCCACCAAAAGGTAGTTCTGATGCCACGTTTGTAAAGATCTTGGCAGATGTGCTTGGTTCTACGTTGTCTGGATTATCATATATGTATTTTTGCCACTTTGTCAGTTCATTTTCCACAAAGAATTCGAAGTAGTATGTGAATTCCTTGAGGAGATTTTCCGCAGTCATTCTAGAAAACATAAAATTATATTATGAATTTATGTAGAATAAATTTAATGGACTATACAATCAAGGTTTGTGAAACACAATAAGTAACATTCCTAGTGCTCCATTTTGTGATAGTAGTTATTTCTCAAAGTTTAATATATTATTTTAAAATATATTTTATATTTGGCACTGATAATATCATTAAGTGAAATTCTATTAAAATTTTTTTATTGCAACACACATTCCATATTTGTAGGTCCTAAATTTTGCCAATTGAACTACTGTAGTACAAGCTTTACACTTCTTCAACGTAGTCAGCCATTTGATTTCATCAAATGCAACAGTATGATATATCTTAAATATAATATAGTACATTTTAAGTGGGATTTACAGCGGTTTAGATGGATGTGGTTAGCTGATATAAGAGTTATAACAAAAAGAAGTTAAAAGTAATGTATTCTATAACTGTGAATTTTTTTTTATTTCACAGGCAAATGTCTAACTTAATAGTAAACACTATTTTATTTTTAAATTTTGTTTAATTTTGAACATTTTTTTAATAAAAAAAATCTAAAACCCGGATCGCTAGTATTACTTTAGATGTCCATATTTTGAATGTGGGTATTTTTCGATGACGTCACTATTATCCTAGGTCAAGATTCACGATCCAAACACACCAGATATTTCTTTTTATCGCGTCTAAAGTATATGGAGTTAAATAAAAGACTATTTCAAAGTAATTTGCATAAAAGTTTTGTACATAGATTGACCTTTTTTGGTGTTAGGTATGATATTTGAAATGTATTCTAACAACTCATTATAGTTCAACACATAAAATACTTGTAGTTTTTGACTTATAGACAATATATCTTTGTGTTGACAACAAACAGCGACTGTTCTTCCTCAAATATTATGTAGAAATCTTTATGAACTTGCGAGTTTAACTATATCAATAGTACGAAGCAATATATGTACTTCAAGGAAAGAAACAATATTTAATTGTATGCAGCATAGAAAGTAATTTTAATAAAGGGTTTGCATATACAAATTCAGTAAAATTGTTGATAATTATAATTTAATTTTTTTTTTTTTGAAGAATCTAAATGTGAAAAGATTAATTTACTTACTAGGTAGGTATAAATAAAATCTTTCAGAAAAATAGCCACAATTTGTTGTAAACACAATGTTGTTTTGTCTAGAAATTTGAAAATACAAGTATTTTCTGTGTTAAACTATAGTAAATCATTAGAATGCATTTCAAAACATCATTACAAAGTAGTTTTGCAAACATACCTCTCTCTCTCTCTCTCTCTATCTCTCTCTCTCTCTCTCTCTCTCTCTCTCTCTCTCTCTCTCTCTCTCTCCCTCTCTCTCTCCCTCTCTCCCCCTCTCTCTCTCTCTCTCTCCCTCTCTTTCTCCCTCTCTCTCTCCCTCTCTCTCTCCCTCTTTCTCTCCCTCTCTCTCTCTCTCTTTCTTTCTCTCTCTCTATGTCTCCCTCTGTGTATGTTTGACCACGATAACGTCAAACTCACAAAAACCAATATTTACTAATTTCTCGTAAAAGCTTAAGACAAATTTCTAAAAAATACGAAAGTACTAAGAAATGAATTTTAGACAGATTTTATAAAAAGAGTTTCCGAAAGTCCTACCGGAAGTACGGCTTTTTGTCTTAGTGAAAAACAGTTTTTTTTTGCAAATAACTGGCTAATTACGCTTCCTATACAGATTTATCTGGAATACAAATGTATTTAGAGCTGCATTTGAAATATTATGTAGAAAAAGATTTCAAAATTCGAACCGGAAGTAACAATTTTACTCCTCGAATAGCAAGTTCATATATAGCATTCTATAAAGATTTATTAAGACAATAAAAGTACTTTGAACTGGATTTGTGATAACTTCTCAATAAAAAAAAGTCAAAATTCGGACAGTAAGTTTTGTTTTACACAGAAGTTTATTGTATTAAGAATTTAAGGTACAGATTTTAAAACTTGATTTGGAACAACTTTTGTATACACATTTCTTATATAATGCACATACGTATAAGAAAGTCGTGTGGTGCGCACACTTGATTTTTATTTTATTTTGTTTCTACACTTTACAATACAATTAATACACCCATATCAATCGTATATAACATGTCATATAAGGTGTTCTGTGAACTGAATATTATGTTCTTTCAGTAGACAGTCTTAAAAAGCCAATAAATTGATAGTTGGTCATACAGACTTTCTGAAGTGCTTTTCATGTATTATTTGTAATATAAATATGTTTGTTTGATTTTGCCTAACGGGTGCCTGTAATTGTTTTACGGTTTGCGATATAGAAATTTTCATGTTATTAAATCGGTAACTTGAAAACGTCTTTTTTCAGTTCTTCTATACCACCAAACCCGTGTCTAAATATTTGTTTTATAAAGTAAACGTCGTTTTTGTAACATATGATTATGCTTACGTGCAACGATAATATTTTCAATACTATGAAATAGCGTTAATAACCTGTTATTTCGAAAATCATATCCTGTTAAAGTTGATTCAATTTTGTCGGCTAAAAAACACTTCAAACTAAGATAATGGGATTAAAATTTAAAATTTGATAACTATATCGAATAAAATACAAATGGACAGTAAATCAATAATTATTATAGGTCTTACTAAGTATTTCAGTAAAAGCAAGCTGGAAAAGCTTGGAAAAGTTTACAAAAACGAAATGTATGGGAAAAATAATTTCTAAAACTTACTTTTTATGTGTCATGACCTTATTGATAAGACCTTCCTTGGAATTCTAGAACGTCTTCGGGTTTTCTAATTCTCTAAAATACAAAAAAAAAAAAAAACATTAGTACTATCTAGTGAATCGATAAATATTATGTAAATATGACATCAAATTACATCTATACAATTTAGAGCATTATGGAGGCTGAGATGAATTCGATGTATTTTTATAAAAACAATAGTAATTTGTGCAACTATGGTAGAAAGCACCAAACAATCGACCTTCGTCATCAAAATCCATGATGTAACAGTTGTTGTTCGTCAATGTTAGTATTGTGATCGACGAATAAAATTTACGATTTCTGAAGTTTACATCAAAATTTACCAAATTTTCTGAATGTAAAGTAAATACTTTTTGATAAAGTAAAACAATGTATTCTGTGAATATAACGAAATCTTGAATTCACCATTCCACTTAATAAATAGTGAAAAAAAAAATTAAACTCTTCGTACTTTTCTTCTAGTGATTATTTCTTAATACTGAATACTTAAACAATGGTTATATAAAATGTATATTTTAGGAAGTAAACTTTTTCAATAATTCTTCATTGTTTAAAATATCTTTTTAAACCTGACTTCAATTTATATTAATGTCGTACATTACAATTAACTTGTTTCAAAGGATGGTACAGCTTAACACAAATTAACTCGTCACTTATCCAAATTTGTAATAAATTGTTAATGACAACCCTCTTCAACTTAGGACATACACAAAAAGAAAGTTCCAAATGTTACAGGCAAGTAACAAAATGTAGATATTTATTTTTATATTTGTTTTTTCTTATAATCGGTATAATATTAAGTCCAAAATTTAAATCAGTATATGTAGCGAATTTATTATAACATATATTGTACATTTTCTGCTTACGTATTTATCTTATAAATTTAATTATAAGTAACCATTAAATACATTAATACATCTTTGACCAAAATTCTCGAAGTTGTAATGAAAATATACTCAAAATATTTACATATTCTTATATATTTACATGACATATTTAATATGCCCCTTACTGTCACATAAGCAAAGAAGAGCACATAAAATAATAAAACTCCTGGTAATATGAAACTTTTTTAATATACAATACAAATATAAATACTAATTTAATATGTTGTTTGTGCTATTTCCATTGCATTAACGACATATCACATTATACTACATCATTAATAATTACATGTCATCAATAAATATTAAACTAACTATAATCGTCATTAATTACATCATTAACGTCCAAAGTACACTTACAGTGAGTGCTACATTGTATAATAACGACATATGCCTATAATATTTTACTTCTGTAAAAAAAGACAACCTATGTTTTTTTTTGTTTCAAGTTATTAATCTTCAATTTTACAAATTAATTATAGTAATATATGAAAAAATTATCAGAAAAAAGTAATAGATTTTACAGACATTATTCACTACCATTGTTTCTACTGTCTTCAGAGTCTGAACATTGATTTGCATGTATAATAAATGGTGTTACTTCTTCTCTGTCAAGCAACAATTCTCGGTCCCACCATTTTCTGATTTCACTGTTTGTGTGTCTAACAGTATTCGCCCAAATTTCAGGTGTGATCATTTCTAGTGCCTTATTCCACATCTTAACTGCATTTTTCCCCATAACCTTGTTCCCCAATGTGCTTATTATAATATGTTTTGGATATTACCCAGATATGCTCTATTGGGTTGAATATACAATGGTATGGTGGTAGACGTACAACTGTATGACCATGTTTTTCTGCTAATATGTCAGCAATATATTTCTTTTTTGGCTTATTACTAAAACATGAAATGTTACTACAGGAGATGAAAACTACATACCTAAGTGCATACCACTTGAATAAATCTAATAATTCGATCTTTAATAAATCATCTGCAGCAGGTATATTATGGTTGTTTAACCACACTTTTATTTGATCTTTGTTCCAAGAATTATTCGGACATTTATCATATAAAACGCTATGATAACTAGCATTATCCATAACAATCATAGATGGCTCTGCTAGTTTACATAGCAGTTCATTTTCAAACCAATTTAAAAAATTATTTTTATCCATTTCACCATGATAATCGGGATTTCTAGTATTTGAAGAAAATACTAAAGATGCACCGTCAATAAAACCATTACATGTACCTGCATGAACGACTATGAACCTAGGGGGAAAACAAAATTTGTATTATTTGGAACATGTTTCAATTTTAATGCATAGTACTACCTCTTGCCGTCAACTTTCAACTTTCGAACACTTTATGACTATCATCTTGCCATGATCTTGCTACAGTGCCATTTTCAAAAATCCAGGTCTCATCCAAATAGACACATTCCATTGGACTTTCAGAATCTAAATTATTCATATATTTTCTTAGAAAATTAGTTCGAGCAAGAGCAACATGGGTTTGTTCCATTAAACTTTTCCGTGGACAGTCTTTCTTATATTTGAAACCAATATCTGCTAGTACTCTACCAAGGGAATCAACAGAGCCATCAAAGATATGACGCTCCTTTAGCAGTGATAGTAACGAAGCTCTTGTAAAGTGTTGTTCTAAAATGACATAATTAATATTATAACACTAATTTTATTTTTATTGAGTTATATAAGTATCTTACTGTTTTTATACATATCGTATATAGTATCGCGTATTGTTGCTTTTATTTTAATATTATTTATTTTATTTATATAGTCCTGCATGGGACGTGTTTTTTAGGGCTTTGTTGACCATCATTTTGCTTACGTGTCTTAGAAATACTGCTGACAGATGCAACGCAAATACTTAGAGCTTCTGCAGCTCTCTACAATGATAATATTTTATTTTATGTAATTACAACAAAACTAAACATACCTCCCGCACACTTGACAACGGTAAAAAAGTACCACCATTATGCCGTTCACGTTCGAAATATGTAATCAAAGAGCTAATGAGTTCCTTTGACTGACTGCTGAACGGCTTAGGCATCGTTAGTTCTAAAAAGAACATTTACTGATAAAACTATATTATAAAAATAACGAAAATAAACAACAACCGAAACCTGAAATACTGTCAAACAATGCTGTCAAATGACTGAATGACTCAAAATGCCTAGTCGAATGTAAACGACGTTACACTAAAAACTGGTTGAAATAACATTATCATTTTTAATTAATATTAATCATTAAAATAAACCTATAATTATTATTATGTACATATAATATATTCTACATTAATGAAACTATAAATTTAGAAATATATAACATAATTATGTTCATTGTTATGAAATTGGCAATGCAGACGTCATTATTTTTCCTTTATGACGGAAGTCGATTGATTGCTGCTTTCTGCTATATTTAAATTTTTTTCCATGACACTATGGCAAAATTGCACTACCGATTTGATTCTAAACAGAAATATTTCGTTTTATAACCGGCACATTAAAAATCCATATTTTACAAATTTTAGATATTATAAATTATTAAAAAAACATTATAACAGCAGATTCCTTTCATCACCAGGTCGCGTGATATGTCAAACGAAAGGGTAAAGTCTATGATTTTAAAGATATCAGTGATTCGGTGAAAGATGCTGCCAATAATGCAAAAGTCATGAGTATGGGCATAGGCAATTTTTATAATTGGCAAAATGGTACATCGCAACACAAACTGAACAAAACCTCTCCTCGCCCTTGCTTTAATGAGATGGTAGAAGTCAGTTTGTAAGAAGGAAACAAACACTGATATATATGACAGATTTTCATGCTGTAGAAGGGAAGGAACTAAATTTTCTAAATGCTAGGATAGCAAGGTGACCAAAATCTCGAGAGGAATTACTGTAAAAAGAAGGAATCTTATACTATTAAAAAAAAGTAGTCAATGCCAATGAATAAGAAGAAATTTTGGGAGGATATTCCTATTTCAGTAGAAATTCGAGATTTAAATGATTCAAGTTAATAGATATTTTTGTGCTGCGATAATATATACTGGGTATACTGGTTGTAATACAGAGAAAAGATTTTTATTCAATAAAGTTACTTGAGTTTTCTATAGATATGCTTTTTTGTTACTTTGCAAACCTGGTATGATGTTAGTGTTAAATGTCATATCTATCAAAACTCCTATGTTTTGTTACACCCGCATCAACGTCGCACTAAGATAATAGCCTAAAATAAGTTACGGTATCAGGAGATCACTGTAGAGAGATGGATGAAACTGGAAAATGCAGGGCCGAGCTAACTCAAGTCGCAGACGGCGTGACGTTCAGATAATAAGAACAAAGAATAGAGCGTCGGTCGGCGACGACGCGAGCGACGTTGTCCGGGCACCAGGACACTATGCTACCTTAAACGGTAACCTACCTGCGTCTCCTATGAGCAGCCACTGGCTGTGTCCCTCCAGCGGGTTTCCTACTGATCACCCTGTATAGGTCGGCTGCGCCAAACCTTATTCATGTGCTTGTCACAGAATTAAACAAAATATGTTGAGGTAAAATAAAAGAGAGATTACGATATGTAGACTGATATATATTAAATTGTTTGATATTTTTAAAGATGTTGAAGTATTAACAAGACAGAATGAATTAGTAAATGTTGAACAAGAATAAATTTTGAAAATATTTTGACTAGTCGGTTTGGAATTTAGAAAATGTTAAACAAGATTAAATTTTGATAAGTCTTAAACACTAATGACATAATCTCTGCGCATCGGCAGGGAACGGTCGGCAGCAGAAACGTTTCGTCGCCTCACAGGCTTTTCTACAATTGATATTTTATAATGTGCCACCAACGGCAATGTTTTACGATATGTGGTTTTATTTGTTACACAAATTACAAGAAAGTTGTTATAAGATTAGCACTTTAAGACTTAGAAAAATAAAGAGAAAATTATTAAACTTACAAAACATGGATATGATTACATAATCAAAATTAAGAATTAATTAAAGTAACTTGTTTACAAATGTTAAGTAATTAAATGACGCTTTGCAAAAAAACAAAGGAAAATTTAGTATTTAACACAAAAGAATCTACTGAGCTTACGATATAGAATTTACAATTGCATAAATAATTTTAATTAGCTCAGAAATTAAAAAAACATACAAGAAAGTTAATGTTTTAACGGCAATGGATTTTCTAGAATTCTTTTTTAATTAAAATAAAAATTAACACATCAACGAGAGCCCTAATCAACACCTACTTAGGGTCACTCTGTGTACGGCAAAACAATTTACAATTTAACAGTAATTTAATTAGGATTAAATGTGACCACGCATATGATAAAGTGGTGCAATAGGTATCTTATAACCACCCCAAAAGTCTTAGAACATAAAAAGTAAAGTAAAATGTCCAGCTCACTGGCACAAAATTTCGACAAATTAGTCGAATTACTCGACGCAAATTATGTACGTAGTTGTACTTATCTGGCCACGGTGCGGGGAAGACTCCCTAGCTGGTCGGAGAAGTTCCACCATAAGCCACTGAGAAGGATGGAAAGGTACAACTATTAGAGCGACGATGGTAGTCACTATGTTCCTCAACAGGAATGTACGGCGGCCATGTTCAGTGTATAGCTACTGAAGGCTTAGCCTCGTACCCAACAATAAAATCCTTTTAAATTAGAAAAAAAAACAGAGATAAAACCCCGAAGATTAACACAAGATTTACTCAACTTACCCCAGATTACTGGAGATCCGCGAAATCGACTCACAAGTCTCACAAAAGCACAAAATTTAAATTCAAAAAGCCCATCAAATGGTACATCGTAAATTCGAAAAGCGGTAATACGATAAAATTTACGATAATTCACCTATACTAAGGTATCGACATTCATTACTTATTCCTTCAGAGCCCCCTAAGCGTAATATCTACTAGACATAGTAATAAAATTACTAAACGAAAATAAACAGTTCTGTACTATTGTTCTTTAGGTAAGATGGACTTGGAAAGTGAAAGTCGAGAACGTGTTTCCCATTGGATCATGCCCGACAACGAACACGCACGCCCCAAATATAACGTAACACGGAAATGGCTCAGAATAGACAGCGGGAAAAATTCAAATAAAATTAACGAACACAAAACTTAATTACAAAAGAGAGCGTCAATAACGTGACCTATATAATTAAACACAAACATGCTCATAACTTAGAAGATGATAAAATTTACTGAAACACGCCTACAATGCACGTAAAATTATAAAGTTAGGTAATATAAAAGAAAAGTTCACGTCCAAAAGTTGGCATTGCGCGAACCGTCAGCTACACCAGCGCACGCATGACATCCAACCAAATAGATATGTAAACAAACGCTAATCAGCCCCATCACACATTATAAATGTCCGGAACTCAGGTAAATAGACTAAATCCGACCAAATTACGCACGCACAAGAACCGACGGGCGTAGACCCGATCTATACGTACTTTACAGGCATAAAATAACGAACGTGGATGCGACGCTTTACATCTTAAGGTTATGTACATTGGATGACACGGACAATGAAATTTCTGTGGACGGCCCCGCTGTTAACGACAAGTGCATGTCCGGGAAGGAAGAAAATATGTATGCACGAAGTTTAAAGCTATTCTCATGCCACAATATACCTTTTCTTTTTAAGCAAAGAACCGTCTATAACGCCAAAAGAGGTTATTCGATTGCCAGAGCACCTGATTCAGGTGTAGTAAAATAAGCAAGGTGCTAGAAGAATATTCTAACACAATATTTCCCTCTACAAATATGGTGACAGGAAAGCAGTATAACTAAGGTGGAGACAATCAAGTGTACACAGTTGTCGGAGCCCGAGACATAAAATGTCGATGAAAATAACAAAGTTTCAGCCGAAAAAAAATTATAACCACGTACACAATGCAGGTAGGTCAGAGCAATATAAATGGTCTCGGAAAATAGTTATTTTAAACGTAGGTTTAAGTACACCCACCCAAGAAATTAACTTTATCGGGTGAATGACCCAAAAATTAGATTTCAATAAATTTAACCTAAGAATCAGAAATGAGTTTACACAATAGATATAAGCATGTCATACTAGTTCACCAGAAATATAATAGGCACGCTCGTAAAGTTGCGATTTAAAATATCAACCAGTGCGAAAAGCATAAGAAATGCGAAATATTAGCAAAATGTAAAAATAAGCATAACAGTTTGCTTATATACGTTGAAATATTGTTTTGGCATATGATTCTGCTTTGCTACCTCTTAGTAAGTGTTAAATTCAATTTTTAATAAAAACCTAAAATTTGACGGCATAGCAAATTTTACTAAACGTGGAATATCAATGATTTGTCGGCTTCTATGTTTAACAGGGCAGTATTGTGATGATAAAAATTATCGACTATTATCGTCCACGTTTGCAAGTCCCCTGATACCGAGAAAGTGGTTTTTAAAACATTTCTCTCTTTCTCCTCTCACCACAATAGCGGTCAAACGGCTAAAGCTATCACTACCAAATATTATATTTACAAGGATACCCTTTAGAGATCTGATTAGATTTTCAGTAAAAGCGTGAGTAAAAAAATCGAATTTGATCAAATTTGATCAACTACTAAGTTGAAACAAATTTATAAGGAATTCAAATGCACTCAGAAGTAAATGTGAGAAAATTTTTCTCATAAAATTTTATCAAAAAGCCTTTGCGAAAATCTCACAAATCATGCGTTCCAGGCAGATATATTATGTTTATACTCATAATATATCTGCCTGGAACGCTTGATTTTGAATACTTTTAGTATAAAAAACATTGTCAAAATTTGGACCGAAAGTAAGACTTTTACTCTTATGGAATAGCATTTTTTTGCAAATATGTCGTAAAATATGCATTCTATACAGATTTATCAAGTCGAAAAGTATTCAGAATTCGATTTGGAATAGTTTTTGTGTAAAAGAAATTTCGAAATTCCGATCGGAAGTTACACTTTACTACGAATAGCACTTTCTTGCAAGTGTCTTGCAAATTATGCATTCTATAGAGATTTATTAAGGGTGTTGTATAGCAAACTAAAAATTTCGACGTCTTCGGCGCGGGTATCGGGGGGTAGTGCTCATGGGTGGGACTTGCCAATACCCCACTACCATGTACTGTTTTGCTAAATGCTATAGTAAAAATCTAAATTGTACAGTTCCCAGTTTATAAGTACCGCCCTTATGGAGCGATGCATTCGAAATGACATACGTCTGATGCGTTGTCTCTGTTCAGGCTACACATACTCTACGTAACGTAGGTGCTAGTAATATTTTGTATGATTTATTTAGTCTGGTGTCTTGGCGCTACAGGAATGTAGATCGTAAATTTTTTTAGTCTGACATGTGTTTAATAAGTTAAGGGTGTTGTATACCAAACTAAAAATTTCGACGTCTTCGCGGCGGGTTAAGGGGGGTTCTACTCAGAGGTGGAGCTTGCCAATACCCCACTACCATGTACTGTTTTGCTAAATGCTATAGTAAAATCTAAATTGTACGGGAACTGTACAATTTAGATTTTACTCCCGGTTTATAAGTACCGCCCTTATGGAGCGATGCATTCAAAATAACATACGTACGATGCGTTAAGTGCTATTTCTCTCTGTTCAGGCTACACATACTCTACGTAACGTAGGTGCTAGTAATATTTTGTATGATTTATTTAGTCTGCGAGTCTAGGCGCTACAGGAATGTAAATTGTAAGTTTTTTTAGTCAGACATATGTTCAATAAGTCAAAAGTTAATATGTAAGATGGAATTATGATTAAAAGAAATATTACTTAGTGTCTATGAATACTATATAATAATAATAATACTTTGTTCAACGGTACTATGTCATCGTCTTGATTATCTTTTCCATTGGGCGTATTGAAAATCACAGGATAATTATTTATATCTATAGGTACTATTATTATACAGGGTGGCCGCCAAGGTATCCGAGAAACCTCGCACGTGAATTCAATGACTAATTTTAAGCAAAAATGTTTCTATTCACTTTTCCCGAATTCCTAACGGTTCTTGAAATATCGGAGTTCGAAGCTGTAATAAATTACTAGAGGGTTTAGAAAAAAATGTGATTTATTTTATGGAAAGCCTAAGGAGCATTATTAAAGTTGCTCAATGTGGCCACCGCATTGTACAATGCATAACTAAATCTTCCGTCAGAGTCCTCGTTCCCACTTGTAGTTCTCCATATTGTTTTTCGTCTCATAAAACTTTTCTAAGGAAAATAATATTAATTCAATTTAATTTGGTATTTATTTTTATTAGTAAGTAATTGGGGGAAAGAAGCGAAATGAGGTAAAATGCCCATTGACAATTATTCTCAATTAGTCGACCAGATGTGAGAGGAATGCAGTCTTCAAATTTCTATGTTATGTAAGAGTATGATGTTTGAAGTATTATTTTGTTGACGGCGCTAATATCGTGTTGATTTTCTTTTCCATTGGGCGTATTACAAATCGTTCTATAAAACAATTTATTATGTTATGATGTACCCTATGTTATAATTTACCTTTCATAATGTTACTTAATGCTAAAGTAAATAATAATGAATTGTACCTATATACACAGTATATGCATTTATATTTAAATTATGTGTCACTTGATTTAAATACTCGTGATATACGTCATTTATTTCTATCTATATTATTACATACGCAATACATACACGAATATGTTTCTCCATTTACATTTCTCCAAAAGTTCAAAGCAAACTTTTTAATTGCATCTCTTATATATTACAGAACATAAAAATACATACAAAAATTAAAAAGTGACGTATTAATAATTTAAATTCATTCTGTGAAAAACGAAGAATAACTATTTATGATATGTAGTGCAAAATGTCGTTCATAAACGTCGTCATTGTATTTATCACCAGAGCTATCAAAAGCTGTAGAGGGGCCTGGGTAAGGGAGATGGCGGCGAAGAAATAGAAGTATTTACAAGGGTAGGAGTCCTGGTTATAGCTTTTGAAAAGAATGTCGTTAATGTAGTCCGCTTTGTAACTTGTTAAACTTCATTTATTGGCCGTTCAACTTTCGTGAACCGTTCAACATTTGAATCCATACCTTCTAGTTTTATTGGTTTCATTCACTTTCCTCTACTGGTTCCTCTTCCGGGAGCCGTTGTACTTCCAACTCTATTAATTCTTCAATATCCTCCGTTTCAGCTTTTAAATTAAGTATGTTAGCAAGTTCCACTACTTTATGTATGACATTAGTGTACTCGTCTTCGTCAAAATCTAAATTATTCCTGAACACTTTCTGACATTTTACATTTTTCCATAGACCCTGCACACATCTTTCTGTCACTTCTTCCCACGCGGTTTCAATGTTCTTTATGTATTCTAAAATATTATATGATCCATTGGTTGTAGGATAGCGTTTGTGTTTTTAGGCAGATACACCACCTTTACATCTGAGTGTAAATCATCAAGATGTTGGGGATGACCTGCTACATTGTTAAGCAGAAGGATAATTTTAAATGGCAAGTTCTTTTTCAAACAATATTAACCGACGGTATGAAGCAGTTGAGGAACCATTCCTCAAATAATGCTTGCGTCATCCATGATTTGTTGTTTGCACGATAGTAAACATGCTTTAATGCACATGGGTTCTCAAAGCAATAGATAAGAAAAAGTTTTAACTTCAATCCAGCGACATTACCTCCTAACAACAATGTAATTGTATCTTTAAATGCCTTAAAACCGGCATTGTCTCCGCTTCTACGTGTATATAGAAGCTCTCGGAATTTTTGTTTTGTATCTGGTCATCAACCAAATCGCGAGGAGCTTTTCCATCTCATGAATCAAACCTTTCCGCTACATAGTTATTACGGCTTTAAAACCTGTCGATGATTATAATGCATCTTTTACGCATCAACAAAACGTATCCGAGTATTCCCCACGTTAAACAGTTGTTTGTTGCGGGGAATACCCGACGCAGAAGGTCGAGCGTCGAAGTCGTATGCCCGAGCGGTCGTTAAACGGTTTTTAGACAGGTACGTTACAAGTATAAAAGTATTTAGAACTTAATTTTCAATACCTTTTATATAAAAAAAAAATGTCAAAATTCGGAACGGTAGTAATACTTTTACTCTTATCGAATAGCGATTTTTGCAAATATTTCGCAAATTATGCATTCTATATATATTTGTCAAGAGTACAAAAGCATTTAGAGTTGGATTTGAAATATTTTTTGTATAAATGAAAATTCAAAATTCGGACCGGAAGTAATACTTTTACTCTTAGCGAGTAGCATTTTTTTGCAAATATCTCATTAAGTATGTATCCTGTAGAGATTCATTAAGAGACTGGAAGTACTTAGAATAGGATTTTGAATAATTTTTGTATAAAATAATGTTTAAAATTGTATGATTTAAAACGCGCATACGTACAAGAAAGTTGTGTCGTGGCCACACCTCATTTTTTCCTATTATCTTGGCTAATTTCGACTTTTTTTTAAAATACGTTGGAACAACCCTAGAAAAACCTGATCCGACTGTCAGAATTTAGATTTTCGGAAAGAGGGGGCTAACTTCTCACTTTTGGATTTTGTTTTTTTTTTGCAATATCCTTCGATATACCTATAAGAGATACGGTTTTGAGGCATTAGAAAAATGTTTAGAACAAATCTACAACTACATGAAACAACCGTCAGAATTCAATTTTCGCAAAAAGGGGGGCTGTAAGATATCGTTTTTTCCTATTAACTCAGCCAATTATGACTTTTTATTTGAAATACTTTGGAACAATCTAAAACAAACCTAGAACAACCGTCAGAATTTCGATTTTCGAAAAAGAGAGGGGCTAACTTCTCACTTTTGGATATAGTTTTTTTGCAATATCTTTTGATATATGAGATACGGTTTTGATGTATTAGAAGAGCGTTTCGAACAAATCTAGAACAACCTGAAACAGAATTTCAATTTTCGCAAAAAGAGGGGCTGTAAGAAAATCGCTTTTCCTTTTAACTCAGCCAATTACGATTTTTTTTTTGAAATACTTTGGAACAATTTAAAATAAACCTGGAACGAACGTCAGAATTTTGATTTTCGAAAAAAGGGGCGCTAGCAAAAATTTGTTTTTGCCATTTTCTCGGCCTATTATAATTTATTTTTTGAAATACTTTTGAACAATTGAGAATAAACCTAAAACAACCTGGAACAACCGTCAGAATTCCGATTTTCGAAAAACGGGGTCTAACTTCACACATCCAAAAGTGAAACTAAAACGACATGTGCGTGTATCATTAAGAATTTTTCAAATTTCCGGAATATGTCGCAGAGTGAGTAATTAAGAATTTTTTGAATTACGGAATACTCACCCACGCAAGTATACCAGCACTTCGTATCTATACAAGAAATTATTTTGAAGCGTACGGCTTCCTGAGAAGACCCAAAGTAGATAGAAACGCATCCATGTCTCGCTAATTCTTGGACCGAAAATATTCATTATATATATGAATGACCCCGCCCTGTAGTGCCCCAGCACGGAATTGTGTCTATATGCGGATGATACCACGTTGTTAGTAAGGGGGAAAGAACTCCAAGAACTAACAGCAAAATCTGCAGCTGACATCCAAAAAGCAGAGGGCTGGTTTGCGGCAAATCACCTGAAAATAAACCCGAACAAAAAACAAAACATGAAATTTTCCACGAAAACAACAGAAGATCGGGAAAAGCCAAATTTTTGGGTCTGATAGTGGACTCCAATCTGAGGTGGGGACACTGGTAGACTGACGTTTGTGGTATTCACCATAAGAAGACTGAGACATGTATGCACATACGAATCTGCAAAGGTGGCGTACTGTTCGTATTTTCATTCTCTTCTAAGTTATGGAACTCTCTTTTCGAGACAGACGGCTGATGCAAATAGAATATTTCTACTGCAAAAAAGGCTACCAACAAACACACATTTTTTCCAAATGGAAACAAACATGAGTACAACACACTAAGTAGAAAGCATCTAAGAACCCCTTATCATTGACTTTCACTGTTGCAGTCGGGTGTCGATTATTGGGGTCCCAAGCTATATAACCACTTGAAGAAGAACTTAAAGACCTACCACCTGACGAGTTCAAGAAAAGGGTCAAAGGGCTGCTGATGGAGAGGAAGTACTACGGCGTCGAAGATTTTCTGGCAATTAACGCGAGCTGCTGAAGTATATAACATTCTATCATTTATTATTATTTGTTTATTTGTGTATATCGTTGTTTGTCATATTGTTGATACAATGATCTTGTTATACATATATACACTTTAATTTAAATTAATGTGATATTTTATGTCAAATGTGATAATTACCACAAGATTACTCAGATATGACGATAATCTGTAATTAATATAATGTTAATAATTATAGATGAGTAAATATACATTATTATTATTATACTATTATTATATTATTATTATATTAAAACAACGGTAATATATTTTCGAATTAAAAATGACTTTGTTTTGTTGGAGTTTGCAGAACGAAAGGAATGTCATTATATTATTATATTATAATGTACTATTTTTCGTGAGTGAAAGGAACAAGATTCTTTCTATTGGTGGTATAGTATGTTAAAAAACAATTTTGCAGTTACTTCGGTTTTGCTTATTCCAGAAATTATTGAACAACCAAATGAACACATATTCCATGGAAACAACGTTCGAGAAGTCCGGGCGAAGGCGGTAAATGAGGGAGATTCACTTTGCTCTTGATCGCGGATTGCGTGAATTCCTTGAAACGAAGTTGAGACAGTGTGTATTTGCAAGTGGCACCATCGTACAATGCCATGAAGATGACCTGTCCCGCGGCTTCAACGCACAGTATTCTTCGTCTCCGAAATTTTTCTTCGCAAATGAAGCAAACGCTTATTTCCAAAGAGCCAGAAAAGATAAGTTCTAACGTAGAAACGGTCATCTCTCTACTGCCCTTCAGACAAATTGAGGCATTCTCTGCAACTTTACATTTGCATCAAACGCTAAAAAAATTTTTCGCGCCGAAAAATAGTGAAAACCCATTTTTGAAAATTTTGGCGCCCTCTGCTTTTTCCGCTTTTGGCTGTAGCGCAGCGAGTACATTAGATAATTTGTAGATATTGTTTTTTTTTGTTAAAAAAATTTTTTGTTCGACCAACCATTTACGCCGAGAATCCATTCAAAAACTTTTTGAGATTACCAAAAACCCACAAGGAGTTCCAACTTTTTGGTTTTAGAGTCGCCGCATGCCCCACTAACGATTTATCAAATAAAATAGTCTCCCATATTTTCTTCCAAAAAAAAATATAGAATGACTACTATAATATCATGTATTGAATCGAATTTCATTGTTTTATTATTATATATAAATTATTTAAAATTTAATTTTTATTCATTATTATTATGTAACTACATCTGTAAAATAATAAGTCCTATTTCTGTCTGTTCTTTATTTACCATAACAGGAAAAGTAATCTAGTTAAATTTTTAAAATAAAAGATATCCTTTTGGAGCAATTTCTGGTTTACTTCAAATCTTTTTATAACTGTCCGAACACTGAATCGTTTGAGAGTAATTTTTTACTAGGTCGTAAATTAACTCTTTTGAACGTCTACCAGTCTGCTACAATATCTGACGATCTGTACAGATGAAGTACGCACATCTATATCCATCTCATTTTCGATATTAGTTTTACATTATTTTTAACTCACTTATAAATGTCAGTAGTATTTTATCTTGATAAATGTAAAATAGTGGAAGAACTAAAAAAGCTAGTATTATTTATGAATCATATGTAATACTTTTGTTTAAGTTTGTATTTCTGTAAAAGTTATCAAAGCCTACCAGAAAATGTGTACAATTTTATGAAATGTAATACAAAATAATATAAGTAAATTTAACAAAAAGAAAATATACATTAATTTTATAAAGTTAAATCAAGGTTACTAGATAATGTTTTCAATTTTATGAAATGTAAAATAATATAAAAAATGTTTAATCAAATACCTACTCAAAACCGTAACAAGGATTTCTGTATTCCGAATATCGCTCGTAAAGTGAATCCCCACCTAAACAAAGTAACTCCGCCCTGTCTTGGATTGCAAGGATATATCAAATATTTGACTGCAGGTGGCGTACTAAAGCAGTGCCAAAAATCCATTTCTTTCTTATCAAATTACACATTTATCTTAATAAATACGAAAAAATTTTGCTAGAAATTAATGTTCACAATAATATGTTATACGTCGATACGCATTTTATTTTTCGATTGTCTATTTATATTTAATTTTTTATAACAATTAATAAAAAATTGAAAAAACAAAATGCCAAAGGACGTGTAGATAAACATTATAAGAATATTTCATCTAAATCATTTTTGCATAAAGTTTAAAGGTAGCCTGTAATCTGTAAATATTTGAAAATGTACCTATACAACACCCTTAATATGTAAGAGGGAATTCTGATTAATAGAAATATTACTTAGTGCCTATGAATACTATATAATAATAATAATATTTTGTTGAAAGGCACTAATGTCATCGTCTTTATTATCTTTTCCATTGGCCGTATTGAAAATCACAGGATAATTATTTATATCTATAGGTACTATTATTATACAAGGTGGTCGGCAAGGTATCCGAGAAACCTCGTACATGAATTCAATGATTAATTTTAAGCAAAAATGTTCTTATTCACTTTTTCCGAATTCCTAACGGTTCTTGAAATATCGGTGTTCGAAGCTGTAATTAATTACTAGAGGGTTTAGAATAAAATGTGATTTATTTTATGGAAAGCCTACGGAGCATTATTAAAGCAGCTCAATGTGGCCACCGCATTGTACAATGCATAACTAAATCTTCCGTCAGAGTCCTCGTTCCCAGTTGTAGTTCTCCATATTGTTTTTCTCCTCATAAAATGTCATGAATCTTATGGATGAGCCGGTATTTTTAGGCTTTCCCCTTGAATATGTAAGTGTCTACATTTTTTCATGTCCCATATGAGAAAATCTAGTGGGTAGAGATCCGGAAATCGCGGTGGCTAAGCTATGGAACCACCACGACCTATCCATCGATTTGGAGACTGTTCATTGAGAAAATTAGTGACACCTCTTCCACAATGGGCCGGAGGACCATTATAAATAATGAAGTGTAGCCACCACACGACTTTCTTGTACATATGGGCGTTTCAAATTATACAAAATTGGAATTTGAATAATTTTTGTATAAAAAGATTCATAAAATTTATAGTTTGAAGTGCTCATACGTATAAGAAAGTTGTGTGGTGGCCACACTTTATTATTTTCGAATATCTTGCAAAGTGTGCATTCTATAGTGAATCATTAAGGAAACTTTTTAATTGCATCCCTTATATATTACAGAACATAAGAATACATACAAAAATTAAAAAGTGACGTATTAAAAAATTTAAATTCATTGTGTGAAAAACGAAGAATAACTATTCATGATATGTATAGTGCAAAATGTGGTTCATCAACGTCGTCATTGTATTTATCACCAGAGCTATCAAAAGCTGTAGAGGGGCCTGGTAAGGGAGATGGAGGCGAAGAAATAGAAGTATTTACAAGGGCAGGAGTTCTGGTTATAGCTTTTGAAAAGAATGTCGTTAATGTAGTATGCTTTGTAACTTGTAAAACTTCACTTATTGGCCGTTCAACTTTCGTGAACCGTTCAATATTTGAATCCATATCTTCTAGTTTTAGTAGTTTCATTCACTTTCCTCTACTGGTTCCTCTTCCGGGAGCCATTGTACTTCCAACTCTATTAAATCTTCGTTTGTTAATTCTCCCTCAATATACTCAACTAATGCTTCAATATCCTCCACTTCAGCTTCCAAATTAAGTATGTTAGTAAGTTCCACTACTTTATGTATGGCATTAGTGTACTCGTCTTTGTCAAAATCTAAATTATTCGTGAACACTTTCTGAAATTTTACATTTTTTCATCCATAATTTTATCAAATTGCTCAATAAATTATTCCACTGCTTCGACGTCAACGCTTGCTGCTTCACCGCTAATACTTCTATTAAACTTCAGAGATCATTCGCGCCTTTGCCTGAATAATTAGTAGGCTCATCGGCATTCTATTTTGTATCTGGTCATCAACCAAATCGCCAGGAGCTTTTCCATCTCAAGAATCAGCCCTTTCCGCTGCCTAGTTATTACGGCTCTAAAACCTGTCGATGATTTTAATGCATATTTTACTTTAGTCTTGTCTTTCAAGATTGTTGAAATTGTTGAATGCGCCGGATCCAAGTCACGTGGCATCTCTTTAACTTTACTGCCATCTTCATTATCGCAGCGAGTACATTAGATAATATGTAGATAATTTTTTTTTTTGTTAAAAAAATTTGTTGTTCGACCAACCATTTACTCGGAAACTCCATTCAAAAACTTTTTGAGATTACCAAAAACCCACAAGGAGGGAAGGGGGGTTCCAAATGTTTGGTTTTAGAGTCGTCGCATACCCTACTAACGATTAATCAAATAAAATAGTCTCGCATATTTTTTTCTAAAAAAATACAGAATGACTGTACTATAATATCATGTATTGAATGGAATTTCATTATTTTATTATTATATACAAATTATTTAAAGTTTAATGTTTATTCATTATTATTATGTAACTACATCTGTAAAATAATAAGTCCTGTTTCTGTCTGTTCTTTATTTGCCATAACAAGAAAAGTAATCTAGCTAAATTTTTAAATTAAAAGATATCCTTTCGTAGCAATTTCTGGTTTATTTCAAATCTTTTTATAACTGTCCGAACACTGAATCGTTTGAGAGTAATTTTTTGCTAGGTCGTAAATTAATCTTTTGAACGTCTACCAGTCTGGTACAATATCTGTACAGAGGAAGTATGCACCCACTATATCCATCTTATTTTCTATATTGGTTTTACATTATTTTTAACTCACTTATAAATGTCAGTAGTATTTTATCTTGATAAATGTAAAATAGTGGAAGAACTAAAAAAGCTAGTATTATTTATGAATCATATGTAATGTTTTTGTTTAAGTTTGTATTTATGTAAAAGTTATCAAAGCCTGCCAGCCAATGTGTACAATTTTATGAAATGTAATACAAAATAATATAAGTAAATTTTACAAAAAGAAAATATATATTAATTTTATAAAGTTAAATCAAGGTTACGCGATAATGTTTTCAATTTTATGATATGTAAAATAATATAAAAAATGTTTAATCAAATACCTACTCAAAACCGTAACAACGATTTTTGTATTCCGAATATCGCTCGTAAAGTGAATCCCCACCTAAACAAAGTAACTCCGCCCTGTCTTGAATTGCAAGGATATATCAAATATTTGACTGCAGGTGGCGTACTAAAGCAGTGCCAAAAATGCATTTCTTTCTTATCAAATTACACATTTATCTTAATAAATACGAAAAAATTTTCCTAGAAATTAATGTTCATAATAATATGTTATACGTCGGTACGAATTTTATTTTTCGATGGTCTATTTATATTTAATTTTTTATAACAATTAATAAAAAATTGAAAAAACAAAATGCCTAGGGACGTGTAGATTAACATTATAAGAATATTTCATCTAAATCATTTTTGCATAAAGTTTAAAGGTAGCCTTTAATCTCTAAATATTTGAAAATGTACCTATACAACACCCTTAAGAGAATGATAGTAATGAGAATACGGTATTGCATAATTTTTGTACAAATTTTCAAAAATCGAGCCTGAAGTAGCACATTTACTTTAGAGGTTTATTTATTCAATTGAGAAGGTAGAATTATACTATTAAATAAGTACTTCTATTATCGTTGGAATTATATTTGTTTTTATTGATATAATGCATACCTCGCCAATGTGTGAAGACTAATTCACTGTCACTATATTACCAATTGAACTAACTAATCAAGAGTAATACACAGTATTACTAAGCGGTCGGCAAAATACCGCATGCTTAGATATAACACCTCGGCGGACCCCTTCCATTCGCAAATCTTGCCATGATTACGTAAATTTTAGAGTAACAGATGTATCACTTGTATTACGATCACCTTTGTCTAAATAACAGGAAACTGATAAAAAGATAAGATTTCACGTTATACATCTCTTAAGGGGCCCACACACTGCGGTTTTGTTCGACAGATTTGTTCGACGAACAAGTCTGCCGAACAAAACCGCAGTGTGTGGGTTCATTCATAATTTCTTCATATTTTTTCAAGTTTTTCTGCTTGAGACCTATTGTACATATAATACTTACGCTACATTCAGAAGATTTATTAATCAGAAACTAATTACCCCGCAAATAAAAAAAAATGTATAAGGTTGTGTTTGTTTATACAGTGTGTCCAGATTTCGATGCTCACAATTGGTATATCGGTTATTAGAAGACTAGAGGAACGGTAATGGGGAATGTTTTGCAGAATTCAGTGCTCGCCACAAATCTCATTTCAAATTCATTCGGACTTTTTACAATTTCGAAATATTTTGAAAAAACCAATATTTGCCGATTTCAATTTTCCTCAATAACTCGATAACGCCTAATGCGATCGCTTTTAAACTCTGACATTGTTTAGACATCTTTTAAGACAAATTTTTTGGTGTTAACAGTAACCCCCGATTTTCATTTGTTTCCATGTTCTTAGTGCTATCTTTTGTTTTTTTTATAGTGGCCATAGTGGATTTTTAATTAATTAGATAGTCCTTAAAAATAGCTGTTCAATAATGTACAACATGCCTAATAAATCTTTATTTACACGAGAGATATGAACACTCTAATACGGAATTAGTGGGCTATAAAATTAAATGGTAGTGTAAAACAAACGATAAATAAGCTCTGTCATTTTTGACATGTAAAAGTGCAGTGAAATTGGTGGGAGATTTAGAACTTTGTTTAAGTAATTACCGTTAATCATGGAGATTAATAAGAATTGTGATATTGGCACACACATTTTCAAATAAGTAAAGGCTGATATGTTGGAAGTTTATTTCAAAGTAAATAGAATTTCTGAAAATGCTTGCACAAGTTACGCTCAGCGTTTTTCGGAAAGACCACAACCACACCGGACAACTTTTAGCAGAATAATCAGAAATTGAGTGAACTATGGAAGCTTCGAACAAAAAAAGATCTATCAAGTTAACAATGCTGATATACTTCAAAATAATATTTTAGAATATGTTATGAACAATTCAAGTACATCAGTACGTCGAGTGGCTCGAGAAATTGGAATTCCGAAATCTGGTGTTTACAGAACGTTGAGAAAAAACAAACACCACCCATCATACAATTCCAATTTAGCAGGTGGTTTCTACAAAAATGTGAAGATGATATTGACTTTCCTAGGAAAATACATTGGACAGATGAAACACGGTTTACTAACTGCCGAGTGTTCAATAGGCATAACTATTATCACTGGTCTACTGAAAATCCACATTTGGTAAATCAAAAAAGATTTTAAGTTCTATTTGGTTTTAATCTCTGGTGTGGTTCTTTTTTGTTTTTTATTATATTATCAGTATAATCTTCACATTTTTGTAGATACCACCTGCTAAATTGTAATCTTCGCTGATACGTCATTATCGCTTAAATCCTGCACAATTGTTGGTTTGTATGGGTGGTATTTGTTTTTTCTCAACGTTCTGTAAACACCAGATTTCGGAATTCCAGTTTCTCGAGCCACTCTGCGTACTGATGTACTTGGCTTGTTCATAACATATTGTAAAATAATATTTTGAAGTATATCAGCATTGCTAACTTGATAGACCTTTTTTGTTGGAAGCTTCCATAGTAAATTTCTGATTATTCTGCTAACAATTGTCCGGTGTGATTGTGGTCTTTCCGGAAAACGCTGAGCGTAACTTGTGCAAGCATTTTCAGAGATTCTGTTCACTTTGAAATATACTTCCAACATATCAACCTTTACTTCATTTGAAATTGTGTGTGCCAATATCAATTCTTATTTATCTCCACGCTTAACGGTAATTACTTACACAAAGTTCTAAATTTCCCACCAATTTCACTGCACTTTTACATGTCAATAAAGACAGAGCTTATTTATCGTCTGTTTTACACTACCATTTATTTCATAACCAACTAATTCCGTATTAGAGTGAATTTTATTCAAATGTTCATATCTCTCAATAAAGATTTATTAGGCATGTATGTTGTACATTATTGAAAAGCTATTTTTAAGGACTATGTAAATAATTAAAAATCCAATATGGCCGCCATAAGAAAAACAACTGATAGCGCTAAGAACTTAGAAATAAATAAAAATCGAGGGTTACTGTTAACCCCAAAAAATTTGTCTTAAAAAAGTGTCTCAACAATGTTAGAGTTTAAAAGCGATCGAATTAGGCGTTATCGACTTATAATATTGATTTTTTCAAAATACATCAAAGTTGGCAAAAGTCCGAATGAATTTGAAATGAGATTTGTTGCGAGCATTGAATTCTGCAAAACATTCCCTACTTAACCGTTCTTCTATGTCTTCTAATAACCAATATACCAATGGTGAGCATCGAAATCTGGACATACTGTTTATAACTCGTATATAATACGTCGCACATCGGCATCAACACTTACAAAATAATTTTAGAAATGTGGCATTTAACATTCGATTTTTTTTCATAAATTGAGAGATAATATGTATGTCTTCTTCACCATATGAATTAGTGCTATTCAGTAACTTACGTGTTGTTTACATTATTTCTTTCCTCCGTTGTATCCGTCCTATCATTTTTTTCCTTGTCAGGAAGAGTCGGCCTTGATTTTACACACTCATTCAAAGTTTTACATACAGTGAAATCTCCCTTGGGCGGACACCAACGAGACCGATGGAAAGTGTCCGTTGAAGAGGGGTGTCCGCCTAAAAGAAATACGACAAAAAATATATTTTTTAATGAAAACTGTAATTGGAGATTGGGAATTTAAAACGTATATGTATGTAAATGTTTTTAAAATAAACATAAAACTTAAAACTGAGGGAAAAAATAAAGATTTGTTACTTTACAAAATATAATAGAATGTAGTAATACATAAAATGAAATGTTACTTTAATGGCGCAAAAATTCATATATTGTTGTTTGTCTCGACTTTTTCTTTAAAATGACATCCAGTAATTCGTAAAGAACCTCCAACGACTCTGGTATCTCAGTGATCTTCGGCAAAACGTTTAAACTGATTGATTAGGGTAATAGGTACTGGAACTTCATCGACATCAGAATCTTCGGAAAGTTCTTGTATTTAGGTTCAAGAAATTATTAAGGTTTTCATTATCAGTCAATTCCAACAATTCTTATTTTTGAGGATATCTGCAAGTACGTTAAGTGGTAAGTCATCTTCTGGATCAGATGTAACTACCTCAGCTAACTGGTATTCACTTCACATATTTTCATGCTTAAATCCTTCTTTACGGAAGCAGTTTTTAACTATTTCGTTGGTTACTTGGTTCTTAATTAACTCAAAAGCTGTACCAGCAGTTTCAATGTTTACCAGCAGGTGTTGTAATTTTATACTTCGGTAATAAGTTCAGAAGTTTTTTTATAATCTCTTGATCTAGTGATTGACAAGCTGATGAACAATTCGGGATCAAAAGCAAGTTTTATATTTTTTAATCGAACGTCTTTTGGATGAGATCCCGCATAGTCTAAAAATAACAAAACGTTTCTTTTTTATTTTGCCATTTTCCAATCTAGGTCTTGCAACCACTCTGTCATAATTTGCTTTTTGTCCGTTTATGAGAACATTTTCTTGTATCCGCGTCCGTTCAAGAGAATGTCCGTCCAAGAGGGAGTTAATCCAATACAAATTATATGAGAGTTGGTCGGGACCATGAGAAACTGTCCGTCCAAAGAAGGTGTCCGTGTAAGAGGAGTGTCCGCGAAGGGGAATTTCACTGTATACGCATTTTAATAAGGTTCTTATCTTTGCTATATACGAATTTTGTTGGAATTTATATAACAGATTGTATTTATTTTATTTCTAAATCTAAATAATAAAATTTATTATTAAATATGAGTACCACTTTGTCTATATAATAATAATAATAATAATAATATGTATTAATACTAAAAAATATTTGGAAATACTTCACGACATCTACCAGGCATAAGCTTAATCCCAGGATCAGGTGCTGCCGCTAGTTCTGGACGTAGCCATTCCACAATGGCGTGCCCAAAAAATAACATTGCATGGGCTCTCTCTATATATTCTCTCTACGGTATTATCCAATAGCAATCGCAATCCGACTGGACAATATACTAATAAATATCAAATAAACAGCAATGATGATCGATCGAATTTTATGCCTAGAATTGGTGAACAAGTAATTGATTACAATTATACACCTGTTAACGGTGTAATTTGGTTTAAAAATCATTATATGCCATACAATGCTAGTGACTCTGATACAGCATGGAATTCAACGTCATATTTTTTAGGAAGTAAATTAAAAGTATAAAATCAATATATAGCAGATTCTAAAAAAGTGGAATCTGCTATAGCTGATTATGTGGATACTCGTACTTACATTAATGTTAATTATAATAAGGAACCACATGTTGTAAATATTTTAACAGCATCAATAGATCCCATAAAACAGTATAAAATTCACGATCGTCAAACACGGAATACAACGATTCCGTTACCATATTTATGGTATCTTATCTGTACCACAATTAAATCCAGCTACAGATAATACACAATTTCGAAATACTTGTGCTCATTGGTCAGTTAAAGCAGATTTAGTAATGGAAGCGAATGCAGAGTCTCTTTTTACAATTGGAATTGGGGTGTTGAAATTTATGGGAGAATGCAAGATGTTTATGGTGAAGAGTGTCCTTCAAAAACCACAGTCGTGGAATGGTGCCGGAAGTTCAGTAATGGACGACAATCGACAGCGGATTTTCAATCCATGCTGTAATTCATGAGGCTGGATACCGAAAGGTGTGTACACAATGGGTACCCTGTCAACTGGCTGAAGAACACAAAGCCAACCGCATGTGTCTTTCACTGCAGCATCTTCAGCGGCACCGTGAAGAAGGAGATTCCTTCTTGCACTGCACTGTTGCCGGTGACGAAAGTTGGTGTCACCATTATGAGCCTGAGTCGAAACGTGACAGTATTGCAGTAGAAACATCCTTCGTCTCCAAGGCACCAGAAACTCAAAACTCAAACTTCCGCTTGCAAGGTTATGCTTACCTGCTTTTTCTATCACCGGTGACCATTACTTGTTGAATTTAAAGACCATCATGTTAACATCAATGCTCTCCGATGCAGTGAAACTTTGACTCGTTTGCGTACAGCCATAAAGAACAAACCGTCCTGGGATGCTTATCGAAGGCGTGATCCTCCTTCACGATAACGCCCGTCCGCATATCGCTAACATCATCACGTCACAGTTAGCGCGAATGAGTTGGGAGGTATAAGAGCACCCCCCTTACAGCCCGGATCTGTCACCCTGCGACTTCCATGTCTTTGGACCATTGAAGAAGGCACTCAAGGGACAGCGATTTCAGTCGGACCCTGAAGTCCAGCAGGCAGTTTTGACATGGTTCCGTCAGCAGCCAGAGGAGTGGTACGACACCGGTATACAGCGTCTTGTAAAGCAGTGGGATGCCTGCTTGTGTAGTAATGGCAATTTTGTTTAGTTTAAATAAACCGCTTATATGTACCAACGCTCAAACGTATATTTATTGAACCAACTACATACACTGCAACAACGTTTCGAAATTATCCAATTTTTTTCTCATATTACTTCGGTGAGAGGCACCACGGGTCATAGGTGTGGGAGTTATGTCTCAGAACGTGTAGAAATAAACAATGGTGTGCACCAGGGCACAATTCTTGGTCCTACCTGGTTTCTAATATATATCAATGACCTACATACAACCTTTGTCGAAATGTGTTACATCACAGTATGCTGATGAGACTACGTTTATGGTATCAGCTCCGACGGTATCTGAGTTATCGCTTGGATTGAGTGGTATCATTGAGGATATGTCAGCGTGTTGCTCCGATAACCGGCTAGTAGTAAATAGGGATAAGACTAGATTTATGTATTTCACGAAAAGTAATAATTCTAATTTCAGTTTGTACGTGAAGTCTGATAATAAATCAATGCCAGAGTCCTCTCACTGCAATTTTTTGGACCTAACGCGGTACTGCTGCCTGTCGTGGGGGAGACATTGCGCAGAGCTGGCTAAAAAACTTAGTAAGTCGTTGTATGCCATCAGCGTCTTGAGGAGAAACGTGACAATGTTTTCTTTTAAACCTTTCTATTACGCCTATTTTTTGGGGTAGCTCTGTCCTCTTTGGGAATATTTTTGGGCTCCAGAAACGGATCTTTGGGTCATTATATGGTGTGCCATATAATACTCCGTGCAAACCAATTTTCCTGGATTTGATAATTTTGACTTTACCCCGCCTGTACATATATGAACTTGTTATGTTTTTTTTATTGAGAATAACACCCTCTTTACTCGCAATACCGAAATTTATAACATGAGAACTCGACAATGCAACGATTTCTCTATTCCAGTCCACTCTTCAGCTTTCTTTAAGCGGGGGCCACACTATAGGCTATACGTGGTTTCACTGGACTACCTCAGGGTCTCAAGAAAATTTCAAATGCTAGCAAAACACGGTTTAAGGTGGAATTAAAAAGATTTTTGGTGGAGACAGCGCGCTATAGTGTTAGGGAAATCCTAGACTAGACTCTTGTGTGACTTATGAAATATGAATGAATAAATGAATAATTTAAATGAATTTTTAAAAAGTAAATTTGATAATTTTATTGATTGTTGTTGTTTATGTACTCGTATTCGTATTTTCTCTATGGCAATGCTTGTGTCCAGTTGGATCCACAGCAATAAAGATTATTATTATTAATATTATTATTATTATATATCGTTTTCTTATCATGGTCAGCATAATCGACATTGTTTGCTTCCAATTCCTGGAACTATTAAAAAATTTTAAAGTAATTTTTGTGTTCCAGTAAGATAAAAACTGTTCGAAATGTTCAGAAAATTGTTGCAGTTCAAGCGAGTGTTCATGAATACTTTAATTTATTCAGGCTAAGACGGTCACAAAAATTAGTACTATTTGGTACGTCTTCTTGGAGTATTTTACGTAAGAGTTTGAAATTACATACCTACAATTTTTTTCACGCAAGAATTGCAAACATTGGTCTATAGCAAACCACGTTCATTTGCTGGTTTCGCCTTGGAACATTTTGGTAATGATGGTTAATCTTCATATTCGCAGAAGAAGTTTATTTTTAGTTTTCTGTAATAGTGCACAATCTAAATTGTCGTTATTGGAGTGGAAATACAGGAATCATTCACGAAAGGCGTTTACGTTATGCAAAAGAGTCCGTTTGGTGTGGTTTATGGCACGGTGACATTACGAGAGCGACCTGAATGATTCCGGAATCGACAAGAAGAACACGATATTGGTGTGGTTTTTTATTTTTATGTTTCGATGTAGACTCTTCGAAGATCAATACACTTTTTCAAGCGGTGCTCCAGTAGGATGTTTCGAGGTCTGCAAAATAGTCATCTGTAGCGGCGATGACCTTATCATTTGAGCCAAAATCTCTTTCCTGCCAGCGATTTTTTCAGATTTGGGTATAAGAAAAAGTCACTGGGGGCTAGGTCGGGTGAATATGGAGAATGAGAAACTAATTCGTAGCGCAACTCATTTAATTTGGACAAGACGATGCGGAATGAATGAGCCGGTGCATTGTCGTGGTGAAAAAGCACTTTTTTTCGCTGCAAACGAGGCCATTTCTCCTTCAATACTGCATCGAATCGGGTCGATAAATCGCTGTAGTATTGCCCCGTGATCATCTTTCCCTTCTGCAGATAATCGATGATCACACTTTGGGAATCCCAAAAAATGGTCGCCATGATCTTTCCGGCCGATGGAACAGTCTTTGCTTCTTCGGAGCTGATTCGCCCGGAAAAGTCCACTGCTTTCACGGTTACGAAACGCAAGAAGAAATCTCTTGGATTGCGTTGAATCCTGGCCAGACACTCCTCCGAAACGGTCACCCGATTTCGTTTCTGCTCTAGTGTGAGCAAACGCGGTACCAAACGCGCTGAAAACTTTTTCATTTCAAAAATTTCGTGTAGGATATGGCCAACGCGTTCCTCTGAGATGCCTGTTATCTCTGCTATCTCTTTCAGCTTCAATCGGCGATTGGCTAACACGACATCATGAATCTTGTCGGCCATCTCATCGTTGGTAGCGGTTTTTGGGCGTTCACTGCGCGGTTCATCACTTATGCTTGTGCGATCACGTTTGAACTCGCTCACCCAGAAGCCGAAAATGACGGAGTAGATCCTCCATGAACCTCTAGCAAAATATTTCGAATTTCCGTGGCCGTTTTTCCAGCCATCCAGAAATGTTTTATCAATTCACGAAATTCGATTTTATCCATTTTTGCAAAACCGTCTGACTTGCTACACAAAACACACTCGTAAATAACAACTATTAACTGTAGACGTCTGAAATTTTGACAGTTGCTATAAAAAGGGTTGCCCTTGCCGACCAATGAATCCACTTCAACCTTCGTGTGCCTTCTCTTGCCGATTCCGGAAACATTTCAGGTCGCCCTCGTATCTGTCCAATCCAATGGACAGCAAAAATGCCTGACTTGACATTTCTCGATTACTTTGTTAAATCAATGACCTTCCAATGAAACTGCACAAATCATAGTTTGCTTTGCTCTCTGTTATTTTATTTTTAGTTTACTATATTTTTCAATAAAACTACTACTACAAGAGAAGTTCAGATCCGAATTAATTCCGGATATAATTAATAGAGCTGACAAAGGAGAGTAATATATTCATGATTATAAAATATTATTTCAACTGAAAAAATTAGACATATACCATTATGGAAATTTATTTATATTATGTGATGTACATAGTCCGACAAATAAGTTCCGACTCTGGCCGTGGGAAAATTCATTGAAACAAGAAATATGAATATTTTTAATTTTTTTTATTTAAAATATTCTCCTTCAGTTTTAATACACTTTTTATAGCGATTCAACAGTGATTCAAATGCGTGTTCTAACTCATTTTGTGGAATTGTCTTTAGTGATTGTGTTGTAACGACTACGACTTTGATTGATTTATAACTGTTGTAAAAATATTATTTGAATAACGATTTTCTCAAAACTGCCTATATGTGCCTGGGCCCTTTTTCGACCAAGACACAATTTCAAATAAATAGTTTTTGCATAAAGTTGAAATATAGTCCATGATTTGCTAAATTTTGAAAATGTATCTACTATCTGCCCATCGGATCTTTCGGGTCACGTCATCAATTGCGTGGCGTTATCAAGGACATCGGCATCTAGAATGTATATATATAAATTTCTTTCCAAACAGAGAAAATATACCGCCATGACACTCTGTTACTGCGTTAGTCAATTAATTAAATTTTGACATTTAACATTGTTTGGTTTATTTTCATTATTATTATTATAATGGATATAGCTAATTTTAAGCAATGAATAAGAGTAGTAATACTATGCGGATTCTGGCGCAATTTCCCATGTTATTTCTTATGGAGGTTCATTTTACAAAATTGACAATTTATACAGGTGTAATCACTTTCGTGCCACGAGGCAAGTCATTCAATCCTTACAGGCCTTCATATATATATGTATGTATATATGTATATACGCGAGCGAGCGAGCGTAGGTGTGTGCGGCGGTGTGTGTGTGTGTGTGTGCGTGTGTGTATGTAAGAGCTTCGGAGGTGTAGAGAAAGATAGGGAAGGAGTTGTTTAATATACCTGTATACAAAGATGAGATGTAAACACCGCCCGACTTTTATACATATGTACATTCAAATTATTCGATTAATAATACAGCTAGCATAGAAACAATGATTAACTTTTATTAAATACTAATACTGTAATTATATTTAATTATACTAATTATATAGCATGATCATGCTATCATAATGCTAATAAATACATGTAAAATTCCTGAATAAATTACCCGACTTGCTATCGCGCTTCTCAATGTACTTCAAACAGGTCTAAACATGTTTCCACCGGAAACCGCAACGGCTGTCTGCTTCTGTGATAGACGCATGCATGAAATGTATATCTTACTTATAAAATAAAATAAAACAAACAATATATTTTTTTTAAGAAAAACAATTTATTTATTATTATTTATAAATTAACAATATTATTTTAAATTAACAATATCTCCAAGCTTCATACCATCAAGATGGTCGATAAAAATATAAACTTTACATCTAAGATCGGCATACCATTTCAAATTATAAAATAAATATACAGTATGCTACTGGACGAGATAGCAACCAAGTATGAATATACAGGACGTTTCAAAGGTAGGGATTTTTAGAAAAACAATGTATTAATTAACAATATGACCAAGTTTCATACCATCAAGATGGTCGATAAAAATATAAACTTTATATCTAAGATCGGCATACCATTTCAAAATTATAAAATAAATATACAGTATGCTACTGGACGAGATAGCAACCAAGTATGAATATACAGGACGTTTCAAAGGTAGGGATTTTTAGAAAAGCAAGATGACGAATCCAAGATGGCCGCCAAAAATCTAATAAACTAATGTCACGTCAAGCATCCAATATATCAAAACCATGCACTCGAACTCCTATGAAACATCATCTCAAAACCATCGCTAGAATCAGCTCACAACCGGGTCATGAAGCGATTCTGAAACCCCTATATTAAAACCACACATTCAAACCACTATCAAATCCCTCTTTTCTCAAAAACTATCCAACCATCCATCCGTCCATCCATCCATCCATCTGGATAACATAGCAACCAAATATTAATATACAGGACGCTTCAAAGTAGGGATTTTTTAGAAAAGCAAGATGGAGAATCCAAGATGGCCGCCAAAAATCTAATAAACTAAGGTGACGTCAGGCGAAATAGCCGACTATCAATATGATCGATCAAAATATAAACTCAACTTATAGAAAATACCCAACTCCGTATCACGCATCACAACAACAACCACCCAACATAGTTTCAAACGCCACAACACCGGATCAACTTAGGAAGATACATCTAGGTCAAACCCAACATACTTTCAATCACCACCACCGAGGATTTATATTTGACATCAGCATACCATCTCAAATCATAAAATAAATATACAGTATGATACTGGATAACATAGCAACCAATTATGAATATACAGGACGTTTCAAAGTAGGGATTTTTAGAAAAGCAAGATGGCCACCAAAAATCTAATAAACTTCGGTGGCATCAGGCATCAATCTATTAAAACCACTATCAAATCATTCTCTTTTAAAGCCGTCATTCCAAAACAATACATTCAAATCATACATTCAGTGATAGATGCATAAATGAAATGTATTTATGCAGCCTAGCAGTTCAAAGCTTGTTATCGAGCTTACCAGTATATTTCTAACAGATCTAAACACGTTTCTAATGGAAACCACAACGTTTGATCACTATCAACACCTCTATGATAGTCACATTATTTAATATATCTATACCATATAATAAAAAGGAACAACATATTTTAAGAAAAACAATTTTTTAAAAATAATAACCACATTTTGTAGGTGAATTATAGCTAATATATATAGCATATCAATCATAGGGAAAAACATTAAACGAATTACAACGATAAACAATTATGACATATAAATCCATAGGTAAAGTTATATAGGTAATAAACATCATTCTCTCCATAGAAGACCTAGATATTTAATACCACATACATAAATACATAGACACTCTAATCCTCATATGAATAAATTGATAGACTTATAATAATTATTTTCATCCATAAGTATACATACATACTTTTATATATATCACTACAAGAAATAAGTCAACACCTCTATGATAGTCACATTATTTAATATATCTATACCATAAAATAAAAAGGAACAACATATTTTAAGAAAAACAATTATTAAAAAATAATAACCACATTTTGTATGCGAATTATAGCTAATATAGCATATCAATCATAGGGAAAACCATTAAACGAATTACAATGATAAGCAATTATGACATATAAATCCATAGGTAAAGTTATATAGGTAATAAACATCATTCCCTCCATAGAAAACCTAGATATTTAATACCACATACATAAATACATAGACACTCTAATCCTCATATGAATAAATTGATAGACTTATAATAATTATTTTCATCCATAAGTATACATACATACTTTTATAGTATATGGTTTGAAGTAGTATACTTTTATATATATCACTACAAGAAATAAGTCAACACCTCTATGATAGTAGCCTTATTTAATATATCTATATCATAAAATAAAAAGGAACAACATATTTTAAGAAAAAACAATTTATTAAAAAATAATAACACATTTTGTAGGCGAATTATAGCATATCAATCATAGGGAAAAACATTAAACGAAATACAACGATAAACAATTATGACATATAAATCCATAGGTAAAGTTATATAGGTAATAAACATCATTCTCTCCATAGAAGACCTAGATATTTAATACCACATACATAAATACATAGACACTCTAATCCTCATATGAATAAATTGATAGACTTATAATAATTATTTTCATCCATAAGTATACATACATACTTTTATATATATCACTACAAGAAATAACTCGACACCGCTGTGATAGTCACCTTATTTAATATATCTATATTATAAAATAAAAAGGAACAACATATTTTCAAGAAAACAATTTATTAAAAATAAAACAACTACACACATCAAACAAACCTCAACCATACTTTCAATTTCACAAATATCAAATTTAAACAAAACAATCAAATGCAAAGGCAAGGAATGTTCTCGAGATGATCCATATAGTGCAATATAACAATGCAGTAAAACGATAGAGCTGAGATACATGCTCTATCAATTTTTTATTACCCACTTTTTCAGCAATCAAAACTTTTTGACAAAACACTACACATTTGAAAAATAGACATAGCATTAAATATTTCCATTTTAGAGATACCCCAGCCTAATCCCAATTTTAAATATCATAAATTCTTAAATTGATTTAGTTAACTTTCTTATAATATTTAAAAAGGTTGAAAGGAAACATACTAAGTCCCACAACAGATAAAATATGTGCTATCTTTTTACACTTCACGTTTAGTACTATCATTAGAAGAAATATGCATGAGGTACAGCTTTTAATATGAATTTAGGGGTTTTTTTTTCACAAAAACATAGTTTATCCCTAATAAAACTAATTTTGAAACACAATGTGCACATAGTATTAAAAAAGAGAATAAAAACATTAAACAAGGTACGCTTCACACGAAACATTTTTATAAATTACATTTTAAAAACATGGAATTCTATTTTATTTGAATGACATTGTATTTACAAATAGTTTTTATATCATTACAAGAAATATGCTTTTCATTAAATATTAACACTGAACAACAGCAGTATACACAAAAAAAAAAACTAATATAAAGACAGTATTAACGTTCTAATCAAAAGATTTGCAAAATAATAAATATATACTTGTTCATCGCTTAAAAACAATCGAAAAATTGATGTTTGCCAAGCTATTTATCAATATTTAAGAGTTAAAAATTTATCATCATTTTTACATTTACAGATACCCCATGTTTAATATCAATTTGAATTAACATAAATTCATAAAATGAGTCCATCTTTTCACACATCATGCGTTTTTGTACAACAGCGAATGTATTACATTTTAAAGCACTTTATAATTTGAGAAAAATAGCAAATCATATCACGAAACACTATTATAAATTCTATTTTATTTGGATGACATTGTATTTACAAATAGTTTTTATATCATTACAAGAAATATACTTTTCATTAAATATTAACCACTGAACAACAGTAGTATAATAAATACTCGCTTTCAATTATTTAATATTGAAATTACATAAAATTCAATGCAATACACTTAAAACATTTGAAAAATCATGTTTGGTAAGCCCAATATATATCAATATTAAGACAAAATTATTATTAATTTTACATCTACAGATACCCCATGTTTAATATCAATTTGAATTAACATAATTTCATAAAATGAGTCTATCTTTAAATTTAGGGGTTTTTACACAAAACATAGTTTACGCCTAATAAAACTAATTTTTGAAACACAATGTACACATAGTATTAAAAAAAAAAAAAAAAAAAAAAAAAAGATGATAAAAACATTAAACAAGGTACGCTTCACACGAATCATTTTTATAAATTACATTTTAAAACATGGAATTCTATTTTATTTGGATGACATTGTATTTTGGTAAGCCAAATATATATCAATATTTAAGACAAAAATTATTATTAATTTTCCATCTACAGATACCCCATGTTTAATATCAATTTGAATGAACATAATTTCATAAAATGAGTCTATCTTTAAATTTTTGTCAGTTTTATCTTTATTATTTTTAATATGATTCTGTAGTTTGTTTGTACGAAATGAAATTAATGTCTTTGTTGTTTTTCGTAAATATGTTTTTATTTTCATGGAAGGTGTACCTATATAAGTCACAGAGGCAAATTTTGATGAGTAAGTTTGAGGAACTATAGGATAATTCTTGGATATGATTTTGCTTTTTGTTTTTATGAAGGAGATTATTTATTAATTCTTTTGAATAACTATTATTCTGAGCTATGGTGTAAATTCTATCTAATTCTTTATCAAAATTAATCTTATGCATAAGAACATGGATTATTTTATATAACATTGAGTGGAAAGCAGCAAGTTTATGACTAATCGGGTGGAAAGAGTTAGAATGTATCGTAATATCTGTGTGAGTAGGTTTATGGTAAATAGCGAATTCGTGTGTAGAGGTCTAGAAAATTAATGGTTTTATTTACTTCTAATTCTATGGTGAATTTAATATTAGGATGCAAAATGTTAATATGATTATGAAGTGAATTTAATTGTCTATCCGTTCCTTTAAACCACACCAAAATATCATCTACATATCTCACCCAGTATATACAATTTTTAAATAACGAATGTTTACTAATAATGTCTTCAAGGTTGTCCATAAATATTTCGGATAATAAGGGACTTAGTGGGTTTCCGTTTAACACTTCTTTTGGGGGAATAATCGTAAACAAACATCAAATGAAATGAGTTTTAAATTATCTGGTAATTTAAATTTACTAATTTTATTTATCGAAAATTTCGGTTTGAATTTAGTGTATTCTAAAATGATTTTTATAAGTTGTTTGCATAGATTCACATCTGGTGCTTTTACATACGAAACAACTGGACGAATAGGTATATTCTTTTTATGTAATTTTAGTAAACCATATAATTCTGGAGGTTGTGGGTTCATAACAGGTAGTTGGAACTTTTGTGCATTATTGAATAAACATTCGGTATTGTTTATAGCACTTTTAATTTGTTTTTGAAACCACTCTGTAGGGTTAGATTTTAGTTTTATGAACGCATTAGTACAATAGTAAAATAGAGGAGTTCCCATTGGAAGACGACCGTTTTCAACACTGAAAGCAGTTTTTTTATATCGAATCAGGGTGCATTTCTATTTGATAATAGCCCGAAGCTAGATCAAGAGTAGTAAAATAATTACACCGTCTTAGTTTATCTAAAATATCACTAATGTTTGGTATAGGGTATCGATCATCTATTGTTTTTTCGTTTAATTTTCGATAATCAACCACCATGCGCCATTTCTTTACTCCGCTGGCGTCGAGCTTTTTCGGAACTATCCATACAGGACTGGACCATGGTGAATATGATGGTCTAATGATTCCGTCTTCTAATAATTTCGATATTTGTTTATTAATTTCTTGCTTATGAACACACGGATAGCGGTATGACTTAGTATATATGTATTGAGATTTCATCGGTTGTCTTTATTTCGTGTTTAATTTGATTTGAAAATGTTAATTTTTTTTCCATTATCATGAAATAAATCTGAAAATACTGTGACAAGTTTACTTAAACAATCTTTTTCTTCCGAATTTAAATGATCTGTTCTAAATTTATTTATATTAATTTTGAATGGCTGTGTATTATTATTACAAGTGGCATATTTTCCTGAAATTGCTCTATATGAAAACATTCAAATTTGTTTCGTCAAATTTGTTCGCATATTCATTTAATAAATTTCGGTCTATGAGTATCGTTTGCGAAATTGATCTCTTATTAATTATTTCAACTGTTGCTTGATTATATTGTACATAGAGTAGCCCTGGAGGTATATAAATACTTTGATCGTCTGTGTCTATTTGGGGTATTATGATATCACAATCAGGTAAGTATTACTGAACACAAAGGGGAAATTTCAATATCTTGTGTTTCGAACTCTTTTCTGTAATAGAGCGGTACTTGAATATTGTCATTATATATAACACGGTTTTATATAACGACATTATTAGACTCATATAAACCTTCTTCGTTCGTTATAATGCTGATTACAACTAATAATATCTCCCATTCAGTTGAGTAAACCAGTACAAATAAATATACAATAATACAAATACAAATTTCATTAGGTAGGGCAATTAGTATGTTCTGATGAATTAAGCTGGCCTAGAATTTTTTTAATAATATAGCTAATATATCTCTATTCACAATTTAAATGGTTGGTTTTATAGTATTAGAAGGTCGTAACAAATAATTTGCTAATTATACATTAAAAAACATCAAAAAAAAAAAACAACTAAAAAGAATTATGATTGCATATTATTTTAATTTTGCATCAGAAACACTGAGTGGAGAAATAATTCTAGTATTATTTAAAGAGAATTGATTTATATAAAAGTAGCCTTTTCTTCAAATAAAACTTGAACTAAACCAGCAGTATTGTACAAACATATAAATCTGTCTTGACAGGGAATATAATAGCTAATTCCATAGAATATATAAAAAAAACTAATGTAAGATAGAGATCTTGTTTTTCTTAGTCGATATGTCTAGAACAATACAAGTTAAGAATATATATATATAATAAAACACAATTGTTTAGTTTCAAAAATTATAATGTTCACACAAACGTAGTTTAAAAAACCATTTCTCCTGTTTACCATTACTGACTAATTTTAAATTAATAGTCGAGGAAGGAGATACATGTTGAAACTCCATTATATATATATATATATATATATATATAATAATTTCTTATTAAAAACCGTTAGATCTGTCTGCAAAACTGTCGAGTTGACATTTTCTATATCGTAGCCCGAATTATCGAATTTATAAAAGCTGACCCTTATCGGATTGTTTTCAAACAATTTTTCGCTAACTAGCATTTTCAAGCCACTAACACCTATAAGTTAGTCCACAAGGCCACGATACTTCTTGCATATATCAGCATGGATATCTAGAAATCTCGAAATCTGTATGCTACATACTTCAAGATAGAGATATTTCAGGGATATAGGTGTATTAAGGGGGCGTTTGAATCATAGAATACAATATAAATTTACAATTATGCAAATGTCGGTTATAAAATCATTAATTGTTTATTTTATTGTATGTAATAAGTCATAATATCCTCCTACGTATGGTATAGGGGTTCTTTTGATAAAATTGAAATAATTTTTATAAAAAGAATTTATGTAAATTAAACCCCTATACCATACGTAGGAGGATATTATGACTTATTACATACAATAAAATAAACAATTAATGATTTTATAACCGACATTTGCATAATTGTAAATTTATATTGTATTCTATGATTCAAACGCCCCCTTAATACACCTATATCCCTGAAATATCTCTATCTTGAAGTATGTAGCATACAGATTTCGAGATTTCTAGATATCCATGCTGATATATGCAAGAAGTATCGTGGCCTTGTGGACTAACTTATAGGTGTTAGTGGCTTGAAAATGCTCGTTAGCGAAAAATTGTTTGAAAACAATCCGATAAGGGTCAGCTTTATAAATTCGATAATTCGGGCTACGATATAGAAAATGTCAACTCGACAGTTTTGCAGACAGATCTAACGGTTTTTAATAAGAAATTATTATATATATATATATATATAATGGAGTTTCAACATGTATCTCCTTCCTCGACTATTAATTTAAAATTAGTCAGTAATGGTAAACAGGAGAAATGGTTTTTTAAACTACGTTTGTGTGAACATTATAATTTTTGAAACTAAACAATTGTGTTTTATTATATATATATATATTCTTAACTTGTATTGTTCTAGACATATCGACTAAGAAAAACAAGATCTCTATCTTACATTAGTTTTTTTTATATATTCTATGGAATTAGCTATTATACTCCCTGTCAAGACAGATTTATATGTTTGTACAATACTGCTGGTTTAGTTCAAGTTTTATTTGAAGAAAAGGCTACTTTTATATAAATCAATTCTCTTTAAATAATACTAGAATTATTTCTCCACTCAGTGTTTCTGATGCAAAATTAAAATAATATGCAATCATAATTCTTTTTAGTTTTTTTTTTTTTTTTTGATGTTTTTTAATGTATAATTAGCAAATTATTTGTTACGACCTTCTAATACTATAAAACCAACCATTTAAATTGTGAATAGAGATATATTAGCTATATTATTAAAAAAATTCTAGGCCAGCTTAATTCATCAGAACATACTAATTGCCCTACCTAATGAAATTTGTATTTGTATTATTGTATATTTATTTGTACTGGTTTACTCAACTGAATGGGAGATATTATTAGTTGTAATCAGCATTATAACGAACGAAGAAGGTTTATATGAGTCTAATAATGTCGTTATATAAAACCGTGTTATATATAATGACAATATTCAAGTACCGCTCTATTACAGAAAAGAGTTCGAAACACAAGATATTGAAATTTCCCCTTTGTGTTCAGTAATACTTACCTGATTGTGATATCATAATACCCCAAATAGACACAGACGATCAAAGTATTTATATACCTCCAGGGCTACTCTATGTACAATATAATCAAGCAACAGTTGAAATAATTAATAAGAGATCAATTTCGCAAACGATACTCATAGACCGAAATTTATTAAATGAATATGCGAACAAATTTGACGAAACAAATTTGAATGTTTTCATATAGAGCAATTTCAGGAAAATATGCCACTTGTAATAATAATACACAGCCATTCAAAATTAATATAAATAAATTTAGAACAGATCATTTAAATTCGGAAGAAAAAGATTGTTTAAGTAAACTTGTCACAGTATTTTCAGATTTATTTCATGATAATGGAAAAAAAATTAACATTTTCAAATCAAATTAAACACGAAATAAAGACAACCGATGAAATCTCAATACATATATACTAAGTCATACCGCTATCCGTGTGTTCATAAGCAAGAAATTAATAAACAAATATCGAAATTATTAGAAGACGGAATCATTAGACCATCATATTCACCATGGTCCAGTCCTGTATGGATAGTTCCGAAAAAGCTCGACGCCAGCGGAGTAAAGAAATGGCGCATGGTGGTTGATTATCGAAAATTAAACGAAAAAACAATAGATGATCGATACCCTATACCAAACATTAGTGATATTTTAGATAAACTAAGACGGTGTAATTATTTTACTACTCTTGATCTAGCTTCGGGCTATTATCAAATAGAAATGCACCCTGATTCGATATAAAAAAACTGCTTTCAGTGTTGAAAACGGTCGTCTTCCAATGGGAACTCCTCTATTTTACTATTGTACTAATGCGTTCATAAAACTAAAATCTAACCCTACAGAGTGGTTTCAAAAACAAATTAAAAGTGCTATAAACAATACCGAATGTTTATTCAATAATGCACAAAAGTTCCAACTACCTGTTATGAACCCACAACCTCCAGAATTATATGGTTTACTAAAATTACATAAAAAGAATATACCTATTCGTCCAGTTGTTTCGTATGTAAAAGCACCAGATGTGAATCTATGCAAACAACTTATAAAAATCATTTTAGAATACACTAAATTCAAACCGAAATTTTCGATAAATAAAATTAGTAAATTTAAATTACCAGATAATTTAAAACTCATTTCATTTGATGTTTGTTTACGATTATTCCCCCAAAAGAAGTGTTAAACGGAAACCCACTAAGTCCCTTATTATCCGAAATATTTATGGACAACCTTGAAGACATTATTAGTAAACATTCGTTATTTAAAAATTGTATATACTGGGTGAGATATGTAGATGATATTTTGGTGTGTTTTAAAGGAACGGATAGACAATTAAATTCACTTCATAATCATATTAACATTTTGCATCCTAATATTAAATTCACCATAGAATTAGAAGTAAATAAAACCATTAATTTTCTAGACCTCTACACACGAATTCGCTATTTACCATAAACCTACTCACACAGATATTACGATACATTCTAACTCTTTCCACCCGATTAGTCATAAACTTGCTGCTTTCCACTCAATGTTATATAAAATAATCCATGTTCTTATGCATAAGATTAATTTTGATAAAGAATTAGATAGAATTTACACCATAGCTCAGAATAATAGTTATTCAAAAGAATTAATAAATAATCTCCTTCATAAAAACAAAAAGCAAAATCATATCCAAGAATTATCCTATAGTTCCTCAAACTTACTCATCAAAATTTGCCTCTGTGACTTATATAGGTACACCTTCCATGAAAATAAAAACATATTTACGAAAAACAACAAAGACATTAATTTCATTTCGTACAAACAACAAACTACAGAATCATATTAAAAATAATAAAGATAAAACTGACAAAAATTTAAAGATAGACTCATTTTATGAAATTATGTTCATTCAAATTGATATTAAACATGGGGTATCTGTAGATGGAAAATTAATAATAATTTTTGTCTTAAATATTGATATATATTTGGCTTACCAAAATACAATGTCATCCAAATAAAATAGAATTCCATGTTTTAAAATGTAATTTATAAAAATGATTCGTGTGAAGCGTACCTTGTTTAATGTTTTTATCATCTTTTTTTTTTTTTTTTTTTTTTTTTTTAATACTATGTGTACATTGTGTTTCAAAAATTAGTTTTATTAGGCGTAAACTATGTTTTGTGTAAAAACCCCTAAATTTAAAGATAGACTCATTTTATGAAATTATGTTAATTCAAATTGATATTAAACATGGGGTATCTGTAGATGTAAAATTAATAATAATTTTGTCTTAATATTGATATATATTGGGCTTACCAAACATGATTTTTCAAATGTTTTAAGTGTATTGCATTGAATTTTATGTAATTTCAATATTAAATAATTGAAAGCGAGTATTTATTATACTACTGTTGTTCAGTGGTTAATATTTAATGAAAAGTATATTTCTTGTAATGATATAAAAACTATTTGTAAATACAATGTCATCCAAATAAAATAGAATTTATAATAGTGTTTCGTGATATGATTTGCTATTTTTCTCAAATTATAAAGTGCTTTAAAATGTAATACATTCGCTGTTGTACAAAAACGCATGATGTGTGAAAAGATGGACTCATTTTATGAATTTATGTTAATTCAAATTGATATTAAACATGGGGTATCTGTAAATGTAAAAATGATGATAAATTTTTAACTCTTAAATATTGATAAATAGCTTGGCAAACATCAATTTTTCGATTGTTTTTAAGCGATGAACAAGTATATATTTATTATTTTGCAAATCTTTTGGTTAGAACGTTAATACTGTCTTTATATTAGTTTTTTTTTGTGTATACTGCTGTTGTTCAGTGTTAATATTTAATGAAAAGCATATTTCTTGTAATGATATAAAAACTATTTGTAAATACAATGTCATTCAAATAAAATAGAATTCCATGTTTTTAAAATGTAATTTATAAAAATGTTTCGTGTGAAGCGTACCTTGTTTAATGTTTTTATTCTCTTTTTTAATACTATGTGCACATTGTGTTTCAAAATTAGTTTTATTAGGGATAAACTATGTTTTTGTGAAAAAAAAAAAACCCTAAATTCATATTAAAAGCTGTACCTCATGCATATTTCTTCTAATGATAGTACTAAACGTGAAGTGTAAAAAGATAGCACATATTTTATCTGTTGTGGGACTTAGTATGTTTCCTTTCAACCTTTTTAAATATTATAAGAAAGTTAACTAAATCAATTTAAGAATTTATGATATTTAAAATTGGGATTAGGCTGGGGTATCTCTAAAATGGAAATATTTAATGCTATGTCTATTTTTCAAATGTGTAGTGTTTTGTCAAAAAGTTTTGATTGCTGAAAAAGTGGGTAATAAAAAATTGATAGAGCATGTATCTCAGCTCTATCGTTTTACTGCATTGTTATATTGCACTATATGGATCATCTCGAGAACATTCCTTGCCTTTGCATTTGATTGTTTTGTTTAAATTTGATATTTGTGAAATTGAAAGTATGGTTGAGGTTTGTTTGATGTGTGTAGTTGTTTTATTTTTAATAAATTGTTTTCTTGAAAATATGTTGTTCCTTTTTATTTTATAATATAGATATATTAAATAAGGTGACTATCACAGCGGTGTCGAGTTATTTCTTGTAGTGATATATATAAAAGTATGTATGTATACTTATGGATGAAAATAATTATTATAAGTCTATCAATTTATTCATATGAGGATTAGAGTGTCTATGTATTTATGTATGTGGTATTAAATATCTAGGTCTTCTATGGAGAGAATGATGTTTATTACCTATATAACTTTACCTATGGATTTATATGTCATAATTGTTTATCGTTGTATTTCGTTTAATGTTTTTCCCTATGATTGATATGCTATAATTCGCCTACAAAATGTGTTATTATTTTTTAATAAATTGTTTTTTCTTAAAATATGTTGTTCCTTTTTATTTTATGATATAGATATATTAAATAAGGCTACTATCATAGAGGTGTTGACTTATTTCTTGTAGTGATATATATAAAAGTATACTACTTCAAACCATATACTATAAAAGTATGTATGTATACTTATGGATGAAAATAATTATTATAAGTCTATCAATTTATTCATATGAGGATTAGAGTGTCTATGTATTTATGTATGTGGTATTAAATATCTAGGTTTTCTATGGAGGGAATGATGTTTATTACCTATATAACTTTACCTATGGATTTATATGTCATAATTGCTTATCATTGTAATTCGTTTAATGGTTTTCCCTATGATTGATATGCTATATTAGCTATAATTCGCATACAAAATGTGGTTATTATTTTTTAATAATTGTTTTTCTTAAAATATGTTGTTCCTTTTTATTTTATGGTATAGATATATTAAATAATGTGACTATCATAGAGGTGTTGACTTATTTCTTGTAGTGATATATATAAAAGTATGTATGTATACTTATGGATGAAAATAATTATTATAAGTCTATCAATTTATTCATATGAGGATTAGAGTGTCTATGTATTTATGTATGTGGTATTAAATATCTAGGTCTTCTATGGAGAGAATGATGTTTATTACCTATATAACTTTACCTATGGATTTATATGTCATAATTGTTTATCGTTGTAATTCGTTTAATGTTTTTCCCTATGATTGATATGCTATATATATTAGCTATAATTCACCTACAAAATGTGGTTATTATTTTTAAAAAATTGTTTTTCTTAAAATATGTTGTTCCTTTTTATTATATGGTATAGATATATTAAATAATGTGACTATCATAGAGGTGTTGATAGTGATCAAACGTTGTGGTTTCCATTAGAAACGTGTTTAGATCTGTTAGAAATATACTGGTAAGCTCGATAACAAGCTTTGAACTGCTAGGCTGCATAAATACATTTCATTTATGCATCTATCACTGAATGTATGATTTGAATGTATTGTTTTGGAATGACGGCTTTAAAAGAGAATGATTTGATAGTGGTTTTAATAGATTGATGCCTGATGCCACCGAAGTTTATTAGATTTTTGGTGGCCATCTTGCTTTTCTAAAAATCCCTACTTTGAAACGTCCTGTATATTCATAATTGGTTGCTATGTTATCCAGTATCATACTGTATATTTATTTTATGATTTGAGATGGTATGCTGATGTCAAATATAAATCCTCGGTGGTGGTGATTGAAAGTATGTTGGGTTTGACCTAGATGTATCTTCCTAAGTTGATCCGGTGTTGTGGCGTTTGAAACTATGTTGGGTGGTTGTTGTTGTGATGCGTGATACGGAGTTGGGTATTTTCTATAAGTTGAGTTTATATTTTGATCGATCATATTGATAGTCGGCTATTTCGCCTGACGTCACCTTAGTTTATTAGATTTTTGGCGGCCATCTTGGATTCTCCATCTTGCTTTTCTAAAAAATCCCTACTTTGAAGCGTCCTGTATATTAATATTTGGTTGCTATGTTATCCAGATGGATGGATGGATGGACGGATGGATGGTTGGATAGTTTTTGAGAAAAGAGGGATTTGATAGTGGTTTGAATGTGTGGTTTTAATATAGGGGTTTCAGAATCGCTTCATGACCCGGTTGTGAGCTGATTCTAGCGATGGTTTTGAGATGATGTTTCATAGGAGTTCGAGTGCATGGTTTTGATATATTGGATGCTTGACGTGACATTAGTTTATTAGATTTTTGGCGGCCATCTTGGATTCGTCATCTTGCTTTTCTAAAAATCCCTACCTTTGAAACGTCCTGTATATTCATACTTGGTTGCTATCTCGTCCAGTAGCATACTGTATATTTATTTTATAATTTTGAAATGGTATGCCGATCTTAGATATAAAGTTTATATTTTTATCGACCATCTTGATGGTATGAAACTTGGTCATATTGTTAATTAATACATTGTTTTTCTAAAAATCCCTACCTTTGAAACGTCCTGTATATTCATACTTGGTTGCTATCTCGTCCAGTAGCATACTGTATATTTATTTTATAATTTGAAATGGTATGCCGATCTTAGATGTAAAGTTTATATTTTTATCGACCATCTTGATGGTATGAAGCTTGGAGATATTGTTAATTTAAAATAATATTGTTAATTTATAAATAATAATAAATAAATTGTTTTTCTTAAAAAAAATATATTGTTTGTTTTATTTTATTTTATAAGTAAGATATACATTTCATGCATGCGTCTATCACAGAAGCAGACAGCCGTTGCGGTTTCCGGTGGAAACATGTTTAGACCTGTTTGAAGTACATTGAGAAGCGCGATAGCAAGTCGGGTAATTTATTCAGGAATTTTACATGTATTTATTAGCATTATGATAGCATGATCATGCTATATAATTAGTATAATTAAATATAATTACAGTATTAGTATTTAATAAAAGTTAATCATTGTTTCTATGCTAGCTGTATTATTAATCGAATAATTTGAATGTACATATGTATAAAAGTCGTGCGGTGTTCACATCTCATCTTTGTATACAGGTATATTAAACAACTCCTTCCCTATCTTTCTCTACACCTCCGAAGCTCTTACATACACACACGCACACACACACACACACACACACACCGCCGCACACACCTACGCTCGCTCGCTCGCGTATATACATATATACATACATATATATATGAAGGCCTGTAAGGATTGAATGACTTGCCTCGTGGCACGAAAGTGATTACACCTGTATAAATTGTCAATTTTGTAAAATGAACCTCCATAAGAAATAACATGGGAAATTGCGCCAGAATCCGCATAGTATTACTACTAATAAGGCATGTTATAAAATATAGAAAATATTAGATATAAGCATCATAAGCTCTTTATTTTTAAATATTTAATTTCATTTTGTAAGTAATGAATTTGAGCCAGAATGGTTGATTTAATTCATATGGATGAAAATCAATGGCGTAAGCCAAAAGATCCGACGGACAGATAGTATACGTCAGTTGATATATAGAGGAAACGCGTTACATTCAATTGTACGTCATACTAGATCCATGACGACTCGTCTTGTGTATGTTGCCGGATCTATTTTTATTTCTGTCAGTGACATTTGATAAAACCAAATAAATAAAAATTATTCACAATACAATAACTATAACGTAATATATTTAGTAAATGAAGTGCTCTAACACTTCAGTCTTTATCAACTTATTTATTATATTGATTTAGATTGTTGAAAAACCCTAAATGTTTGAAAACGTATCCATAATAAAATTTAAAGTAACCAATACTTACTCTATTGACATTAAATTTAACATATGATTATAGAAAAACTTGAAAAAGCTTCGACTCTTTACAGAAACCTTTTGGCATTATATTCAAAGATCGCAAATAAATAATAAACAGGATGTCCACTTCTAAGAAGAATTGGCTTTAACAATTTATATCAAAGCAAAAATATACAAGGAGAAATATACACAACGCAGGCCTTTTTGACAGATATGATTTATCTGTCAACACATTTTCTATTTAAACTAATGAAATAAAAGCCCTGAAATATAATTTAACAAAGTAATTTTTTTAGTTTCTCTAATACAGTTATGACAACATGTAAACGTCATCAGTGACGTACAATTGAATATAATGCGTCTGCTCTATATATTCTTAAATTGAAACAAGTGTAAGGTTTCTCAATATTTTATTGACCTTCTCATAACAGATGGTTACATATCTATAATATACACTTATTTGACAAATAGACATTACATACATAATTAATAATAATGAGAATTTAGTAATAGTAATTCATAATATTATTGTTTATATACGTATATATTTATATAATCTTTATCGAAAATATTAAGGTATGGCTAAAGAATTTTAAAAAATTTGACAGGAAAAATATACACAATACACGCCTTTTTGACAGATATGAGATATCTGTCAACACCGAATTGAAGTATGTAGGTATTAGTCTATTAAAAATATGTATCAGAGTAATTTAATATTGAAACGGAAATTATGTGTTTATTTACCATGAATGCGTGTATTACGATCAATTTATACATTTTCTATTTAAAGTAATGAAATAAAAGCCCTCAAATATAATTTAACGAAGTAACTTTATTTAGTTTCTCTAATACAGTTACGACAACCTGTAAACGTCATCAATGACGTACAATTAAATATAACGCATCTGCTCTCTATGTTCTTAAATCAAAACAAGTGTAAGATTCTCTCAATATTTTATTCATCTTCTCATAACATATAGTTACATATCTATAACATACACATATTTGACAAATAGACATTACATAATTAATAATAATGAGAACTTGGTAATAGTAATTCATCATATTATTGTTTATATACGTATATATTTGTATAATCATTATCGAAAGGATTAAGATATGCCTAAGGAATTTTAATACAGGTATAGAAAAGAAACCTGAACAGGTTGACCTTATTCGATATCTTATATAATATCGCTGGATTAGAGATATCTGATTCTGTGATAGACAGAATTAATGTATTCCAATACTTTTTAATTTGTTTATGATTTTAATTGATTCATAAATATAATATTTATTTTATTGGTAGATAAAATGAATGACAAATATAACCGTGTAATATTCATTAGAAAGAGATGTCTTTAAAAAGTTACAATGTGAAAGTATTATATTCAGCTTCTAATGGAAACACAAAACTGCTAATAATATATTCTGTGTTGTTTTAAAGAACAAGTAATTTGCTTGCTTGTTAAACTATAGTAAATCATTAGAGCACATTTCAAACAATATACCTAACACTAGAAAACTGAAGCTGTATATACAACTTTTATATAAACTCAAGAATTCCAAAAATGTCAGAGACTTGTCGGCAAGAAAACCACAGTAACTAATTTTGAATAAAAAGGAGGTACTTAGAGATACAATTTTACTTTCACATCCTATGAATTGCACGGAATAAAATCCAAAATTAGAGAGTTATCGGTTAAATTACTTTGTTACTGTATTATTCATATAAAATGTATTTAATCTTACATCAGTCCTGTTTCCGTAAAGTATAAAATTTCCTTATCTAGGACAATATACATATATTTACGCATACCATATAAGTGTTTCAAACATAAAACTTTCAATAAATTTATAAAAATTTTAAAATGATATATTCTCGGGTCATTCTATGTCAAATATTTTTTTTTGCTGAGGAGAATTTTTATGTGTATTCTACAAAATTATATTGAGTTAAGTCGGTTTAAAAGCACTATTTTTTCAGTTTGACAAAATATGTATATTATACATATTTAAAACAATTAAAATAATACTTTTTTGTAGCATTTGTCACATAGAAAAACATATTTCTGTATCGTCAATATTCTCTACTTGAGTTATCGAAAAATAATTCCACTCAAATGAAGAAATAATTCTATGTAAGCTTTATAGGAATCATAGTGGCGCCCTTACTAAGTATTATACACAGTTTTAGAAATATAAGTGTTAGATATTCACTCTTAAATGATACTTTAGCTAGCCATGGTCATGAAAAAGTGTTTATAATAATTTCTATTTACAAATATATAAGTGACTAGCTTAAACATTCATGAATTATCAATACATTACAAATATCAAAGTTCCTGTATTTCAAGAAATTGATAAAACTTCAAATTTACATTTATTTGGAAGAGAAAATCGTCATTAAAAGTACAATAATTTACATTACGTCAAAGAATAAAGTATTTGAAACTAGAATTAATAAATATGATCTATGTTTCACGAGAAAGGGATTGAAATTAATTAGTAGTACACTTTCCACCTGTAGCACATGTTATAGGTCATTTGAAACTCGATTTCAAACATATACCCAACAATAAGGCGACACTTTTCAACATTCATTAACTTTGTTTATTAACGTAATGGATTTTTTTATAAGCTGTACTACAATATTTTCATACCAATCATAAATTTTGAATTATCAAGCTAGTCACTTTTTAAATTTTAAAAATTCAACGAAAATTATTTATTGGTAAAAACAAAATATAATAAATAACTTTTTTCAAGTACTATAAGGTATTCTATGTGTAATACGAGTTATGGCAACACATATTTTAAAATTAATCACGCATTATAACAACAAATCACGTTAAATAGAATATATTGTGATGTTTATGCAAAATTTCCAAATTCTGTATTAATATGTTTGCCAAGTTCGTCTGCGAATATACTCATTCAGATAGTTTTAATCAATGCTATCAAACAAGTAGAAGTTATAACTTCCACATTCTGCACACAGCATGGCTATTGAAAGCTAATAAGAGTGAAACGTATAAACTACATTTTGAGTGGTCTAAACACAATATATTTGGTTTATTTATCTATTTCTGGATGCCTTTGCAATATTATAGATCGCCTATTCTTATATTATCGAGTATCATGAAATTAGTTACTACACGAAGTTCATATCTGCAAGGTCTACAATTATAGGATTATAAAATCCAAAAAAAATTCGTGCAGCATTCAGCTAATTCTTACTTCCTTATTTTGCGCAATTACTTGCCGCAAAATGCAAAGATTTTATCTCATATTTATTCGCATTCTTACATACTTTGAGTAGTGCATCTTAATTTGGAGAATCAATAAAATTTCTCCTCTCAAGTACCTTGGCATAGAATGACCCGTCAGCATCACTTCTACGCTTGATTAGTTTAAGTACTGTAAAAATCGATTCAGTTTGTTCGTCAATTTTCTTTTCGAGATTAGTAATTTCGCGATTATGCGACTGGTATTGGATGGAAATGATGAGGAGGAGTGTTATAATAAAAACCAGCATGATCAGAAGGATCGTACACGCGTAAAACACAATACTTCTTTGCGCGAGCCGTTTCTTCCATCAGCTGGTTGATTTTCAGATCGCTTTTGCGCCGTTCTTCGCTCAATTCTTTGTGGATGTTGCTGACATTTTCCGACATGTTTACGATCATCTCTTTGTTCTCCTCAGTGCTCCCTATCGATTGGGATTTGAGACTTTCAAACTCGAGACGGATGTACTCTTTCATATTGTCGAATGCGTCCTTTGATGTTATATGCGCGGTTAGGAATTTTAGATATTCTTCCTTCTCCTTGATGCTCATAATGTATCTAAGTGAAAATTGTTTTGGATCAATTGCGTGAAGAAATTTCAAATTTGATGTATCTTCCCATGCAAACTTTTCTCTATATCCTAGTTCCTTTATGTGCTTCTTGTCATCATAAGCAGCTATGTAAGCATTTCCAACACGCAAACCAACGTGTCGAAACACATCTTTCGTTCTAATTTTCTTCTTACTCCCTATTATCTCCAATTTTCTTCCCCTAACAAAAATATTTTTTTGATGCTTGTCCGATTTACCAAGGACGACGCCCTTGGCTACAACATCGTTTGTAAGCTCGTGGATGTCTCCATTATCGAAGACAAAGTTCAAAAATCGTTGACTTGCATCCATTCCCAGTTTCTGCATTGCCCTCAGAGGACCTTCATCGCAAGAAACCATTGAGAACTGATGTTGGTAAGTGTAGAATATATCGAAGGCACCTTCGATCAAGATCTTTCTGAAATTAGTCTTGTCGTTGTCGAAGAAATGTATTATGTCGAATATTTTCTTGGCTTTAGTTGATTCCTTGCGATTTTGGTTCCATTTGTCCGCAGAAGAAACAGCGCTTGAAACAAAATTCCCACCAAAAGGTAGTTCTGATGCCATGTTTGTAAGGATGTTGGCAGATGTGCTCGGTTCTACGTAGTCTGGGTTACCATCTAGGTATTTTTGCCACTTTGTCAGTTCATTTTCCACAAAGAGTTCGAAGTAGTATGTGAATTCCTTGAGGAGATTCTCCGAAGTCATTCTAGAAAACATAAAATTATATTACGAGTTGATGTAGAATAAATTTAATGGACTCATATACAATCAAGGTTTGTGAAACACAATAAGTAACATTCCTAGTGCTCTATTTTGTGACAGTAGTTATTTCTCAAAGCTTAATATATTATTTTAAAATATATTTAATATTTGGCACTGATAATATCATTAAGTGAAATTCTATTATATTTTTTTGCAACACACATTCCATGATTGTAAGTCCTAAATTTTGCCAATTGAACTGCTGTAGTACAAGCTTTAGATTACACACTTCGACAACGTAATAAGCCAATTGAGTTCATCAAATGCAACAGTATGATATATTTTAAAAATAATATAGTACATTTTAAGTGGGATTTACAGCGGTTTAAATGGATGTGGTTGCCTGATATAAGAGTTATAACAAAAAGAAGTTAAAAGTAATGTATTCTATAACTGTGAATTTTTTTTTTATTTAACAGGCAAATGTCTAATTTAATAGTAAACAGTATTTTATTTTCAATTTTGTTTAATGTTGAATATTTTTTTAATAAAAAAAATCTAAAATCCGGATCGCTAGTATTATTTTTTACTTTCTTATACGTAGTATAAGGAAGTATTATGATGGCGAACATTTTCGACTTCCAGATTTTTGCAGATGTCCATATTTTGAATGTGGGTATTTTCCGATGACGTCACTATTATCCTAGGTTAAGATTCACAATCCAAACACACCAGATATTTCTTTTTATCGCGTGTAAAGTATATGCAGTTATAGAAAAGATTACTTCAAAATAATTTTCATAAAAGTTTTGTACATAGATTGACCTTTTTTGGTGTTAGGTACGATATTAGAAATGTATTCTAACAACTCATTATAGTTCAACACATAAAATACTTGTACTTTTTCATTTATAGACAATATATCTTCGTATTGACAATAAACAGCGACTGTTCTTCCTCAAATATTATGTAAAAGTCTTTATGAACTTGCAAGTTTAACTATATCAATAATACGAAGCAATATATTTCAAGGAAAGAAACAATATTTAATTGTATCCAGCATAGAAAGTTATTTTAATAAAGGGTTTGCATATACAAATTCAGTAAAAATATTTGATAATTATAATTTCATGTTTTTTTGAAGAATCTAAATGTGAAAAAATTAAATTACTGACTAGGTAGGTATAAATAAAAAGTAGTTAGAGCTAAATTTGAATTAATTCTTGTATAAAAAATACAAAAGAAAGTTGTGTAGTGCCCACACTTAATTTTTAATTATATTGGTCATTTGGACTTCTACACTTTAATAATAATATATCTTTATTGCCCAACAGATTTTTTACATCTAATTACAGGATAAGAAAAAAAAATGCAATGAATGTATAACTACACAATATAAAATCAAATAAAATAATTAAAAAAAAAAAAGTTTACACATATACACACATACACACATATACATATATATATATACACATATATACATATACATATACCATAAGACCGCGTGCGTCTGCATTATCGCGATACCTGTAGAGTAAGCGAAACAGATAGAGATGCCTGTGTATTAGAACGGTAAACAAGTAGACGCAGTGTTATACTGGATTACAACAGAGGTAGTATTTCGCATATGCCTATGATGCACTCGTATTTGTCCAAAAAATCGACATTTATACGGTGTAGTGGGTCGCCGTCGCTTCCACATATGGGCGTCAGTTCGAGTTTTATTATTGCTTAAGAATAACATTTTTTTAGCTAATTACAGGTTAATTGCAATGTTGAATTACAATTCTGTTTTAAGAAGTAAATATTTTATGTTTCAGTATTTTATTATAGTTGAGTTTTTAGATTATAATATTTGTTGAAAAATATTATTCTAGTTAAGAAGTTTTTTTTATTTTAAAGTCTAGGAGTTATTTATTATTTATTTTTGCTCTTTTATGTTGTTTATGAAGCTGTGATGAGTTACTTCACTGACATATTATCAATGATTATCTGATGCTTCAAACAACTACAAATAATTACTTACAACGGGAACGCATTACCTATTACACTGCTCTTCACTTGATTTGCCTAGGAATACATTTATACGTATAACTTATACGCCCGCTGTCGGTGTGGCAATTCAAGTTGGCACGCCCATTTATAGTCGACCAGTAGTTACTAATACATGCATCGCGCTATGAACGGCGGCCACACGGTATATACACATACATAACTCAATAATATGCACAAGAATTAAGAAAGAGAAAAAAAGAAAATAAAAAAAAAGCAAGCCATTGCAACGTATAAGTAACCCTACTAATTCAATTAATTCATCCATCATATCCTGTTAAAGTTGATTAGATTTTCTCAATAATTTTCAAGATCATTGCTAAAAAACACTTCAAACTAAGCTTATGGAATTAAAATGACAGATTTGATAACTATATTGAATTCAAGCAGGGACAGAAATTGTAGAACTAAATGCAAACGAACAGTAAATCAATTACAGACACATTATAGGTCTTATACACATATATACATATACATATATACACATACATACATAACTCAATAATATGGACAAGAATTAAGAAAGAGAAAAAAAGAAAATAAAAAAAAAGCAAGCCATTGCAACGTATAAGTAACCCTACTAATTCAATTAATTCATCCATCAGATCCTGTTAAAGTTGATTAGATTTTCTCAATAATTTTCAAGATCATTGGTAAAAAACACTTCAAACTAAGCTTATGGGATTAAAATGACAGATTTGATAATTATATTGAATTCAAGCAGGGACAGAAATTGTAGAACTAAATGCAAACGTACAGTAAATCAATTACAGACACATTATAGGTCTTACTAAGTATTTCAGTAAAAGCAAGCTGACAAGTTTGGAAAATTTTACAAAAAATAAATGTTTGGGAAAAATAATTTTTAAAACTTACTTTTTCTGTGTCATGACCTTATTGATAAGACCTGCCTTGGAATTCTAGATAGCCTTCGGGTTTTCTAATTCTCTAAAATATAAAAAAAAAAACATTAGTACTATCTGGTGGATCGATAGAAATATTATGTAAATATGACATCAAATTACATCTATACAATTTAAAGCATTATGGAGGCTGAGATGAATTCGATATATTTTATAGAAACAATAGTAATTTGTGCAACTATTTAAATTTTTTTGCATGACACTATGGCAAAATTGCACTACCGATTTGATTCTAAACAGAAATATTTCGTTTTATAACAGGCACATTAAAATCCGTATTTTACAAATTTTAGATATTATAAATAATTAAGAGAACGTTATAACTATTTTTTTCAAGCAAAATCTATTTATTAATCGCATTCTAATTGCATTCAGCGTTTTCAAAATTTGGCATACGCTGTACTTACTTTCTTATACATAGTATAAGGGAAGTAATCTGCCTTTCTCGATCTGTTAGTGAGACAAAACAACGAAAGAGTGCTCTACGTCTGTTTACACTAAAATAATTTGATAGAGTGGGGATAGAATGAGCATTCGCTCATCTGATGTTAATCGGCCTTTCAGCATAGAAGTCTTATCTACATTTTTTCATATTTCCAGCTTATGACGTCATAATTGAGAAACCTATCACCGTTGATTGAAGGAATATATAAAGATGCGCAACTCTATAGTAAAATTGCATGTCTTTCCGTTAAGTCGTCCCGCAAACCCCTTGCCGAGAAACATCATCGCTGTCTCGGGCTGTTTCGAATCTCGGACCCAAACGACTGATGCAGTCGCTATAGATCTCGGATCCAGTTTTGGCTACGCTCAGTGCTATGTAGTGGCGCATCTTTATGTATTCCTCCAATCAACGCTATCACTCTAATAAGACTCTAGGTCGTATCTCTTACTTTTCGAGCCTCTACATGCCTGCAGTATTTTGACGTATCTGCAAAACTGTCGTTCTTGTTAATTTGATTTGTCATATCTGACAATATTAGAAGTATATGTCGTAACCACACAAAACAGCAAGCAGTTACGACAACTTCACTTAACAACCTGTTACTTGCGGAATTTTACACTAACAGTGAGAAGCTTATTCTAACCTCAATTTCTAGTGTTTCTACATTCTCTGATGATACATGCATCTGAATGATGGTAGTGTTAGTTGAGTTAGAAAAGAAATTAAAACAGAAAAAGTGCACTTTGGCTAGAAAATACTATCAAGATATTCCACCACTACCACAGATGAACAAGTAATTGCATCTGCAGATCTACAACAGGTAATCTCAATAGTCTAATACTAATAATTTAAGAAGAAACAGTAATTCATTATTTTATTGTAGGTCATTATGCTTCCAACAATGGAAATGTTTGAGGAGGTAATTTTCACACTTCGAATAATTCCATTTAACGAAACTTTTGTGGTAACTCGGCAAAAGCAAAGAGTTCCAACAAAGGTTATTTGGCACGAAGCTATATCTGGGCGATCTACCTAAGATATTACATGCATAGATGCATTTTTCTTATCGATTCGAGATGCCAGACATGTTATATTAAGTTGGATAACTGCTAAAATAAAAATTTGACAATATTTACTTTTTTTTTGTTCATTTAAGGTCAAATATTTTGAACCAGGGCACATATTCATGGGGGCAGATTCCTTTCATCACCAGGTCGCGTGATATGTCAAACGAAATGGCAAAGTCTATGATTTTAAAGATTTCAGTGATTCAGTGCAAGATGCTGCCAATAATGCAAAAGTCATTAGTTTGGGCATAGGCAATTTTTATAATTGGCAAAATGATACATCGCAATACAAACTGAACAAAATCTCTCCTCGCCCTTGCCTTAATGAGATGGTAGAAGGCAGTTTTTAAGAGGGAAACAAACACTGATATATAAGACAGATTTTGATGCAGAAGGAAAGGCTCTTATATTATTAAAAAAAAAAGTGGTCAATACCAATGAATAGGAAGAAATTTTGAGAGGATGTTTCTATTTCAGTAGAAATCCGAGATTTAAATGATTCAAGTTAATAAATTAAAGTTACTTGAGTTTTTTGTAGATATGCTTTTTTGTGACTTTGCAAACCTGGTATGATGTTAGTGTTAAATGACGTATCTATCAAAACTCTTATGTCTGCTTATATACGTTATAATATTATTTTGGCATATGATTCTGCTTTGCTACCTCTTTATAAATGCTAAATTCAATTTTTAATGAAAACCTCAAATTTGGAGGCATAACAAATTTTACTGAACGTGTTGCATATCTTGAAATAATGATTTTGTCAGTTACGGCTTCTATGCTTAACAGGGTAGTATTATGATGATGAAAATTATAGAAGTCCCCTGATACCGAGAAAGTGGTTTTTAAAACATCTCTCTCTCTCTCTTTATCTCTCTCTCTCTCTCTCACTCATCACAATAGTCAAACGGTGAAAGCTATCACTACCAAATATTATATTTACGAGGATAATTCCCCTTTAGAGATCTGATTAGATTTTTACTAAAATCGGTAGACCGGAAGTAGTGTTTTTTGCTGAGTGAAAAAATCGAATTTGACCAATATATCGTCAATTACTAAGTTTAAACAAATGTATAAGGAATTCAAGTGTACTCAGAAATGTGAGAAAAAATTTGTTCAAAATATTTTCGAAATTCCAACCGGAAGTAGGTCTTTTACTCTTATCAAAAACCAGTTTTTGCGAATATCTCACAAGACATGCGTTTCAGGAAGATATTTTATGAGTATAAAGCTTGTTTTTGAATAATCTTTGTATGAAAAACATTGTCAAAATTTGGAACGAAAGTAACATTTCCACTCTTATGGAATAGCAATTTTTTGCAAATATGTATGTCATAAATTACCTTCTATACAGATTTATCTACTAGAAAAGTATTTAGAATTCGATTTCGAATAGTTTTTGTGTAAAAAAATTTCAAAATTCGGACCGGAAGTTACACTTTAACTACGAATAGAACTTTTTTTTGCAAATGTCACGCTAATTAAGCATTATATACAGTGAGCTCAAAAAGGTTGGAATAAATTCATTTAAAATTCAACCTTTAATTTTTTTAAAAAACACTGGGACCCGTGAATTTTTATTTTTAGATGGGCATTTTTTAAACTAATTTTTGTTTATACAGGGTGACTCAAAAAAAAAGATTTCATTTGACACTTCAATTTTTTTTAATTGAAACACCCATTTTTTATTTTATTTTCGGATTCTACGTAAAATTTCAATTACATTTCATGTACACAAAAACACTAAAACACCTTACCACACTAAAGCACAAAAAAAATGGCTAAATACGTATTTCAACAACTAAGTTGTCATCGTCAGTAGCACTGATTAAAAATCGCGCTGTCTACACACCGTAGCGTACAGAGCAACACTGGGGTATCCCAGCAACCTCTTTTAGAAATGCACAAACAAAATATACATTAACGTGTTTTAAATTTAAAACTTTAATATACATAACGTCAACGATTAAAATGTGAAACTTTTACCGACTGTCTACACTGCTGGTTTTATTTTGACCTAGACACGGCCACAACAACAAAAATCGGAGAAAAAACACTTTTTTAGACGATGTATTTACCTGTACGTATGTAGGATAATATTTATGTACAGGGTTTTGTTATTATAATAACTGTCGGTATACCGTCGACAAATTCGAGATTTCACCTCTGTCATTAATTGAGTTTTGATTTTTGTGAATCCCAATCATCTCCAAAATGTTTCTCGACTTTGTATTATATTCCTTATGTAACACTGAAATGCCATCAAAATCAAATGTGTGTGAGAACTGGTTAGAATGTTTCTTTAACGCCGTGCTATTTTTTGCGTATTTATGTGCTTTGACCCTGTCATCAAGATATTGTTTGGTCTGGCCAATATAGATACCTTCGCAGTCTTTACACGGAATCTTATACACAACATGTGTTTGTTTTTTTAATGGAATTTTGTCTTTTAATTTTGTGTAAAGATGCTGTAAATTGTTATAATTGGTGTGTGCGACCTTGACATTGTGTGGGGCCAATATTTTGCCCAGTTTCTGTGATAGATGATTTATGAAAGGTAGAGCAACATATCTGGTGTCGTTTTGTTTTTGGTTGTGATTTCTATTTGTGGTGCTGTTATATATTTTATTAAATTCTTGTTTTATTATTTTGTTTACAAAGTTTGTTGGATAATTATTACGCGCTAAAGATATTTTAGCATGGCTTATCATTTCTTTTCTGTATTCAGGATTCGTTAGCTTGATGGCTCTACTAATGAGATTTGCAACAACGTTTTTTTTGAAATTAATTGGCTGAGCCGAATAAAAATTGAGATACCTACTCGATGATGTGTCCTTTACGAACCATTTTGTTTTAACCACATCACCATCACGGATCAATGTAGTATCTAAAAAGTTTAATTTATTATTGGCTTCGGTTTCTACTGTAAATTGCAATCTTGGGTGGTAATTGTTGAAACAATCTAAGATGTATTGTGTTTTTTGTAACGGTACCGCTGTAATACAATCGTCCACGTATCGTTTGAAAAATGGTGGCGGAGTCATCAATAAAATTGTGCAATAATGCTGGAAATTGGTGCTCCGTACGCTACGGTGTGTAGACAGCGCGATTTTTAATCAGTGTTACTGACGATGACAACTTAGTTGTTGAAATACGTATTTAGCCATTTTTTTGTGCTTTAGTGTGGTAAGGTGTTTTAGTGTTTTTGTGTAGTTTCAAGCCACAGACTCCAAGTTTAGTTTCTTACATTTCATGTATTATAACCGAAGTCTTAGTTAAGTTAGCTTATTTCTTTTCATTTAAACTGTACATATTAGGAGTTAAACATAATCAAATTTACTGAAACTGTAAACATTTAAACATTAATACCATTTTTACCTGTTACCTAGGTTATTTAACATTGACGTTGAAGTTCATTCCCTGTCAAAAGTATTTAAACATTTGTATAAAAGTTCTAATAAATGTAGTTTTTTTTTAACTGTAAAATGGCACGAGTAAATAAAAGGAAGCGCATAGAAATACTAATGATGATTGGCTATGGAGATAGGATGCGTACCCAACTGGAAGTTTCCGAACTGTTCAACAATAAATACCCAAACAGAGCGCCAATATCTCAATCAACTATTAGTAAAATTGAAAAAAATATAGGGATTTGGGGCATGTGAGAGATAATTATGTAAAAGGCCGGCCCACTATCTCAGAAGATGTGCAGTTGAATGTGCGATTATCCGTTGAAGAGAACAACCATAAAGTTAGTCGCGCTATTGCTGACGAGAACAAAATTAGTCAAGGATCTGTATTAACGGTGCGGTCTTCGATGCCTAACCCTAACGGGGGTCCATAGATGGAGCTGTGATCGCATATGGATTTTTTGCAGTTTTTATTATAACCCGTGATCAATAGAGAAACAAACAGAGAAATATTTATAATAAACATAGTAATACAACAAAAATTAATACAGAAAGTGTTCCTAAATTCGAATTAAAACACCCATCTAATGGATTTTTTCGGTACCATTTTAGGCGAAACCAAAAATCAAAATTCACTTTTTTTTTTCGGATTCGACATCAGCATAGTGCCTTTTATAAATTGAGTTAATTTCGTTCTGTTTCTTCCAAATTTACTAATTTTATGATTTTTTTTGAAAAAACTAAGGGCACTATGATTTTCAAAATAACTCAACCTGATGAGTGTGTTTTAACATTTACTGTGTGAAAATTTCATTGTTCTTGATTTACAACTTTTCGTTAAAATGGTACCGATATTCCTTATGGACATATAACACAGGCGAACCCCACCCTTAAACTATTTACATAAAAATAAATGGCATCCTTATAAAGTTCAGTTAGTTCATGAACTAAATGAGGACGATCCAGATACAAAAATGCAATTTTGTGAAATAATGATGGAGAGATGTATTGATGATCCTCAATTTTCACGAAGAATTGTGTTCTCGGATGAAGCAACGTTTTGCCTAAACGGAACCGTGAATAGGCAAAATTTCGGGTATTGGGCTACAGAAAACCCGCATTGGATTATGGAGTGTCACACACAATACCCTCAAAAAGTAAATGTTTGGGCTGGGATTATTGGAAACAGAATTTTGGGTTCCTTCTTCTTTGACGGCACTTTGACTGGAGAAAGATATCTAGAATTTCTAGAATTCGATTTGATACCTGCGCTTGCTGTAGAGTATCCAAATCCAGAAGATCCTGACATTCCCAATGATAGCTTATGGTATCAACAGGATCGAGCACCAGCCCATTTTACTCGCCCGTTGCGTGAATATTTAGATAGTGTTTTTCCTGGAAGGTGGATTGGTCGACGGGGCCCAATAGAATGGCCTGCCAGATCCCCTATTTGACCCCGTTAGACTATTATCTGTTGGGCTACCTAAAATCTAAAGTGTATATCAACAGACTGAACAATATTGACGAACTTAAATCCCGAATAAGACAAGAAATGAGACTGATAGAACCTCAAATAGTGCACAATGTTTTGCAAGAATTCGAAGATCGCCTCGGATATTGCCAGGATGTTGGTGGTGGCCAATTTCAACATTTATTAAATTAATATTTCACAATTTAAGTACGAATCATTGAGACATTTATTATTTAGAATTAAATATTTTTTTTTTAAATTACAATGATTATTTTAGAAAAGAACTTAACTTAGACTTAGGTTATAATACATGAAATGTGATCAAAATTTTACGTAGAATCCGAAAATAAAATAAAAAATGGGTGTTTCAATTAAAAAAAATTGAAGTGTCAAATGAAATCTTTTTTTTGAGTCACCCTGTATAAACAAAAATTAGTTTAAAAAATGCCCATCTAAAAATAAAAATTGACGGGTCCCAGTGTTTTTTAAAAAAATTAAAGGTTGAATTTTAAATGAATTTATTCCAACCTTTTTGAGCTCACTGTATAGATTTATTAAGAGAATAAAAAGAATAAAGATAATAAGAATAGAATATTGAATAATTTTTCTACAGATTTTCAAAATTCGAGCCTGAAGTACCACATTTACTCACAGGTTTATTTAATTAAAAAGGCAAAATTACTTAAAACTTAATTTGGAATATCTTTTGTATAATTTGAAACGCACATACGAAAGTCGTGTGGTACCCACACCTCATGTTTTCCATTCTCCACTATTTCGATAACTAATTTTATACTTCCTGTCAAAGCATTATTAACATTTCTCTAATTTATGACAGTATATTGCAAATATTAAAATTCCGCATATCCAAGTTGCGTTTGCAAAAATTAAAGTACAAAAATCAACGACGGCGCCAATCACTCCATAGAATACACCTCAACCTGGGGCAGCAACAAGGACGCAGTCAGAAATATAATGCTATGATTTACAGGACGCTGTGATTGGACAAAGATTCAGGGAAAGGGTTTCAACATTTTCGGAAGAATTTCTTTGGCGAAATAAAATGAATGTATGATGTAACACATTCCGCTAACTCGAGGATATAGCAACTTAGTTCTAAGTTTAGACAAGGGAGACGAGTTGAATCATCAAGTTGTATTTTAGGTACAGCCCTGCTATACATACTAAAGTAGTTATATATTATTTGAAATGGTCACATTTGGACGTTCATATAACGATAATGCTAATTGCAACGGGAAATTTGATGATATACTAAAACGCACAAAACAATCTGCCTTCGTCATCAAAGTTCACGCCGTAATAGTTTTTGTACGCCTCTGTGAGGCTTGTGATCGACACTAAAATTTATGATTTGAGAAGTTTACTAGAACCAAACGCTGTAAATCTATTCACATGAATTACTAGAGAGGAGTAACCGAAGTTTCATATACGCCAACATCCGATGTTAATATTTCTAGTAAAACTCTAGGCTAACATTATTATTTTTAATCAATATTAATCATTAAAATAATCCTGTTATTATTATTATTTACATATAATATATTCTGCATTAATGAAATTATAAATTTAGTAATATGTGAAGTAATTAGTTTCGTTGATATGAGGTTGGCTATACAGGTGTCACTATATTTCGTTTTTGATAAAAGTAGATTGTTTTGTGCGTTCTACTATATCAGATTTAGCGAAAAAAATGGATTAAAGTAATTTGTCGAAAGTGGTGGTACCTAGGACTGCTGAAAGGAAAATTTAGCATCCTTATAGTAATGAAAACAACACATATACGCATATAGATGTGAAGTTAGTTACAGAATCAAACAAAAGCATACATTTAAATATTCAAGTATATTAAAAATTTGCATATAAAAAGACAAGATATAATAAATCTAAACGCAAGATTGTATTTATTTTATCGCAAATTTAAAACATTAGTTATTATATTCTACATCTGGTCTTTGAAATATTCCAAGATATATTATTTTCCGCTGGGTGTGGTTAAAACCACTAAATTAAGTGTGGTAAAACACCCAACAAAAATAATATCAGGATTTTTTTAATTACAAAAGGCAATTTGGTTTAATTGGTTATTTTTAGTTAGTTACCTTAATCTGAATTATCTTTGAAATCTTAATGTTTTATCAGGAAAGATAGTTGTAGCAGATTGGTGATCGTTTCTCTCTCATTCCTTACATTTTTGGAGCAGATAGTTATTAAAAAAATATAGTTTTTTTAATTTAATTGGGGTATCTGTCATAAATGAAACATTGGGATAATTATGAATGTTTACAATTGACTGGATTACATAGATTTATCTGCTCTTATTTAGTTCTATCAGTATTAAAGTCTTAAAATTTCCTTTGTTAGCATGAACACATATGGGATACACTTACAGTTTTAATTAAATTTAATGAGATTTCGTACACTAAGTACGTAAATATAAACTTAATCTGGAAATTCAAAATATGTACTTTTTTGTAGATGGTCTTTTAAACCTACCTTTATTGAAATAAGGAAATGGATCTACGTTATGTTCAATCACAAATCACTCTTCATAAAATAAATATGTCTAGTTCGATGCAAATACTTTGTTATACTAAAATTGATATGTATGTTACGACGTATCACTGAAGTGGGAAGCAGTTTTAACCACAGATTACGTATCCACTGTCGTTTTCATTATAATTATATTATCAGACATTGTTATTATGTGTGTATTTTTCCCAAAACATTAAGTATTTTAAGGAATTACCAAAGTTTTTGCTATTTCAAAGTACCAGTCTTTTACCATGTACACTTTTATGGTATGATTAAAGAATTTCTGATAGATTGCCACCTAATTATGCAGTACGATAAAGTGCAATTACCGGATAATAAGTTCTTTGCAAATATCATTGCTTCTTATTTATATTGATATTTACGTACTCTATAGAAGAAAAAACTAAATAGAGATATACATATATATATAAATATGAAGAGAAATGTCTTGAATTAGCGGCATTTAAATTAATTGATGACAATTACTTGCATTATTTTAATAATATATATATATATATATATATATATATATATATATATATATATATATGTATATATATGTTCTCTTTCAGGTTTCCGCGGGTAGTAGTATGTGTTGTCACTGGATTCCGGGTTTTCTTCCGCGTTTCCACTGCTTGGTCTTTGGAACAAGAAGCAGAAGCAGACAGTTATCGCAGACCTGAAGATGGCAAGTGTGATTTTGCCGAAACGTCGTCAAGAAACCAGCATCGGTCTTTCCAAAGACCAAGCAGTGGAAACGCGGAAGAAAACCCGGAATCCAGTGACAACACATACTACTACCCGCGGAAACCTGAAAGAGAACATATATATATATATATACATATATATATATATATATATGTACTTGTACGTACAGGCACCAAATTCAGATATATATGGGCGAAGTGGCACCTATATATACGTTCTGGCTCCACTTGAAGGTGCCAGAACGTTTTATCGCGTATTTGAGCGTTAATAAGTCGTGGAATCCGTCCTACAAAATTTGGGGATGGTGCCATTTCGACCATTTTTATATAAAATCTCAATTTTAGTTGAGCTATATAATCTGCAGAGGGCGCGCGAATAGCAAATGTATAATGCTACGTCGTGGCACCACGCACAATAATATATAATGCTGCGTAGTGGCACCATGCACTATAATATATTTGTGAAGATTCAACGCTACTATCTGGCACCTCAGACAGCGAGTTTTTACATTAGTGGAGCGAAATCGACCACAAATGTGTCGTCTTTTTTCGGCGTACAACCAGGTGAGACTGTATAGCATTTATAACAAAATAATCTACATGCAAAATAGCTATTGACGACATTTTTCTGTGGTGCAGATCTTTTTTATTTCGGAAAACATCAGAAATTGACAATTTCTAAAAATCGTGTTTTTGAACATTTACATTGGCATATCTGCCAATTTAATTAAGTTATCGACTTTATTTTTTTTAATTGAAGTACATAAATAAGCGCTTCTAGAGATATTATATCCCTATCGAAATATTGTATATTGATATTGGTTAAATACCAGTTTACCTGTTATTTCGCTACGAAGGTATTCACATTTTCACTAAGAGACAAATATTTTTATTTGTGGAATTTTTTATATACATGCCACAAAGCAATTGTAGACAAAGTAACGGAAACGTTTTAGGGAAAAAACTAGACCTAGGACCAATAGTTTTTTAATTATGAATATTTTTCTAATGTACAAAATTGAGGCGCGCCTCTATTAGGACTTTATAAGGTGGTAACTAGACAAGATAGACATACTACCGTGATCTCACGTAACGCAGCATTATTAGAAGATATTGTGTATGGCGTAAATTACCGCCATTTTCTTTAGGTGTTTCTAAGTGTAACGGTTGTGCATTAAAATTCTAAAATAGACCGGTAGAGGCAAGGACCGGTAGAGGCAATTTCATAATTGATTCGAAGTTAATATTTCGTAGAATATTATGTGCTGCACAAGTCAGTGAAATAAACGATATTGTCACATGAACTAATATTAGTACAAATGTCTTAGTTTCATGAAGATGCGTCTATGCGTAAAACAACAAAATCACATACAGCAAAAAAATTGAAAGGGCACGTGAATCGCAAGCAGATTGTCTTTGACTGTAATCTTTAATAGTAGACGGAATGTAGTTGCATTTTCAGCGGAGTTACCTCATTAAATTTCTTTACATAATTATCCTAAGATCCGCATTAATTTTTTCTTTATTTTATACCCTGCGGGTTCAGATGGCACGCAAGTGGACAATGTCTACCTCGCGGGGACGTTTAGATTCATCCTCAGTATCGAGGACATTCTGGCTGAAGCCTTAATTGGTAGGCTGTCTCCTGTGATTGTCTCCGATTGTTGCTTTTCATCTTCAAGGTTATCCTATTCTATTCCTTGGCTACACTGCACTGACGAGAACCAAGTTGTTTGAAGCACGTGTCTGCAGTTGCATTTTCAGCGGAGTTACTGCATTAAATTTATTTACATGATTATATATATATCAATATAGCTTTTTTTATAAAACGTATTAATCGGCATTTTCTAAATTTTACAACAGAAGTAAAAAACTTGGTCCTTTGATTTTGCTAGCATCGTACATTTATATAATAGATGATATTGGTATTATTAAATACAATGTATTCAATACTAACAAGAATTTCAGTTAATCTACAGAAGAAATACCACATGACTTGAAAGATATCATCTAATTCGCCACGTACTAAAAATACATGAAAAAAATATTTGGACAACAACTCCTCATACCCATCCGCACCTGAGCTAACTTCGTTTTCAAAGAAATATTTAGCATTTAATAAAGTGTAGCCCAAATCAAAAGCAAATGTGAATCTTTAAAAAGGAATGCGCACAATATGCAATATCTTCTTGTTCTATTTCTAAATCACATTCATTAATAAATAAAATATTATCTATTTTATTTTGACTTATTATTTCAACCTATACAGAACGTCTTCATATAATCGTAGAGTATTTACAACAAAAAACAGAACACGAGCGCCTATAGACGTAGATATATAGGACATCTTATTGCTTCCCAGGCTAAGCAACACGCACCTACAAAAAGAACCTCAGCGATAAAAATCTTACTTTCCTAATAAATTATCATTTTAGTATATATGGTGTCACAAGGAATATATACATTGATAATATATAGGGTGCCACTTGCTCACATAAAGCGCGAAAAATTTTGGGTGTCAGAACATCAGTTAAGTGTTTGGTGTCACTTCGTCGTTTTACGTGTATATATATATATATATATATACAGTATGGAAATAAAGTAACGGATAAAGACATTAACTTCGTTAATATTCATTTTTTGAAAAAAAATAAGAAAAAGAGTTTTAAAGTTGAAATAATAGAAATTCATTAAACAAATCTAGTCACATACATTTGATGGAAAAATTGACGGCAAAAATGGAAGTCTGAGATAGTAGATATATACATATATATTGAGGTAGTACTAGGTACATACCGTCAATATAAATATATGTTTATAATTAGAAATAGCATTATAAACAGAATAATGGTTTATTAATGTTTTTGGAGTTTCGGTTGGTCCTTATTTGATTCTATATAGTTTGTTGTGTAAGGTCCATGGTTCGTCAAATGACACAGAAATCTGTAAAATAGAGAATTTGTATTTAATTGTTAATTCGATATGTTGTATAAATTTGTAAAAACTTGTTCAATTGAATTTAATGAAGAGAAATGGTATTAAGAGGTAAATTTTATTATAAAGCATTGTCAAAATTGATTATAATTTCCCGCGTTAAAATATTTGAAGGAACTGTCAGTGGTTGTCAATGTTGACATTTTGTACAGAAAAGTTATTGGAGAATGTGTTAAATGGTTCTGAATACATAAATTTTATACTAAATTCATAGAGAAAATTATCATAATAAGAGTAATGTTATATGGAAAGGTATTTATAAAAAGAATAGCAGAATGGAATTTATATTGAGTATAATTAAGAGGTGGATAATGGAGATTGGTCAATTTAAAAAATAGGCAGTATCACTAAGGGAATGGGATAAATAAATAAAGAATTCGAAAGAATTTTTTCGCAGAGTGAGTTTATGAAATTGGCGATCAATTTATAATAGCCATAAATTCATAAATTAAAGATTAATTAAAGTGTTATTGTATTGGAAATTAATATTCAAACATTTGGGAATATTAGTAGTATTGAATTCGAAGTATTAGTGTGTTAAAAAAAATAAATGTCAACAGTTTTTACTAAACTGTAATAAAGGAAGAAGATAGGAGTGCAATTAAACTGGAATATAATTTAAAAATACTTACCAGTAAAGAAGAATCCATGTTTAGCGAGATTACAGTGGAATTGGAGCATCACAAGCTGTATAATTAGACGAAGAATTTCCTGGACGGAGTTAATGTTTTATTGGAGTATTATTTAATTAATCAAGAAAGAAATTCCAATCTTATTAGGACCATTTTCATTGTTCCTGTATCGATAGTCACTTTAGGAGGCACAGACAGCTGTTACATAGTCCGAAGAAGTTATTGCTGTAGGATTTGCGTACATCTAAGGCTACAAAGGTACAAGAAAATATTAAAAGGAGCTACGAGATAAGAAAAGACTGTGAAATAGACCAAGGTTGTATTGAACTATTTTCATTTTCCATTTGGTTTTTGCTATTATAATTTAAATATTTGTGGAAAAGTACAATAAAATAAACCACATGACAAACTATATCTATATATCCGAAAGAGATCATAAATAATTGCATAAAAATATAAGTCAAATAAGTTTGTAATAATTTTCATAAATTTAAAGATAAATTTATTGAATAACATACCTTTAAAAAAAAAGAGATTGACATCTGTTCTTTTCATAACCATATTCTATTAATTGAGCAAGTTTAGATAGGATGTTGTATTAAAAGTGGCATTTTCATCAGAGCACCAGAAATATTGTATTAATTTATCAAATGAATATATTGTTTGTTAGTTTTTATATCCTTGTTTTAATGGTAATATAGTATCTGTTAAAAAAATCACTACCATATAAAATATGGAAATACCTAGAAATAAAAACATCAATTTAATGTATGGACTATAAATCATATCTGATAAAAAAATACTTACTCCTGAGATTAAAAGAGTTGTTATGCAGTAATAAGATAAATCTTATAATATAGATTTTGTATCAAAAGAAATTAGTATTTGAAATCTAGTTATAATAATTTTCAACTTGAAGCGATACTATTGTCAAGTTCCGAGTTACCAACTTTACCAGAAGTTATATCACTACTAGAATATAATTTGTTAAGTGAACCAAAAGGGACAGGTTCGGACTAAGGAATATTATAGTAAAAGAAAATATAAAAGTAGGAATTTTTAGTAGATGAATATAATTGAAAATGAAATGTGAGATTTATGATATCAGTATTACATGGAATATTGTTGAATGTGTTTGAAAGAGATAACAAAGTACATAAAAATTATACGACTGAGTTAGTACGGGCAAATTAATAATTCATTGAAATTGAAAATACATATTGGCAACCCAAGTTTATAGATAAGATATTGTAGTATATTGTTAAATGTAATAGATACACCTATAAAAGGGGGTATTTCTACAATATATATATATATATATATATATTGAAGTGATCTTGAGCATCCTGAATACCGTTCAATATTCACATAAATACTTATTATGTACACAATGCTTGCCATCGTCGGTAACTAAATTCATTTTGCCAATATAATGAATTTTTAATATTTGAACTTCAAGACGCTTTTTCTCAATTTTTTTCAAATAATTTTTTTTTAAAAATTATATACCGTTGGATACTGAAATGAAAGTACTATTGAAATCAGTTAAAAAAAAATTAGTGGTTGTCATTTAAAAAAAAAGTCGGTGACGTCATAACATAAAAAACAAACGACGTAAGAAACTCAAAATGCGACGAAAATATTCCCCTTAGTTAAAATCGCTACACCCCTTCGAGATTTATTTTAAAAAATAAATTTCAACGAAGTTAATGCCTTTATCCGTTACTTCATTTCCACACTGTATAAATATTTCACAAGCTATAATCAACACAGCGGTAAAAAGAGTCTCACAAATGATACGCAAAAAGATACAAATAAGGAAGAAAACATGAGGTGTGGCCACAACACGAATTCCTTATACGTATGAAAGTGTTACTTCCGGTCCGAATTTTGAAATTTCATTTATACAAAAAATATTCCAAATCCAACTCTAAATACGTTTGTACTCTTTATAAATATACATAGAATGCATAATTTACGACATATTTGCAAAAAATCGTTATTCGGTAAGAGTAAAAGTGATACTTTCGGTCCGAATTTTGAAATTTTTTTTATACAAAAGATACTGGAAATTAAGTTCTAAATACTTTTATATTCGTAGCGTACCTGCCTAAAAAGCATGACTTGCAAAATATTTGCAAGAAACTGATTTTCGATAAGAGTAAAAGACCTACTTCCGGTAGGAATTTCGAAAAACCTTTTTAATAAAATTGATCACAATTTCAATTTTAAGTACATATGAATTCTTTATAAATTTGTTTAAACTTATTAATTCACGAAATATTTGTAAAATTCGATTTTTTCACCGAAGCAAACTACTACTTCCGGTCTGCTGAATTTGCTCAAAATCTAATCAGTTCTCAAGAGGGAGATTATATTCGTAAATACAAACTTTGGAATTGATATCTGTAGCGGTTTGACCGCTATCGTGGTCACACACACACAGATACACAGACACACACACAGACAGACACACAGACATTTTTTAAAAACCACTTTTTTGGTATCAGGGGACTTCAAAACGTGGACATCTGCAAAAATCTCGGGGTCGAAAATTTTCATCACCACAATACTTCCTTATACTACGTATAAGAAAGTAAAAACAATCGGTGAATATGCGCCTATATTGAAGCAAACAGGAGGAGTGAGGAAAACAAATAAAATAAAACACAACAATGATGGTATTAATGATGAAAATAAAAATAATGATATGTGGAAAACAATTGCGAGAATAAAAGGAATAAAAAGCGCCTATTATCGGAACAGGGAATGCATGCGATGATAGCACGCTGATAAACATAAGATTAACATAAGAGTTAAGGATGTAAAATCCATTTCAAAAGTTATATGAATACGCAATACATGATTCCTTCAATTTATTTTTTGATTATGAGTCAACATTAGTCATATATGGCCGCTGACAATCCAAAAAATTCGGAATTCAATTGATATGTTCGATAATAGTTTTATTATATTTTAAGCTTAACAAAAATTGTACCAGATATTACCTTGTTTAATTTGTTGATTATAAGACGACCACCTTCAAAATATATAGAACATCACAAGCCACTGAAAGTGTATTGATTTGTATTTAGTATTATATAATACAAAAAATCTGATAACTTGCAATATCTAATCTAAATCTCTATTTTAAAAATAAATACTATGATCATTATCAAATTAAGAATGTTTTTTTTATTATATCAGCCTCACATATTGCTGTGGTATTTTCTTGTAAATAAATAAATAGATAAAATAAAGAAACCAAACAAATAAAGAATCAACAGAAATAAAATATCACTATGTTTATTTTAAATAAATATAAATTTACATGTTAAATATAAATTATAATTCAATATTTAACAAATAAATACAGTATAATCCACTAATCAGTACAAATGTATGTAGTCAAAATTGTATATATTTAGTATTTTAATCAAATTCATAACTAGGCAGTAGTATACACGTCAATGCAATATGGGTTGCATACCCGTAAAAATAATAGCATTCACAATTAAAAATAAAAATGAAAAATATAAAACAATGTTTAAATAAATTGGTGCACAGGAATTACATGTTCTATAAAACAATATTCAAATACTGACCTCCGTTTAATAAAAAAAAGGATATAATAACTTAAAGCAGTATTACTAGCAGTCAATAGAAAAGTAGGTCAACCCGGCAATACATTCTTTAGCAGCAATAATAGTTCAAAAATAGGAATTATCACAAAGAATATCAATATTATAACCACCAACATTGTCGAGAATAAGTGTTATGTATCACTATGCACGTTTCACTTATATTTTCTGTATAAAATATTATTGAGTGTACGTAAGGGGCACGATTTGTTCATTTCCTTCTCTACACGAATATATTCCAAGAAAGTCCAAGCTAAAAACAAAAATACAATATTAAGCAAAGGTCTATATACATAAATAAATATATATATACCATTTATTTCACGGTCACAAGATCAATTGTATTTTCTTCTGTATGGGACATGGAAATGCATACAAAGGTATATGATTTACTTGTTTTCGATATACACTAACGCATCCAGAATGTAAATATTGTGGCCTGGTTCATCGTTGAAAATAAAACATTATGCTGGCTATGCAAATTCACTGATATTTACAGTATAAAAAAAGACATTGTTGAAGGTACGTCTAAATATGCGATAGTACATAATTTTATTCACGTACAAATGCTTCAAGACATTTTAGGCTAAAAATAAATAAATAAAGCATTAGTAAATACAATAAAATACAATAAAAGGATACCTACCAATAAAATGAAATCAATCAAAATGTCCATGGATATAAAAATGTAAAATATGTAAATAATAACAATAACAAACATGGTGGAAAGAAGGTCACATGACCACGTGATTTCGACAGTTATCGAAATAAACACGGAGGGCGTAGCAGACGAAAATTCAAACTAAAGGAACGATTTAAAACAAAATAAATCGTTCGTCAAATGTTAATCGCTATAAAAGGCGACACACCGGCGAAAATAAGGCAGTCCATAGGAAGTCCATCGGAAGCTCTTCAAGACTTAAAAAGAAAATAGTTAAACCAGTGCTCCGAAGAAATAAAGAATCTAAAGGCATAAAACGCTTTAAGGTTCAAACGTTGTAGTCGTAAGAAGCGACAACGATAGCTGCGCGCCAGAAAACAGAGGCGCGAAATACCAGTATTGGACCGTACAAAGCTACAACAATAAACTCAATTAAAATGGAGGGACTGGGCTACCAGGAAGAATTCGAGATGTTATACAACCAAGAAAAGTGAGTACAAGCACTATAAAAATAAACTCCATCTTGCAATCCTAAAATAAATAAATGAAGGAACCTTCATGAGTGTTTCATAAATGATCGAGCAACAAAATTTTCGAATATTTAAATAATTAACAAATGTTTCTTTGAATATGCTTTGGGTTAACGTGCGAATCTTAATTCAAGGCGATTTAACGAAGCATTAATAAATTTTCCGGATAGCAATAAAATTTAGAATATTATTTGAATAATTAAATAAATTCTTCTTTGAATATGCTTTGGGTTGACGTGCGAATCTTAATTCAAGGCGATTTAACGAAGCATTAATAAATTTTCCGGATAGCAATAAAATTTAGAACATTATTTGAATAATTAAATAAATTCTTCTTTGAATATGCTTTGGGTTGACGTGCGAATCTTAATTCAAGGCGATTTAACGAAGCATTAATAAATTTTCCGGATAGCAATAAAATTTAGAATATTATTTGAATAATTAAATAAATTCTTCTTTGAATATGCTTTGGGTTGACGTGCGAATCTTAATTCAAGGCGATTTAACGAAGCATTAATAAATTTTCCGGATAGCAATAAAATTGAGAATATTATTTAAATAATTAAAAATAAATTCTTCTTTGAATATGCTTTGGGTTAACGTGCGAATCTTAATTCAAGGCGATTTAACGAAGCATTAATAAATTTTCCGGATAGCAATAAAATTGAGAATATTATTTAAATAATTAAAAATAAATTCTTCTTTGAATATGCTTTGGGTTAACGTGCGAATCTTAATTCAAGGCGATTTAACGAAGCATTAATAAATTTTCCGGATAGCAATAAAATTTAGAATATTATCTAAATAATTAAAAATAAATTCTTCTTTGAGTAAGCTCTGGATTGACGTGCGAATCTCAGTTCAGGGCGACTCAACGAGGCGCTAACGCTTTAGTTGAATAACGGCAATTTCGAAATATGAGCATACATGAAGGATTAGAGCAGTGAATTTTATTTTTATTTATTATTAACAATTTCTTAAAGAATCAAGGATTGCAAGGTGCTTGTACTCAGATGAAAAAGGCTGGATATAATAATGAAATGAATAATGTATTGTATTGCATAATAATGATATTTACTCAATGTTTTTGTAAAAATTTATATTAAATAAAATAAGTTGTGCTGACATTCTATATCTACTTATTTATACCCATCCCAGGGAGAATCTAAGGAAAGTAAACATCACTATCACAGCTAGGACTCACAATAAGTATAAGACTGCGACACATTACCCGTTATCGAAACAAATAAATTCACACTTAGACCCTGAGATTACTAAAGTACATTAATTTATTAATTTAACTTTTGGTTATTAACCAAAGTAGAAGAGGTCACAGCATTAATTTGGCGTCCAACGTCCTAGGCTTATCGCTGGCCAAGATCAAATTTGGCACATAACGTAAAAGGGCTTATCATTGGCCAAGATTTAATTTGGCACCCATACATAGTAGGATTATCGTTGGCCAACATTTGATTTGGCACTTAGCGATAAAAGGCTGTGTGAATTTACTTTCCTTATAACGCCATAAGCACACAATATTCTCCTATTGGGACAGGGTGAATAAGAGATAGAAGAAAAACAAAAATAAAAAATGGCTGATGAAAATAATAAGAATAAAGTCGAAAAATCTGAAGAATTTGAAGGAACGATGGATGAAACTACACTTCTCAAGAGAACAACCGAAAAATCATCGGAAGTTAAAATGGACAATTTGCTTCAAGTTCTATTACACATGAAAGAAGAAATGAAATCAAACAATGAGAATTTGAAAGAAGAAATGAAAGCAAACAATGAGAAATTAAATAAAAATTTGAAAGAAGAAATAAAATCAAACAATAAAAATTTGAAAGAAGAAATCAAAGCAAACAATGAAAATCTAAATAGAATCAATCAAAAGATTGACAAGGGATTCCAAGATTTTAGAACAGAGATGCGTCAGTTAAATGCTAATTTAGAAAACAAAATAACACAGTCTGTGTCAGGTTTAACGAAAGTAATAAGGGACAATACAAGAAGGTGTGAGAATACGTACAAATCACTGATAAACGGAACAAATGACAGAATGGACGAAACGATAGAACGATTTGACGAAGAAGAATCATTAGAAAATAAAATAACAAATACCAACGCAACGAACAACGAAGAAGAATCATTAGAAAATGAAATAATAAACACCAATACAACGAAAAACGAAGAAATTACGAGGAGTATGCCAACCCATGAAGATGATGCACAAATAGTAACAAAAGTCAAAGAAACCTCCACAATAATACATACATGGAGAAGAACCAAATACATGGATTCCAATAAGAAAATTTTGAGAACACAGTTGGACACGTTGCTATATGAAGAAGAAGATAACAAAATTTCACATCTATACATTTCACGGCAAACATTAGAAATACTCATAGGAGCAGAAAAATATACAGGCTCATGGAAACGACAGGCACTTAGTATAAAAATTGGAAAGGTTATAATGACACACAAAGAAGTCAACACACTGAGGGGGACCGAAGAAGTTGCACTGATAGAAAAGGGAAGGATAAGTATAGCCACAGAAATAAATAAAGAAAATAAAGTATCACTTTACCATTCAATAAATACACGTTCAAGTAATCAAGAAGATAGGGAACTTAGAGCAACAACGACGTACATCGAGGATATACTTCGGCATAACAAGAACATTATTGATTTTCGCCTCAAGATTTTGGGAAAATAAATTCCCAATAAATCAAGGAGCACGGCGGAGGATAAATTGGGGACCTCCGATGGGACATGGCTACCCTACTCCTACCTTAGCCAACGACGACACCCCAATCAAGGAGCACGGCGGAGGATAAATTGGGGACCTCCGATGGGACATGGCTACCCTACTCCTACCTTAGCCAACGACGACACCCCAATCAAGGAGCACGGCGGAGGACAAACAGGGGACCTCCGATGGTGCGTTGCGACACCACTCTAACCTTAGCTGACTTCAAGTATGACACCCCAATCGGAAGGAAAAATAAAATACAAGACATATACAAATACAAAGATCAAATGAAAATAACCACCGAACTACCACACATATCAATCGAAATTGGGGAAGAAAAATAAATAAAATAAAAGCTACTCGACTACAGCGTCATAAATGAAAATTTAGGGAAACAAGGACGATATATTCCTATAAAGAAGATTAAAAATAATTACAGCAAATAAAAAACCTTTGGTAACCATTGATAAAGTTTTCTGCGTTAATGTAAAATAAATAAAATAAACCTACTAACAGAATTTGTAGTAGTATATAATTTAAATTGCAACTGCATATTGGGAATGGACTTTTAAGTCAATATAGCACAAGACTAGATATGAAGGACAAGACTTTTCACATAAGAAATATGACAATTTCATGGAGCGAAGAAGCACCAGTAAAGAAATAAATAAAATTAATTAATAAATTATATGTAGAAGAAATAGAAAAGGAACTCACGCAAGAAATGATTAACAATTCATATGACAATAAATGTACGCATCTCGTGAAGCATCCAAAGAATAAGGACTTCACATTAAGAAGGGATGGTACAAGTATAAATTGCAATGAAAAGTGTAAAAATCATGTGAGCAATCTTTTAAATAAGCACAAGAGACTAGTTGACGACAGTCCTGGCTTGGTAAGAAATTACGAGCATAAGCTCGAGGAAAATGAAAAAGAAACCCTTCTATGTGAAAACATATCCAATTCCCAATAAATATTATTTAAGTGAAATTATAGAAATAAAAGAGAAAACTATAGAAGATTCCAAAGGAAACATTATCAATGAAGTACACAGATACCAGTGGTTTGCTACGATAGTTTTAAAAGATTCTTTTTGGGCAGGTAACGTGAAGAAAATAAAAAGAAAATACTATTTATTCAAGATAAATTCCCCGACTGATATGTGGAAAATAATAAGATTTTATATATATGAATATCAATTGTAGGCTTAATTGATGCCACGCAAAAGATATTGAACCCACACGAAGAAGATATTTCCAATTCATTATATATTTGTATATGTCTCACTTTAAATAAATTAAGTACCACTTTCCTATTAAAAATGAAAGGTGAAAACTCAAACTAAGATATCAAACAAAAATGAAGGGGGTAAAGTTCAAATATAAAACTCACACGATGAAAAATATGAACCCATGAGAAAATAAAGAGGGATAGCTCCAAAAATATATTATTTAAGTTATATGAATAAATATTAAGAGAATAAAAAGGGACAGCTCCCAAGATTATATTATTTAAGTTACGCAAATAAATATTACGAAAATAAAAAGGGATAGCTCCCAAGATTATATTATTTAAGAAATGTAAATAAATATTAAGAAAACAAAAAGGGATAGTTCCCAGAATTATATTATTTAAGCTAGATAAATAAGGTATTAAAGTAAAAAGGGATAGCTCCCAGGAACACATTATTTAAGTTATGTAAATAGACATTAAGGAAATAAAAGGGATAGTTCCCAGGATTATAGTACTTAAGTTAAAATAAATAGATATTAAGAAACAAAAAGGGATAGTTCCCACATAAAAATATAGTAAATTTAGACGTAAGAATATTAGCTAAGTAAAAGTTTAGAAAAATACCATTAAGTAAAGAAAATGCAATATGCGCATACTTTTCGTAGTCAACTATGGCATATTGACAATTTCTTAACTTGGGATATGCTGTGGTATTTTCTTGTAAATAAATAAATAGATAAAATAAAGAAACCAAACAAATAAAGAATCAACAGAAATAAAATATCACTATGTTTATTTTAAATAAATATAAATTTACATGTTAAATATAAATTATAATTCAATATTTAACAAATAAATACAGTATAATCCACTAATCAGTACAAATGTATGTAGTCAAAATTGTATATATTTAGTATTTTAATCAAATTCATAACTAGGCAGTAGTATACACGTCAATGCAATATGGGTTGCATACCCGTAAAAATAATAGCATTCACAATTAAAAATAAAAATGAAAAATATAAAACAATGTTTAAATAAATTGGTGCACAGGAATTACATGTTCTATAAAACAATATTCAAATACTGACCTCCGTTTAATAAAAAAAGGATATAATAACTTAAAGCAGTATTACTAGCAGTCAATAGAAAAGTAGGTCAACCCGGCAATACATTCTTTAGCAGCAATAATAGTTCAAAAATAGGAATTATCACAAAGAATATCAATATTATAAACACCAACATTGTCGAGAATAAGTGTTATGTATCACTATGCACGTTTCACTTATATTTTCTGTATAAAATATTATTGAGTGTACGTAAGGGGCACGATTTGTTCATTTCCTTCTCTACACGAATATATTCCAAGAAAGTCCAAGCTAAAAACAAAAATACAATATTAAGCAAAGGTCTATATACATAAATAAATATATATATACCATTTATTTCACGGTCACAAGATCAATTGTATTTTCTTCTGTATGGGACATGGAAATGCATACAAAGGTATATGATTTACTTGTTTTCGATATACACTAACGCATCCAGAATGTAAATATTGTGGCCTGGTTCATCGTTGAAAATAAAACATTATGCTGGCTATGCAAATTCACTGATATTTACAGTATAAAAAAAGACATTGTTGAAGGTACGTCTAAATATGCGATAGTACATAATTTTATTCACGTACAAATGCTTCAAGACATTTTAGGCTAAAAATAAATAAATAAAGCATTAGTAAATACAATAAAATACAATAAAAGGATACCTACCAATAAAATGAAATCAATCAAAATGTCCATGGATATAAAAATGTAAAATATGTAAATAATAACAATAACAAACATGGTGGAAAGAAGGTCACATGACCACGTGATTTCGATAGTTATCGAAATAAACACGGAGGGCGTAGCAGACGAAAATTCAAACTAAAGGAACGATTTAAAACAAAATAAATCGTTCGTCAAATGTTAATCGCTATAAAAGGCGACACACCGGCGAAAATAAGGCAGTCCATAGGAAGTCCATCGGAAGCTCTTCAAGACTTAAAAAGAAAATAGTTAAACCAGTGCTCCGAAGAAATAAAGAATCTAAAGGCATAAAACGCTTTAAGGTTCAAACGTTGTAGTCGTAAGAAGCGACAACGATAGCTGCGCGCCAGAAAACAGAGGCGCGAAATACCAGTATTGGACCGTACAAAGCTACAACAATAAACTCAATTAAAATGGAGGGACTGGGCTACCAGGAAGAATTCGAGATGTTATACAACCAAGAAAAGTGAGTACAAGCACTATAAAAATAAACTCCATCTTGCAATCCTAAAATAAATAAATGAAGGAACCTTCATGAGTGTTTCATAAATGATCGAGCAACAAAATTTTCGAATATTTAAATAATTAACAAATGTTTCTTTGAATATGCTTTGGGTTAACGTGCGAATCTTAATTCAAGGCGATTTAACGAAGCATTAATAAATTTTCCGGATAGCAATAAAATTTAGAATATTATTTGAATAATTAAATAAATTCTTCTTTGAATATGCTTTGGGTTGACGTGCGAATCTTAATTCAAGGCGATTTAACGAAGCATTAATAAATTTTCCGGATAGCAATAAAATTTAGAACATTATTTGAATAATTAAATAAATTCTTCTTTGAATATGCTTTGGGTTGACGTGCGAATCTTAATTCAAGGCGATTTAACGAAGCATTAATAAATTTTCCGGATAGCAATAAAATTTAGAATATTATTTGAATAATTAAATAAATTCTTCTTTGAATATGCTTTGGGTTGACGTGCGAATCTTAATTCAAGGCGATTTAACGAAGCATTAATAAATTTTCCGGATAGCAATAAAATTGAGAATATTATTTAAATAATTAAAAATAAATTCTTCTTTGAATATGCTTTGGGTTAACGTGCGAATCTTAATTCAAGGCGATTTAACGAAGCATTAATAAATTTTCCGGATAGCAATAAAATTGAGATTATTATTTAAATAATTAAAAATAAATTCTTCTTTGAATATGCTTTGGGTTAACGTGCGAATCTTAATTCAAGGCGATTTAACGAAGCATTAATAAATTTTCCGGATAGCAATAAAATTTAGAATATTATCTAAATAATTAAAAATAAATTCTTCTTTGAGTAAGCTCTGGATTGACGTGCGAATCTCAGTTCAGGGCGACTCAACGAGGCGCTAACGCTTTAGTTGAATAACGGCAATTTCGAAATATGAGCATACATGAAGGATTAGAGCAGTGAATTTTATTTTTATTTATTATTAACAATTTCTTAAAGAATCAAGGATTGCAAGGTGCTTGTACTCAGATGAAAACGGCTGGATATAATAATGAAATGAATAATGTATTGTATTGCATAATAATGATATTTACTCAATGTTTTTGTAAAAATTTATATTAAATAAAATAAGTTGTGCTGACATTCTATATCTACTTATTTATACCCATCCCAGGGAGAATCTAAGGAAAGTAAACATCACTATCACAGCTAGGACTCACAATAAGTATAAGACTGCGACACATTACCCGTTATCGAAACAAATAAATTCACACTTAGACCCTGAGATTACTAAAGTACATTAATTTATTAATTTAACTTTTGGTTATTAACCAAAGTAGAAGAGGTCACAGCAATATGTTTTAATTCTGAGAAATATTTTATTTTTCTATGAAATCTGGTACAATTACTTATTGTTATTGTTTATATATAGTTTATTACTAAAAAGTAATGACAATTTTCTTCACTTGATGGTCTAACAGTTGGAACGAATTCAGTGTTTTTTCTGCTCTTTTGATTTACAAAATCCATATAATATAATTATAATATCCAACGTATCTAGTAAAATAGGGATATAAACATTAGATAGAGCAATTTTATGATCAATTATGAGTCAAAGTGGTGGAAGGTGAAAGGTTTTCAAGATGGTGTAATTTTCTTTGATTGTGAATGGGATTCTCTTTTCTGTGTTTTACTTTAATTTGCTGCTGTCAAAATTTGCAATATAATTTGTACTAATTATGCTAAAAGTGGAACGAAACAATGTGACTTATTAATAAAAATATCTAAACAATTTGAAACACGTATCTGTAGCTGTTCTGCAATTAAAATTTTTAATTTTCATTTTTAACTTACACAATTCTACATTTTGTCACTTGCGTTATTTAACGGATAAGTCGGCATTGTCTATCAATGTGTGATGTTTTATACATTTCTTTCTAACTACTGTTGCTTTGCACTATTGACATGTATAGATTTTTGGAGAGTGCTTTTTAAGCTTATATTTCTCAGCTTTGCCGTACTGAAGATAACTAAATAGTGTAATATACCTGTATCTGCCGATGCTTGATGCTTAAAAGTTTACATCTTCCGAATTGTTTTTGAAATCTTAATGTTTTACCAGGAAAGATAATACTAGCAAAATGATAATCGTTTCCCTCGCATGCCTTAGGCAGGTTTCTCACTAGTGCAACTGATTGCGTACAACTGATTGCATACGACTAATGAAACTGGTTTCATGAAACTGACTCATTGTTTTGTTAACATCCTTTCATATTAATGCAACGTCTGTCAAAAGTTGCGTCGAGATAAGAAACTCAGTCGTATGCAACTGGCTTTCCCGGTCGCACGGTTTCATATCGCACGGTTTCATAGATACAAACACTATTATTTTTGTAGTTTATAATGTTAAAAATGCCTTCAAATGAGGAAGTAATTAATAGTAAACTTGTCGAAAAAGTTGAAAAGTTTCCAATATTATATAATTACAAATTAGATGGGTATTCCAAACGAGATAGTGTGGAAGCAGCATGGGAAAATATAGCTAATGCAATGAACGACACAGGTAAATAATTTTACTTACAATTTTACGGTTTCACTAAAATTATAACAAAATTTAATTGAAAAAAATAATTATTTTATAAAAAAATTCAAAATTCCAAACTTTATTTGAATTTTAAAGTACAACAACAGTCTATAACCTAGTAACTATTTTATTGTCTATCTATTTTGATCTATACAATACTTCCACTGCCAAGGTAGTGCAGTTTCAGGTTTAATAAAATAATTAGCAATATAATTCCTTATGGCAGTACGTCTGTTCTCAGCCACAACAATATTTTGTAGGTAGTTCGGCCGCGATATATCTGTATTACCTTCATCTACATCTGTTAGCGGTTCATAACCCTTTCCTTCTCTTTTTCTTATAAAGTTATGGAGTATACAGACAGCACGGATAATGGAGTTTATGGTTTTCTCGTTTTCACACATAATTGGTTTCATTAATACTTGAAATTTTTTGGAAGCCATGCCAAATGTACATTCCACAGTTTTCCGCGCCCTGGAAATTCGATAATTGTAAATTCTTTTTATATCATCCAACGCTTTTCTCGGGAAAGGTCGCAATAAGTATGTTTGTAGAGGAAAAGCTTCGTCACCCACGAAATAAAATGGGAATGTTATTCCATTATTATCATGAGGAAGTATTCTACCGTCTGGTATGTGAAGCCCCTCCTTGTTAGTTTTTAACCATCTACCAATCCTTGAAGCATGAAGTATTCCGCCATCACTATTCCTTCCAGCATGACCAACTTCAATCATAGTAAAGCAACCATCGGCATCACAACACGCTAATAAGACAATGGAGTGATATCCTTTATAATTGAAATAAGACGATCCCGATTTAGGAGGTTTCTGAATTCTCACGTGTTTGCCGTCTATGGCGCCTATACAGTTAGGTAGATTCCATAGTTCATAAAAACGATCAGCTACGCGAATCCATTCTTCTTCAGTAGGTAATTTCATGTAGTCTGCATTTAAACAGATCCAAATTTGTTCTGTTGTGCTCGACACAACATTACTTATTGTACTGATGCCTCTCATAAAATATAATGACAGATCCGTGAAGCTGTTTCCTGTTGCCAAATATCTGAGAACAAAAAAGAAGTACGTAGATGTGGTAGGTATGGCATTGTATGTTATACAAGTACTATTAAGTTGTTGATTGTATGTACATTCTTAATAATGTATACATGCTGGCTACATTGTTTGTTCTAGCTGCTAATTGCAAGGAAAGATGGAGAAATCTACGAACAGTGTTTGTCCGTAAACTGAAACTTCCTCCTAGTGGATCAGCTCGAAAAAACCGAAAGCCCTATTATTTGATGGAGTCAATGCAGTTCATACTTCCTTTTGTTAAAACTCAGAACAACGATGAAATGCCGAGTAATGTACCAAGGCCACCAGAATCAGATGTGGGCGAAGCATTGAAATTCACTGATGAGGAACGTGAGGAAGATGATCAAGAACAATCAACCCAGTCGCAAGAAATAATAAGTCAAACACGCTTGGAACCTACTACGGTACAGATTCCTGATCCACCTGCAAAAAAAAAAAAATAAAACTGCTTTGACTGATGTTGATAGGGCTTTTATAGATTTTGTGGATCGAAAAACAAATAAGCCCGCTCGCGAAGATAATCCTAGAAAGCTCTTCTTACTTAGTTTGCTGCCAGACGTTGAAAAACTGTCTGATAATCAGATGAGGATATTCAGAAGAAAAGTCATCGATGCATTGGACGATGTTTTAATGGATACGCCAGCTTCGGACTCTGCACGTTCTACGCCCAGTGCAACAAGTGCATCAGGAACTTACTATGCACCTTCTCCTAGCTCGGCCATATGCAATACACCTGATCCGCTAACACGGGTGCATGACACTTTAAATACTACCCAATATTATCATACTTTTATACCAGAACAATGTAACCAAGATGATTACAATTTATCATAATTACTTATATATACATATAATAAAATATAATATTCGTATACGTACCTAAGCGTAATTAATAACCTTTCTTCAACTTCTATACTATCTCTGAATTTCGTATCCATTTTCTTGATAGATGGACCCACTATACGAACTAATACTATAAAGCTTTCAGCACTCATTCTATACAGCTTTTTAAATTTGACTGGATCTTCTACCTCTTGTGCTGCCTTGTACAATCGCATATTAAAGTTGTTATATAGATATGGGTGAATCCAAAATCGTCTTTTATGTTTCCTTCTTCTGTTGTACCACCATAAAACGGCAATTCAAGGCGATTTAACGAAGCATTAATAAATTTTCCGGATAGCAATAAAATTTAGAATATTATCTAAATAATTAAAAATAAATTCTTCTTTGAGTAAGCTCTGGATTGACGTGCGAATCTCAGTTCAGGGCGACTCAACGAGGCGCTAACGCTTTAGTTGAATAACGGCAATTTCGAAATATGAGCATACATGAAGGATTAGAGCAGTGAATTTTATTTTTATTTATTATTAACAATTTCTTAAAGAATCAAGGATTGCAAGGTGCTTGTACTCAGATGAAAAAGGCTGGATATAATAATGAAATGAATAATGTATTGTATTGCATAATAATGATATTTACTCAATGTTTTTGTAAAAATTTATATTAAATAAAATAAGTTGTGCTGACATTCTATATCTACTTATTTATACCCATCCCAGGGAGAATCTAAGGAAAGTAAACATCACTATCACAGCTAGGACTCACAATAAGTATAAGACTGCGACACATTACCCGTTATCGAAACAAATAAATTCACACTTAGACCCTGAGATTACTAAAGTACATTAATTTATTAATTTAACTTTTGGTTATTAACCAAAGTAGAAGAGGTCACAGCATTAATTTGGCGTCCAACGTCCTAGGCTTATCGCTGGCCAAGATCAAATTTGGCACATAACGTAAAAGGGCTTATCATTGGCCAAGATTTAATTTGGCACCCATACATAGTAGGATTATCGTTGGCCAACATTTGATTTGGCACTTAGCGATAAAAGGCTGTGTGAATTTACTTTCCTTATAACGCCATAAGCACACAATATTCTCCTATTGGGACAGGGTGAATAAGAGATAGAAGAAAAACAAAAATAAAAAATGGCTGATGAAAATAATAAGAATAAAGTCGAAAAATCTGAAGAATTTGAAGGAACGATGGATGAAACTACACTTCTCAAGAGAACAACCGAAAAATCATCGGAAGTTAAAATGGACAATTTGCTTCAAGTTCTATTACACATGAAAGAAGAAATGAAATCAAACAATGAGAATTTGAAAGAAGAAATGAAAGCAAACAATGAGAAATTAAATAAAAATTTGAAAGAAGAAATAAAATCAAACAATAAAAATTTGAAAGAAGAAATCAAAGCAAACAATGAAAATCTAAATAGAATCAATCAAAAGATTGACAAGGGATTCCAAGATTTTAGAACAGAGATGCGTCAGTTAAATGCTAATTTAGAAAACAAAATAACACAGTCTGTGTCAGGTTTAACGAAAGTAATAAGGGACAATACAAGAAGGTGTGAGAATACGTACAAATCACTGATAAACGGAACAAATGACAGAATGGACGAAACGATAGAACGATTTGACGAAGAAGAATCATTAGAAAATAAAATAACAAATACCAACGCAACGAACAACGAAGAAGAATCATTAGAAAATGAAATAATAAACACCAATACAACGAAAAACGAAGAAATTACGAGGAGTATGCCAACCCATGAAGATGATGCACAAATAGTAACAAAAGTCAAAGAAACCTCCACAATAATACATACATGGAGAAGAACCAAATACATGGATTCCAATAAGAAAATTTTGAGAACACAGTTGGACACGTTGCTATATGAAGAAGAAGATAACAAAATTTCACATCTATACATTTCACGGCAAACATTAGAAATACTCATAGGAGCAGAAAAATATACAGGCTCATGGAAACGACAGGCACTTAGTATAAAAATTGGAAAGGTTATAATGACACACAAAGAAGTCAACACACTGAGGGGGACCGAAGAAGTTGCACTGATAGAAAAGGGAAGGATAAGTATAGCCACAGAAATAAATAAAGAAAATAAAGTATCACTTTACCATTCAATAAATACACGTTCAAGTAATCAAGAAGATAGGGAACTTAGAGCAACAACGACGTACATCGAGGATATACTTCGGCATAACAAGAACATTATTGATTTTCGCCTCAAGATTTTGGGAAAATAAATTCCCAATAAATCAAGGAGCACGGCGGAGGATAAATTGGGGACCTCCGATGGGACATGGCTACCCTACTCCTACCTTAGCCAACGACGACACCCCAATCAAGGAGCACGGCGGAGGATAAATTGGGGACCTCCGATGGGACATGGCTACCCTACTCCTACCTTAGCCAACGACGACACCCCAATCAAGGAGCACGGCGGAGGACAAACAGGGGACCTCCGATGGTGCGTTGCGACACCACTCTAACCTTAGCTGACTTCAAGTATGACACCCCAATCGGAAGGAAAAATAAAATACAAGACATATACAAATACAAAGATCAAATGAAAATAACCACCGAACTACCACACATATCAATCGAAATTGGGGAAGAAAAATAAATAAAATAAAAGCTACTCGACTACAGCGTCATAAATGAAAATTTAGGGAAACAAGGACGATATATTCCTATAAAGAAGATTAAAAATAATTACAGCAAATAAAAAACCTTTGGTAACCATTGATAAAGTTTTCTGCGTTAATGTAAAATAAATAAAATAAACCTACTAACAGAATTTGTAGTAGTATATAATTTAAATTGCAACTGCATATTGGGAATGGACTTTTAAGTCAATATAGCACAAGACTAGATATGAAGGACAAGACTTTTCACATAAGAAATATGACAATTTCATGGAGCGAAGAAGCACCAGTAAAGAAATAAATAAAATTAATTAATAAATTATATGTAGAAGAAATAGAAAAGGAACTCACGCAAGAAATGATTAACAATTCATATGACAATAAATGTACGCATCTCGTGAAGCATCCAAAGAATAAGGACTTCACATTAAGAAGGGATGGTACAAGTATAAATTGCAATGAAAAGTGTAAAAATCATGTGAGCAATCTTTTAAATAAGCACAAGAGACTAGTTGACGACAGTCCTGGCTTGGTAAGAAATTACGAGCATAAGCTCGAGGAAAATGAAAAAGAAACCCTTCTATGTGAAAACATATCCAATTCCCAATAAATATTATTTAAGTGAAATTATAGAAATAAAAGAGAAAACTATAGAAGATTCCAAAGGAAACATTATCAATGAAGTACACAGATACCAGTGGTTTGCTACGATAGTTTTAAAAGATTCTTTTTGGGCAGGTAACGTGAAGAAAATAAAAAGAAAATACTATTTATTCAAGATAAATTCCCCGACTGATATGTGGAAAATAATAAGATTTTATATATATGAATATCAATTGTAGGCTTAATTGATGCCACGCAAAAGATATTGAACCCACACGAAGAAGATATTTCCAATTCATTATATATTTGTATATGTCTCACTTTAAATAAATTAAGTACCACTTTCCTATTAAAAATGAAAGGTGAAAACTCAAACTAAGATATCAAACAAAAATGAAGGGGGTAAAGTTAAAATATAAAACTCACACGATGAAAAATATGAACCCATGAGAAAATAAAGAGGGATAGCTCCAAAAATATATTATTTAAGTTATATGAATAAATATTAAGAGAATAAAAAGGGACAGCTCCCAAGATTATATTATTTAAGTTACGCAAATAAATATTACGAAAATAAAAAGGGATAGCTCCCAAGATTATATTATTTAAGAAATGTAAATAAATATTAAGAAAACAAAAAGGGATAGTTCCCAGAATTATATTATTTAAGCTAGATAAATAAGGTATTAAAGTAAAAAGGGATAGCTCCCAGGAACACATTATTTAAGTTATGTAAATAGACATTAAGGAAATAAAAGGGATAGTTCCCAGGATTATAGTACTTAAGTTAAAATAAATAGATATTAAGAAACAAAAAGGGATAGTTCCCACATAAAAATATAGTAAATTTAGACGTAAGAATATTAGCTAAGTAAAAGTTTAGAAAAATACCATTAAGTAAAGAAAATGCAATATGCGCATACTTTTCGTAGTCAACTATGGCATATTGACAATTTCTTAACTTGGGATATGCTGTGGTATTTTCTTGTAAATAAATAAATAGATAAAATAAAGAAACCAAACAAATAAAGAATCAACAGAAATAAAATATCACTATGTTTATTTTAAATAAATATAAATTTACATGTTAAATATAAATTATAATTCAATATTTAACAAATAAATACAGTATAATCCACTAATCAGTACAAATGTATGTAGTCAAAATTGTATATATTTAGTATTTTAATCAAATTCATAACTAGGCAGTAGTATACACGTCAATGCAATATGGGTTGCATACCCGTAAAAATAATAGCATTCACAATTAAAAATAAAAATGAAAAATATAAAACAATGTTTAAATAAATTGGTGCACAGGAATTACATGTTCTATAAAACAATATTCAAATACTGACCTCCGTTTAATAAAAAAAGGATATAATAACTTAAAGCAGTATTACTAGCAGTCAATAGAAAAGTAGGTCAACCCGGCAATACATTCTTTAGCAGCAATAATAGTTCAAAAATAGGAATTATCACAAAGAATATCAATATTATAAACACCAACATTGTCGAGAATAAGTGTTATGTATCACTATGCACGTTTCACTTATATTTTCTGTATAAAATATTATTGAGTGTACGTAAGGGGCACGATTTGTTCATTTCCTTCTCTACACGAATATATTCCAAGAAAGTCCAAGCTAAAAACAAAAATACAATATTAAGCAAAGGTCTATATACATAAATAAATATATATATACCATTTATTTCACGGTCACAAGATCAATTGTATTTTCTTCTGTATGGGACATGGAAATGCATACAAAGGTATATGATTTACTTGTTTTCGATATACACTAACGCATCCAGAATGTAAATATTGTGGCCTGGTTCATCGTTGAAAATAAAACATTATGCTGGCTATGCAAATTCACTGATATTTACAGTATAAAAAAAGACATTGTTGAAGGTACGTCTAAATATGCGATAGTACATAATTTTATTCACGTACAAATGCTTCAAGACATTTTAGGCTAAAAATAAATAAATAAAGCATTAGTAAATACAATAAAATACAATAAAAGGATACCTACCAATAAAATGAAATCAATCAAAATGTCCATGGATATAAAAATGTAAAATATGTAAATAATAACAATAACAAACATGGTGGAAAGAAGGTCACATGACCACGTGATTTCGATAGTTATCGAAATAAACACGGAGGGCGTAGCAGACGAAAATTCAAACTAAAGGAACGATTTAAAACAAAATAAATCGTTCGTCAAATGTTAATCGCTATAAAAGGCGACACACCGGCGAAAATAAGGCAGTCCATAGGAAGTCCATCGGAAGCTCTTCAAGACTTAAAAAGAAAATAGTTAAACCAGTGCTCCGAAGAAATAAAGAATCTAAAGGCATAAAACGCTTTAAGGTTCAAACGTTGTAGTCGTAAGAAGCGACAACGATAGCTGCGCGCCAGAAAACAGAGGCGCGAAATACCAGTATTGGACCGTACAAAGCTACAACAATAAACTCAATTAAAATGGAGGGACTGGGCTACCAGGAAGAATTCGAGATGTTATACAACCAAGAAAAGTGAGTACAAGCACTATAAAAATAAACTCCATCTTGCAATCCTAAAATAAATAAATGAAGGAACCTTCATGAGTGTTTCATAAATGATCGAGCAACAAAATTTTCGAATATTTAAATAATTAACAAATGTTTCTTTGAATATGCTTTGGGTTAACGTGCGAATCTTAATTCAAGGCGATTTAACGAAGCATTAATAAATTTTCCGGATAGCAATAAAATTTAGAATATTATTTGAATAATTAAATAAATTCTTCTTTGAATATGCTTTGGGTTGACGTGCGAATCTTAATTCAAGGCGATTTAACGAAGCATTAATAAATTTTCCGGATAGCAATAAAATTTAGAACATTATTTGAATAATTAAATAAATTCTTCTTTGAATATGCTTTGGGTTGACGTGCGAATCTTAATTCAAGGCGATTTAACGAAGCATTAATAAATTTTCCGGATAGCAATAAAATTTAGAATATTATTTGAATAATTAAATAAATTCTTCTTTGAATATGCTTTGGGTTGACGTGCGAATCTTAATTCAAGGCGATTTAACGAAGCATTAATAAATTTTCCGGATAGCAATAAAATTGAGAATATTATTTAAATAATTAAAAATAAATTCTTCTTTGAATATGCTTTGGGTTAACGTGCGAATCTTAATTCAAGGCGATTTAACGAAGCATTAATAAATTTTCCGGATAGCAATAAAATTGAGATTATTATTTAAATAATTAAAAATAAATTCTTCTTTGAATATGCTTTGGGTTAACGTGCGAATCTTAATTCAAGGCGATTTAACGAAGCATTAATAAATTTTCCGGATAGCAATAAAATTTAGAATATTATCTAAATAATTAAAAATAAATTCTTCTTTGAGTAAGCTCTGGATTGACGTGCGAATCTCAGTTCAGGGCGACTCAACGAGGCGCTAACGCTTTAGTTGAATAACGGCAATTTCGAAATATGAGCATACATGAAGGATTAGAGCAGTGAATTTTATTTTTATTTATTATTAACAATTTCTTAAAGAATCAAGGATTGCAAGGTGCTTGTACTCAGATGAAAACGGCTGGATATAATAATGAAATGAATAATGTATTGTATTGCATAATAATGATATTTACTCAATGTTTTTGTAAAAATTTATATTAAATAAAATAAGTTGTGCTGACATTCTATATCTACTTATTTATACCCATCCCAGGGAGAATCTAAGGAAAGTAAACATCACTATCACAGCTAGGACTCACAATAAGTATAAGACTGCGACACATTACCCGTTATCGAAACAAATAAATTCACACTTAGACCCTGAGATTACTAAAGTACATTAATTTATTAATTTAACTTTTGGTTATTAACCAAAGTAGAAGAGGTCACAGCAATATGTTTTAATTCTGAGAAATATTTTATTTTTCTATGAAATCTGGTACAATTACTTATTGTTATTGTTTATATATAGTTTATTACTAAAAAGTAATGACAATTTTCTTCACTTGATGGTCTAACAGTTGGAACGAATTCAGTGTTTTTTCTGCTCTTTTGATTTACAAAACCCATATAATATAATTATAATATCCAACGTATCTAGTAAAATAGGGATATAAACATTAGATAGAGCAATTTTATGATCAATTATGAGTCAAAGTGGTGGAAGGTGAAAGGTTTTCAAGATGGTGTAATTTTCTTTGATTGTGAATGGGATTCTCTTTTCTGTGTTTTACTTTAATTTGCTGCTGTCAAAATTTGCAATATAATTTGTACTAATTATGCTAAAAGTGGAACGAAACAATGTGACTTATTAATAAAAATATCTAAACAATTTGAAACACGTATCTGTAGCTGTTCTGCAATTAAAATTTTTAATTTTCATTTTTAACTTACACAATTCTACATTTTGTCACTTGCGTTATTTAACGGATAAGTCGGCATTGTCTATCAATGTGTGATGTTTTATACATTTCTTTCTAACTACTGTTGCTTTGCACTATTGACATGTATAGATTTTTGGAGAGTGCTTTTTAAGCTTATATTTCTCAGCTTTGCCGTACTGAAGATAACTAAATAGTGTAATATACCTGTATCTGCCGATGCTTGATGCTTAAAAGTTTACATCTTCCGAATTGTTTTTGAAATCTTAATGTTTTACCAGGAAAGATAATACTAGCAAAATGATAATCGTTTCCCTCGCATGCCTTAGGCAGGTTTCTCACTAGTGCAACTGATTGCGTACAACTGATTGCATACGACTAATGAAACTGGTTTCATGAAACTGACTCATTGTTTTGTTAACATCCTTTCATATTAATGCAACGTCTGTCAAAAGTTGCGTCGAGATAAGAAACTCAGTCGTATGCAACTGGCTTTCCCGGTCGCACGGTTTCATATCGCACGGTTTCATAGATACAAACACTATTATTTTTGTAGTTTATAATGTTAAAAATGCCTTCAAATGAGGAAGTAATTAATAGTAAACTTGTCGAAAAAGTTGAAAAGTTTCCAATATTATATAATTACAAATTAGATGGGTATTCCAAACGAGATAGTGTGGAAGCAGCATGGGAAAATATAGCTAATGCAATGAACGACACAGGTAAATAATTTTACTTACAATTTTACGGTTTCACTAAAATTATAACAAAATTTAATTGAAAAAAATAATTATTTTATAAAAAAATTCAAAATTCCAAACTTTATTTGAATTTTAAAGTACAACAACAGTCTATAACCTAGTAACTATTTTATTGTCTATCTATTTTGATCTATACAATACTTCCACTGCCAAGGTAGTGCAGTTTCAGGTTTAATAAAATAATTAGCAATATAATTCCTTATGGCAGTACGTCTGTTCTCAGCCACAACAATATTTTGTAGGTAGTTCGGCCGCGATATATCTGTATTACCTTCATCTACATCTGTTAGCGGTTCATAACCCTTTCCTTCTCTTTTTCTTATAAAGTTATGGAGTATACAGACAGCACGGATAATGGAGTTTATGGTTTTCTCGTTTTCACACATAATTGGTTTCATTAATACTTGAAATTTTTTGGAAGCCATGCCAAATGTACATTCCACAGTTTTCCGCGCCCTGGAAATTCGATAATTGTAAATTCTTTTTATATCATCCAACGCTTTTCTCGGGAAAGGTCGCAATAAGTATGTTTGTAGAGGAAAAGCTTCGTCACCCACGAAATAAAATGGGAATGTTATTCCATTATTATCATGAGGAAGTATTCTACCGTCTGGTATGTGAAGCCCCTCCTTGTTAGTTTTTAACCATCTACCAATCCTTGAAGCATGAAGTATTCCGCCATCACTATTCCTTCCAGCATGACCAACTTCAATCATAGTAAAGCAACCATCGGCATCACAACACGCTAATAAGACAATGGAGTGATATCCTTTATAATTGAAATAAGACGATCCCGATTTAGGAGGTTTCTGAATTCTCACGTGTTTGCCGTCTATGGCGCCTATACAGTTAGGTAGATTCCATAGTTCATAAAAACGATCAGCTACGCGAATCCATTCTTCTTCAGTAGGTAATTTCATGTAGTCTGCATTTAAACAGATCCAAATTTGTTCTGTTGTGCTCGACACAACATTACTTATTGTACTGATGCCTCTCATAAAATATAATGACAGATCCGTGAAGCTGTTTCCTGTTGCCAAATATCTGAGAACAAAAAAGAAGTACGTAGATGTGGTAGGTATGGCATTGTATGTTATACAAGTACTATTAAGTTGTTGATTGTATGTACATTCTTAATAATGTATACATGCTGGCTACATTGTTTGTTCTAGCTGCTAATTGCAAGGAAAGATGGAGAAATCTACGAACAGTGTTTGTCCGTAAACTGAAACTTCCTCCTAGTGGATCAGCTCGAAAAAACCGAAAGCCCTATTATTTGATGGAGTCAATGCAGTTCATACTTCCTTTTGTTAAAACTCAGAACAACGATGAAATGCCGAGTAATGTACCAAGGCCACCAGAATCAGATGTGGGCGAAGCATTGAAATTCACTGATGAGGAACGTGAGGAAGATGATCAAGAACAATCAACCCAGTCGCAAGAAATAATAAGTCAAACACGCTTGGAACCTACTACGGTACAGATTCCTGATCCACCTGCAAAAAAAAAAAAATAAAACTGCTTTGACTGATGTTGATAGGGCTTTTATAGATTTTGTGGATCGAAAAACAAATAAGCCCGCTCGCGAAGATAATCCTAGAAAGCTCTTCTTACTTAGTTTGCTGCCAGACGTTGAAAAACTGTCTGATAATCAGATGAGGATATTCAGAAGAAAAGTCATCGATGCATTGGACGATGTTTTAATGGATACGCCAGCTTCGGACTCTGCACGTTCTACGCCCAGTGCAACAAGTGCATCAGGAACTTACTATGCACCTTCTCCTAGCTCGGCCATATGCAATACACCTGATCCGCTAACACGGGTGCATGACACTTTAAATACTACCCAATATTATCATACTTTTATACCAGAACAATGTAACCAAGATGATTACAATTTATCATAATTACTTATATATACATATAATAAAATATAATATTCGTATACGTACCTAAGCGTAATTAATAACCTTTCTTCAACTTCTATACTATCTCTGAATTTCGTATCCATTTTCTTGATAGATGGACCCACTATACGAACTAATACTATAAAGCTTTCAGCACTCATTCTATACAGCTTTTTAAATTTGACTGGATCTTCTACCTCTTGTGCTGCCTTGTACAATCGCATATTAAAGTTGTTATATAGATATGGGTGAATCCAAAATCGTCTTTTATGTTTCCTTCTTCTGTTGTACCACCATAAAACGGCAACATCATCCTCCTCAGAAGAAGAAGTCATCGTAACAACTGACTCAAAGTAGTTGTTATAATGTGGAAACAGGGATGAAATCGGTTGCGTAAGATTAGTTGTATGCAATCAGTTGTACGCAATCAGTTGCACTAGTGAGAAACCTGCCTTACATTTATGGAGCAGATAGTATTTTTAGTTAATATGGGGGCATCTGATATAAATGAAACATTAGAGTAATTATGAAAGTTAACTCTTATTTAGTGCTATAAGTATTAAAAGCTTTAAAATTTCCTTCGCTAGCATGAACACATATAGGATACTTACATTTTTAAGTAAATTTAATTCACCTATCTCTATTATTTACCACAGTTTAGTATATGTTAAACCAATGAGATTTCGTATACTAAGTACGTAAATATAAACTAAATCTATAATAGAAATTCAAAATATATATTTTTTGAACTGTTGATCTCTAAAACGTATACCTACTTCGATTGAAATAGGAAATCAATGTTCAGAATGCTCAATGACAAATCACTCTTTATAAAATAAATATATCTAGTTCGATGCAAATTCTTTGTTATACTAACATAGATTAATATATATGCTAGGTCGTATCACTGGAGTGGCGAGCAATTTTAACCGCAGATACGTGTACACTATCATTTTAATTTTAATTATATTATCAGACACTGTTATTATGTATGTATTTCCCAAAACATTAGGTATTTTATGGAATTATCAAAACTCTTGCGATTCCAAAGTATCAGTCTTCTATCACGTAAACTTGTATGGTGTGATTAAATAAATTCTGATAGATTTCCACGTAATTATGCAGTACGATAAAATGCAATTATCGGATAACGGTTTGTTTCAAATATTACTTGTTGTTATTACTGCCTGCAAGGTACACACAATTGTCCTGTCAATTATCTTATAAGCAGATAGTAAGGTGTATATCATGAAATCATTATTAATAAGCTCTTCACACAAGCCTATTTCTTTATATAAGAGTATTAGATCATACTATATCTGGTTCGAAGAACCTAAATTGGAAATCTGTTTTGTATTGCGAGATCAAACATTATATTGATAAAGGTTTGCCATGGATAGTAAAACGTCTCTTTTGAGATAATTCTGATTAAATTATTAAGTTAACTGTATACTAACATTTGACTGACATAAAATTTCTAAATATATGTTCATTTAACATGATTTACGTATTTGAATAACATAACACGAACATTATCCAAACATAAACGCTTACTGTATTCCCAAATACCATTACATAGCACACCTGTTCTAAAATACGTTTCAGTCATCTAAGTTTTGTGTTCTGTGGTGTAAACCATAATTGAAAAACTACAAGATATCAGATCGAAAATATCATGACAGATATTAATGACAGTATGACACTTAATGATATAACTAAAAACAGACGCTTTACATTTCATGGCAAACCTGTATCAATATCATTTTTGATCTCGCGGTATATGGCTTGCGTGAAAACAAGGCCAAACTGTATCTGACATATAATAATAATAATAATAATAATAATAATCATCTTTATTTCCCAACAGGCAAAGCCCAAAACAGGGTTACAAACTATATTATGTGTATACATAATAAATAAAACAGTAAGTAACAACAAATTCCATGATGATCCACTATCCACAGTCGCAGTCTTCACACAAATATGTCCACATTTTTGTTCGCCAACCGACAAAGCGGGTAAGTTGGAGCTCGTCTCATGATTATGGTTCGCGCAAAAGGTGTTGCAAAACTGCAATTATGTCTGGAGTTACGCCGCGGTATCAGAAATGGCATCCGGGCCAGGATATCAGGGCAGTCAATGCTGCCATTCAACAGTCTAAGCAGAAATCTCTCACATGTAGCGTTGTTACGCTCTAAAATTCACTTTTGTATATAGTTCTCGTAAGATTATGTGTTTTTGTTTAAGGGCGTAGGATATGTCTGAGCGCGAGACTTTTCGAGCGCACCTTGTATATCTTTTGGTTCACCGTGTGAAAAAGATCGTTTGCTGTATATCTGAGCTTGTGCTAAACCTAATATTGTGCTCTCGGAGCCCTAAGTCATGAACCGTGTGACTGACAGATATGTAATATGTAATATCGGGCAAATACACTCTTTATGTGTAAGAATTCTGTACCTTATGTAACTACTTCTAACTATCTTATCTCTAGTTTATTTTAACCTACCTGTAGACTCGAATTATCTGCATTTGCAGTTACTTTTTACGTCTTGATTAAGCTTCATCAATATCTGCTTATTTATTACTTCCGAACTCTACGAAGTGCATTTATTGTGGCTTTAAATTCTTCGAGACAACAGTCAGGCTCGTTGTATTTACTGTCTCACGTGTTTCTGCGTATTTCCAAACACGGACTCTCAAGCATGTCCGATTAATATTCTTCCTTCGTAGTTATGTCACTTAAAATGTAAGGGATATTAAATGGAGAAATCTTGTGTATTAACGGGCATACGTTAAATTGTTATCGTGTACGGATTTGTTCACAGCAATCATCCACCTTTCTTGGTTGCTTTGTTGAGCACTTGTTGATATCTCCCCTCAGGAGGTTATGTCTCCGCTGTTTTACCCTGTAAAATATTGTGCGGTCGGTTCTTTTAACCGCCTGTTCGGAGCGCGATTTAAGAGCTTGGAAATTTCAATAGTTACCTGCAGAATCCGGTTTCTTCTGTAATAAATTGAGTCTACATCTTAGGTTTGTTTTGTTTGCTATCTGCCAAGTGTTAGATGCATCGTCGCGGTGTGACGGATGCTTCATGCATTGCCAACTGTCTAGCGAGTATTTTCCTTTCACATTGCCTGACTTATAAATTCTACGTACAATGAAGGGGTGTTTGAGTTATTTTCTTTTCGTCTAAGTTATGTGCAGGTTGTGTTTAAATATATAAGTCACGGGGTTGACTCCCTTTATTATCAAATTTAGTTTTGTGCCTGCTATTTTTTATTTGAATTCTCCCGCCTTTCATTCTGAGGTATTTCCGTGTTTTGATGCTTTTGGAAGGATGCGTGTAGCTGACGCGCATTAGATATGGAAGGAAGTTCACGTTTTCGACTTCACTTACATAGTCTCTTCTCGTGTGAGAACATTGTTGCAATCTGCTTGTTTTCCTTTTTAGTAACTTGGTTACTATGTCTGTGTAGATATTACGCGTAAGCGGCTTTAATGGAATAAGCAGCGAATGTCGATACCTTAGTTTTGGTTATTTATCGTGAATTTTTATCGAAATACCGTTACCTAAAATTTACGAATTACCACGTGTTGGTCTTTTGGATTTAAAATTTTGCACCTTTGAATGACTTGTGAAGTCGTTATCGCGGAATCTCCAATACCATTTGGGGTAAGTGGTTGAAACTTTGTGTTAATTTTCGGGATTTTATCTTTGTTTCTTTTCTCTTCTAATTTAATAGGATTTTTATTGACGGGCATAAGATAGCCCTCAGTAGCCATTTTCTGGTATTGTCACCCCACATTACGGTTGAAGAACGTAGTGGTTTCCATCGTTGCTGCAATAGTTGCACCTATACGTCCATCTTGTCTTTTGAAGTGGAATTTTCATCGTCCAACGAGGGGGCCTCCGCCATCTTGGTTACCGTTAGCGTGCCTACCTGCGTCCGACTTGACAGCTAAGTGCAACTGTATTTGTATATATCAACGTAACTTTCGACCGATTGTCGATATCTTTGTGCCAGAGTTCTGGTCATTATCTTAAGTACCTTACTTTGACCTAAGAATTTTTGAGGGGCTAAAACACCTAATGCACCACTTAGTTATCTGCAAGGTCACGTGTAATCCTAATTAAATTACCGTTATTTTTCTTGTTGTATTTATGCAAATTGATATTACCGTAATACTAATTCTCATTGACGTGTTGTATAATTAATTCATTAATAATTCTAGTAATTTCATTACCGTAATACTAATTCTCATTGACGTGTTGTATAATTAATTCAATAATAATTCTAGTAATTTCATTACCGTAATACTAATTCTCTTTGAAGTGTTGTAGATTTAACTCAATTATAATTCTAGTAATTTCATACCGTGCTAATATTTCTCTTTGATGTGTAGGATATTTAATTTTATAACAAATCTAGTAAATTCTATACCGTAATAACGTTTCTCTTGATGTGTTGAAATTTTAATCTTTAATATGATATTAATTCTAGCGTATTCATTATCGTAATTTGGGAATTTGATTTTCATGTATGTTTTTTTAATTTCTGAGCTATTAAAAATTATTTAATTAATTGTAAAAGTCTATACCGTAAGCTCAGTAGATTCTTTTGTGCTATTACTGGATTCTCCATTGAATCTTTTACTAGTGCCATTTAATCGAATAATAGATGTAAACAGTCTATTTAATTATTACAGAATTTTGATTTTGTAATTTCACGTTTTACCTTTCACTTATTTGATTAATTACTTTAGTCCTGTGCGCTAATTTAAATCAAACTTTCATGTAACTATTTAACTTAGAACATCGCCGTTGGTGGCGCTTAATACCATCAAATGTATATTGGCCTGTAAGGCAAAGAAACGTTTCTGACGCCGACCAACCTCCTGCCAAGGCGCAGAGGATCTTTGTTATTATTTCTTAAATTTACTTTGCTTTATTTAAACAACAAAAGTTATATTAATTCATACAATCTAACTGTCAACATTTTAATTTTTCAAGAAAAGAACAATATTAATAATATAGCACCTTTCTTCACATCGTAATTTCTTTTTTTTATACCTCAACATATCTTACCTTCTTCTTTTATTATTGTGACGTGCAGTTGATTAAGGTTTGGCGTAAAACTATACAGGGTGATCCGTAGGAGTCCCGCTGGAGGGACACAGCCAGTGGCAGGTCTTAGGATACGCAGGTAGGTTACCATAAGGTAGCATAGTGTCCTGGTGCCCGGACAACGTCGCTTGCGTCGTCGCCGACCGACGCTCATATCTTTAGTTTAGTTTTTCTGAACCGACACGCCATCTGCGATTGGAGCTAGCTCGGCCCTGCGTTTTCCAATACATTCTACCTCACTATAGGATCTCCTGTTGTAACAACTTCCATATCTTATTAATAAGTTTCGACGTTGTTACGGGTGTAACAGCGTATCTCCTCTCACTCAAGGATAGCATATCATGACTCCGCAACAGATCACCCATCGCCACGCCCCTGTCCGGATAAACGCCATCTGCTCGATACGTGAGAAACTTCAAGACCTACGGTGAACACGGTCCAATGCCAAACAATCACTTGCATAAATAGGAAACCATATTAAGGAGGCATATTCTAGCTTACTCAATACGTAGGCAGAGTATAGAGATTTCAACAATGCTGAATCAGTGAAATACCTAGACACACGCATAACAAAGCCCAACGATCTGAACGCAGATGTACAAATGTTCTCTATGTGAGATTTGAAGCTCAAGCTGGAATCGAAGGTAACTCCAAGATCTTTAAATTCAGTTTTACTCATTAACTTGTTGTCACCAATGAAGTAAGAAGAATTGTACGAAGTTGAAGACCGTGTGAAGGTTACTGCACAACATTTATCCACATTCAACTTGAGTCCAGAACGTTCACACCATGAAGACAATACAGTTAAATTTCTCTGAAGGTTAGTCATATCAGCAGGACCATTTATTACAGAATAAATTGCATATCCGAGAACAGGGCAATCGATCTGTAGGAGAAGATCATTCATAAACAATATGAACAACAGGGGATCCAAATTTGAACCCTGGGGAACACCAGAAGTAACTATAAACTCGGTGGATGAAAAACCATTATAACAGACATAACATCTCCTCTCACTAAGGTAAGACCCAATGAGGCCGACAGCCGAAGGAACAGAGCCAAAGGAATCGAATCTACGCAGTAGCAGGTCATGGTCAATCATGTCGAATGCCCTCGAAAGGTCAGTGTATCAACTTGTCCGCGCCTGTCCAGAACCTCTGATATACACTGAGTAAGTACTGCCAAGTTCGTAACTGTAGACCTCCCAGATAAGAAACCGTGTTGGTCAATTGAGATAAAGGAGCGTATACTGGTATATATAAAGGAATATAGAACTCTCTCGAATAATTTGGAGAAGTTAGATATTATAGAGATCGGTCTATATATAGTTAGATATCAATGCACGGTCACCGTTTTTGTGGACAGGTACAATCCTAATTTTTTTCCAACGCTCGGGAAATATTCCAGAGGAAATTGATAAGTTAATAATTACTTTGAGAGGGGAAGCAAATATATACCTGCAGTCCCGAATCAAGAAGCTGGGTATAAGATCATCACCAGTTTTTTGCTTATTAGGAAAAGTAGCCATAAGTTTTATTAATTCCTCTTCAGTTACATGGGGGAAGGAATAAGGTAAAGGGTTATAAACTTATTCAGGATACACTGTATTTGAAGGCATTGCATATATGGATGAGAAGGATCTAGCGAATGCATTTACAATTTCTATGGGATCAGAAAAGTCATTGCTCTCATTGTCACGAATATTACCAGGTATTCTTGTGGTGCGTGTTTTTGCCCGAAGAAAGCCCCATAAGTTGGAAGGGGCTGCATTCATTGATTTCTCAACCCCTGCGATATAAGACACATAGTTATCATGTATTTGCTTTTTAACCAGTCGTCTGAGACGTTTAAACTCATTGTGGCATCGTATGTCTTTTGTTTTGACCCATTTACTGTGATAATAGTTCTTATTCCTGAGGTTTAGTATAATTTCAGAGGAGAACCATGGTGGATATGAAGAATGTGACATATTTTTGTTAGGGACATGGACATCTAGTATGGAATACAGCGCAGCATAAAATGCATCCAATGCCACATCAGGGTCTGTAAATTGCGTCAAGAAAGACCAATCGTAATACATGAACTGACTATATAAAGACAAAAAGTCAGCCCTGCGGAAGTTGTAACGCAGGATGTTAGCAGTTGGAAAGCGATGTCCAGAATTACAAAATGAATATTGGAATGAAATATCGAGGGATGGATGATAAGGGTCACACGGAACAACCGAATCATCAGACTGCTGAATTTGCATGTTGAGATCAATGTTGGAGAAGATTAAATCCGACATTTTATCCTCACTGTTTCTAATGTTATTGTGCTGCTTGGCATCCAACACATCCAAAAAACCTCGAAATATCGCCGTTTTGTTGCAATGCTGATTGATCGGCAGATACAAGGCAGGCAGATTAAAGTCCCCAAGCATCATGAATGTAGTGTTAACCAAAAGAGCCTCCAATGCAGAAGTAAACAATTCCAAGTTATTAGCAGATATATCCGGAGGACTGTAAACAAGTGCCATGGTAAGCGCGGTGTCACCAAACTGGCATTTGCAAGCCAATAGATCAACAAGAGGTACTAGAGTACTTATATGGTTGGTATCAATTACATCAAACAACACATCGCGCTTAAAAGCAACCAAGGCTCCCCCGCCACGCGTACGATGAGTGGCAGCAAAATCTCTGTCCCTCCGCACAACATTGAAATTATTAGTAAATAGTTCATTGTCACACACGGAGTCATTCAACCACGTCTCCGTAATAAATATCATATCACAAGAAAGAAGAAGTACATTATTGTAAAATGTATGTGTTTTTGTATTTAACCCCCTTACGTTTTGGTAATACACATTGTATGTAATGCAAGACCTGTTGGGAGATGCTAGTTTTCCGAACCGACCACGGTAATGGACGGAATACCATTTCGGTACGTGATTTTTAAGTTCGTCTCACCATTCGCAATACGATTGCTCAATTCGGATTTTACAGTCTTAAAGAATGCTATATAACGATATAAGGCCGTCACATAACTTCGATTTACATTAATCAATTTGATTCTTGTAACCTCAAAATATTGATCCTTTTTGAATTTTTATTGAAATAAATTTTAAAATAACACTTTAAACATTAACTTTACAATAGGTAATTAATATTAATAATATTAAAATAATTAAAAAGTGTTGCTGATGATAAAGTTATTGGGTAGTGTCAAGAATTACAATTTTACTTACGTAGCTAATTTTTGATAACAATTCAAAGGGAAACACTAATTAGGGTTCAATTACGTTGTAAAGTGTTTGCTTAACGTAATCGCCGCTTTCGACTGTATTTGAAGATTTTGAAGCTTTAATATTCCACATCGGAAATAAATTATTCAGCCACTCTAGCATCGGTAGTATAACTTGCACCTGTTTTAAACCTAACATGTGGCTTACAGAATACAATAAACTGATATACATGCATGTACACTAATTAAAGGAAATATAGAATATTTCCAAATGCCACTGGTTAAAAAGGTATATACACTAAACGCTTTTGTTCTGTGTATATCGGTACATATTTGATGTGTTTTTTTCCATTTTGCACTACAATTTGCAAATTTAGTTACTTACAGTGATGCACTCTTTGGTGCGGCCTATACCAATCTGTTAGTATTTCTACTCACACATTTCAAGACAGACCAAAATTTGCATTATAACACTAATCAGCTTCTTGTTGACACTTCTCAGCCTTACGATAAGAAGGAGCATTATTGGTAATAAGTTTTGTGCATGCAGCCGAGTGGAGTGGACGTATACTTCCTATACGTATGTATGTATGTACGTGTACTTCGACAATAGGTGTTGACAAGTGTGTAATTGAGCGGTCACACCGCGCTAAAAAAAGGAAAGAAAAATGACAATGTTTTGCGGTAAATGTGAAATAGAAATTAAAGGTAGAGAGAAATACCTGATTTGTTATGGTTTTTGTGAACAAGCGTATCATCAAAATTGTACAGGACTAACCGACGTCGCCTATCGAGTTGTTACTGAAAAAAGTAATGTATTGTGGTGTTGTGATAAATGTGGCATTACAAAAAACTGTTCATTGAGGAAAATGATGATGAATCTTGAGAATTCCCTAGCTGAAATATCATCTAAACTAATCACACAATCGGAGTTATTGCGTGAGAACAAGCAGGAAATAGGGAATGAACTACAGAAGTTGGCGAATATACAAGAAGAAAGAGTGACATTATACGCGGACAAAGTGAAGGCAAAGAAGCAGGAGCAGGTCCTTGTAATTAAACCAAGAAATGAAAACCAGAAGAATTTCACAACAAAAGAAGAAATTAAGAAACTAATCGATCCAACGAATATTGAAATTACAGGTGTAAAGAATGTAAGTCGCGGTGGAGTTGTTATTGAATGTAAAAATAAGGATGCTATTTCGAAATTAAAAGAGGTAGAGAACTCGAAGCTAGGCAAAAAGTATGATATTAAGGAACCAGAAAAGCGAAAACCACGTGTGAAGATAGTAGGTATGAGTGAACAGCGGGACCCTGAAGAGATACGAGGCAAGATCATAGCTCAGAACCACTTCCTAAAAACAGATAACATAAAAATTGTTCACGTAGGTAGGATGATATCCAAAATAAAGCTGCCTGACAGGTTTTTTGCTTATGCGGAAGTAGATGCAGAGAGTTACAACAGACTATTGGAAACTCAGAAAATAAATATTGGTTGGGACGTATGTAAAGTATTTGATGCAGTGACAGTGACTAGATGTTACAAATGTTGCGGATATAATCACAAAGGGAAAGACTGTACGAGAAAACTAACATGTGCTAAATGTGCTGGATCACACCATGTAAGCAGCTGTACTGCAAATGATAGTCAAGTGCAGTGTATAAATTGTAAGTATGGTGTAGATCAACTTCACTTAAAAATTAGCATAAATCACGCTACGTGGGACTCAGATTGTCCGGTATTTAAACGGAAGTTACAAAACGCCAGAGATAAAGTTTATTTTTTAGAATAAATCGTAATGTTACGACAAAGCAATATGGGGTAATTTATTTGAATGTACAGAGTTTACTTGCAAACTTTGAGCAAATAGAAAATTTGATAGAGACATATCGCCCGCCTATCCTTCTGCTTAGTGAGACGCGTGTTACATCTGATGTCCGGGAGTCAGAAATAAACTGTAGAGGTTACTCGGTTGCGAGATGTGATTCGCACAGCAGACACACGGGTGGTGTTACAATTTACGTAAGAAAATACATCAATTATAGTGAAACTTGCAACATAACAGTAAATAATGCTATATGGTTGCTAAGTATAAGTGTTTCGGTCGGGTTTGCTAGGGGTATTTATACAGTTTTATATCATAGTCCTAGTGCAAGCAAGGTGGAGTTTTTGGACTTTTTTGAGGCCTGGTACGAGGAAACTTTCGATGGAAGGGATATGTGTACTATTTTTGGTGATTTCAATGTGGATATGTCCAGAGATTCAACCTATGCGACTAGATTGAAAAATATCATTACTGCAAGTGGGATGAAACAAGTGGTTGGTGATTATACTAGGGTAACAAGCAATTCGAAAACATTAATTGACCTAGTTATAACAAATGAATGGAATGCGACGTTAGAAATTTGCGATTGCAAAATTTCCGACCACGAAACATTATTATTAAAGTTTACAAACAGCGATTCGATAGATATGATTCATCGCAAAAAAATATTAGACAAAAGTGCTTATACAGATTACGACTTGCGAAACATGCTGATACTACGTAATTGGAAACAGATCGATAAATATAATTTACAAAATCGGACATTGTCACTAGTAAATGAACTAAATGCAAGTTATTACAACATTGTCAACAATAAAACAATTGCTGTGGGTCAGGGTAACCCATGGTTTAATCATGAATTAAAGTCATTGCAGAAACAAAGGAACGCATTATACAGAGTAGCAAAGAATAGCAATAGTAAGGACGACTGGAGTAATTACACAAACATGAGGAACTACTACAATAGACATATAAAATTAAGTAAGAATATTTATTATGAGAGGCAAATTGATGAAACAAGGGGCGATGCAAAAAGAATGTGGAAAAAACTTAAAGCATTAGTCACGGTTACTAGCGAGAGAAAGCCTGAATATATTGATTTTCCATCGAGCAGGGAATGTGAGGCAAAGAAAATTGCCGAGAAGTTTAATGCGTATTTCATCGAAAGTATCAGGGAAATACATGAAAATATCGAAGTAATTGTAGAGAACGTAAATATGGATGACTATCGCGGTGGAGACACAAACATATTGAACACTTTTGAACCGCTTGAAATGGGGCAGCTACGAAAAATTGTAGTATCACTTAAGAGCAAGTCAACAACTGATGGTATTGATACAAAGTTATTAGCGACGCATTTCCGATTATTGGACATACGCTGTTGGGAATAATTAATGAGTCGTTCAAGACAGGCGTGTTTCCGGATGTTTGGAAAACCACTACGATAATACCGATTCCAAAGATCAACGGCACCAAGAACTGCTCTGATTTTAGACCGATGAACATGTTGCCAACATTAGAAAAAATCATAGAATATGCAGCAAAAGAACAATTAGAATACTTTCTGGAAAAAAATTGCGTGGTGGTGGATGTGCAGTCCGGCTTCAGGAGGAATCACTCATGTGAAACAGCATTAAATTTAGTAATAGGTAACTGGAAGGAAGAGATAGATCGCGGTAACAAAGTTGTGGCAGTTTTCTTGGATCTGAAAAGGGCTTTTGAGACACTTGACCGAAAGAAGTTAATACAAAAGTTAAGTAAATATGGAATAAGAGGTATGGCTTTGGAATGGATAAAGGATTATTTAACAGATAGGAAACAAAAAACTAGGTACGACGATGAAGAGTCAACAGCTGAGGAGGTCTCCCTAGGAGTCCCTCAAGGATCAATTCTAGGACCACTTCTCTTTATCCTTTACATAAACGACGTGATAAGCGCGACTAAGGACTGCAAGATTAACCTGTTTGCGGATGATACGCTAATAAGTGTTGCAGATAGGGATGTTGATTCAGCAATAAAAAAAGATAAACTGTGAACTAGAAGGTGTTAGCAAGTGGTTAAAAATTAATAAACTAAAGTTGAATACGTCGAAAACACAAGCTATGCTTATCTACAGCAGTGTGATAAATGACACTAGTGAATCAGTGGTAATTGATAATGAAATTATTGAATGGGTAAATGAGATTAAATATCTCGGTGTAATAATTGACAATAAATTAACATTCTCTAGAAATATTGACTATATAGAAAAGAAAGTTGCAAAAAAAATAGGTTTTTATATATAATATATAATATAATGTCTTTATTTAGCAATTTGCTATTATGTATACATGATAAATATATGTTCAAATATAACATCTTAATTTGATATATGTGTTACAAACCAACTTCTAAAGTCAATAATTCAAGTGTATATGCTTATAAGCCAACGTCTTAAATAAACTTAGTCTATTACATTCTTTTATACTATTGGGTAATGTATTATAAAGTTTCAAACCATCAACGTATACACTTGTTGTTGTTTGACTTCGTTGATATCTACTTATATAAAAGTCTTTAACATTACGTGTGCTATAACTATGCGTATCTCCTACTTGTACTAGCTTATCCGTTAAATATGAAGGTGCCTGACCTAACTTAATTCTATGTATAAAAACGAGTACTCTATATGCTAGTCTCTGTCTAATGTTCATTAATTGTAGTGCACCCAACATTATCTGTATGGGTGTATATTTACTACATTTCAGTATTACTCTCATACATTTATTCTGTAGTTTTTGTAATTGTTGTATCTCATTTTGCTTTGCATTGAACAGAATTGTTGAACAATATTCAAAGTGTGGTGCTATAAGCGATTTATATAACATAAGTTTAACATAGTTTGACAAGTTTTTACCTATTCTATTTAAAAACCCTACTTTTTTAGATATCTTACTTATTACATAGCTTAAATGTTTTTTGAAATTTAAATTTTCATCAATTATTATGCCAAGGTATTTTATTTGTGTTACTGACTCTAATTCAACATTATTAATTAGTATTTTAATCTTATCTTTATCATTGTGTTGTAATTTATGTCTACTTCCAATACACATAAACTTGGACTTATCAATATTTATACTTAAATTATTTCTACATAGCCATATATATAACGCTTCCAGTTCTTCATTCATCACTTTAACCATATCTTCCATATCATCGCCCGATACGCAGAGCATTGTATCATCCGCGAACATACACACGTCACAGCGGCCGACACACGACGACATATCATTCACGTAAATATTGAATAGAACGGGGCCTAAAACAGTTCCCTGGGGCACTCCATACCTAGTTTCTATCGCACTTGATACACTATTATTATATTTTACTATTTGTGTCCTATTATTTAAATAGCTAGAAAACCAATTTCGAACTGTTCCACCTACACCTATTGATTCCAGTTTTTTAATTAAAGTGTCTCTATTTATTGTTTCAAAGGCTCTACGAAAATCCAAAAAGACTGCTAAGATAATGTTACCTTTATCCAGTTCTTTTAACCACTTATCAATTAAATTCACTAATAATGTTTCACATGAATGATCTTCTTTAAAGCCCGACTGGTCTTTGCTTATTATATTATTGTCATTACAATACGAACTAAGTCTATTTTTTACTGCACGTTCTAAGACTTTCTCATACACCGGCACTGTATTTATTGGGCGAAACTCCACGCATTTTCGTGACCCATTCACCTTTGGCACTGGTATAATGTATGATGTCTTCCATCCTTCAGGAAATACTCCACTCTTTAGTGATTGATTTAATACATCTAACAATCTATTCGCAGTTACTAGACATGCATCTTTCAACAAGGATGTGTTAATGCCATTTCCAGCTGCATCTCCTGTATTGTTGAGTTCCTTTAATATATTCTTTAATTCATACATTGTGATGTTTTCGAAATTACAGAACCCGTTATCATAACTACCGGTATTGTCGTTATGCACCAAACCTACTTTCTTTGGTATAGCAGCCACAATATCATCCACACTCGTCACAAAATATTTATTGAAATTTTCACATATTTCGAAGCTATTACTGATTTCTTTGTCTTCAAAAATTATTGCTTTGTCACATAATTCATTATTCCCAGGAAGAAGGGTTTTTAGGTTCTTCCATAATGTTCTGTGATTATATTTATTATTGTCTAATACTCTTACAAAATATTTTTCTTTTTCTGATCTAATTAATCCCGTGACCTTGTTTCTACTGCGTTTGTATTCTTCCCAATGTTGTTCATTTTTGGTTATCACTGCAAGTTTGTATTTATTATCTCTTATATTCATTTCTTGTATAATTTCTGCGTTTATCCATTTATTTTTTGGAAAACCAGACCTTACGGTTATTTCAATGATTGGACATAATTCCTGCACTGCTGCCTCAATTATCATTAACCATTGTGTAGCCAAAATATTCACCTCGCTAGTATTATTCGACCACTCACAACTTAGTATCCTATCATGAAAGGCATTAATATTGTAGTTCTTATAACTTCTAATTTTAAACGTTTTTATATGTTCCGTATTCATTAGCTCTTGTGTATCAACGGTCAAAATATTGTGATCACTAATTTTAGGTGTCAAGTGAACCTCAAAGGTAATGTCTCTCCTATTAGTTACAACGTAATCAATAATTGTTTCACTAGTATTAGTAATCCTTGTTGGTACAGATACAACTTGATACAGAGCTGCTCTATATAAGATGTCTCTAATCTTCAAACTGTAATATGTATCTCTCTTATAATCAATATTGAAATCACCCATTATTAAAATGATTCCATCGAAATCAAATATGTTATCTACCAGATTTTCAAGATATTCTATAAATATATTATCCAATTTTTGTGGTGGGTGATAAATAAATGTTAACAAGTATTTTTGATTATGTATTTTTGTCTCAACAGATACTAGCCACAGACAATCACAAACAAAAATATTCTTTACGTCATAATACAAGTATTTCTTTATATATACTAATATGCCACCCGTTCTTCTATTATTCGTTGTCGCATTTATCATTTCATAACCATCTATGGCTATTTCTTTATCTATTACATCTTTATCAACGTGGGTTTCAACTAACCCTATTATTAGCGGCTCCCACCGATTTATTAAATCAACTATCAAATCTTTATTATTTAGAAATCCCTGACAATTAAAAACAGTAATTTGTCTTTTTTTATGAGAGTAATCCTACTTTGATTGCTATATGTATTTTACTTTGTTTCTTTCTTTTTCTAGTATTCTTGTGTAGTATGGGCAGTTTAAGTCATATGCAGAATGGCTGCTGTCGATCTTTATATTAAGCTTTTCAGAAACTTTCGTACAATTAATACATTTACCTATTTCATTTTGACATTCCTTTGTTTTATGTTCTTCTGCACATTTACCACATATTTCGTTATTCCTGCACTCTTTAGCAAAGTGACCATATCCAGAACACTTAAAACATCTTATAATATTTAGGTATTCGTATACTTTACATTTTCTCCATCCTACATTTAAAGTTCCTAGTTTCAATATTTTAGTAAACATTTGTGGATCCACATTTAATATAATATTACCGTAGTTATTTTTATTTTTATTTATATACTTTCTTTCAACTTTAACATTTTCTTCCAAGATGTCGTCACATGTACTCAAATCATTCTGCTCCAAGACTGACTTTAAAATAGTATCGTTATCTTCATCAATAATTTCTTTCTCGGCTCCAGTTATGATAATTTTCGGATTTCTCAGTTTTGTATCCAACACTTGATATTTATTACCTATTTCTTTTTCCATTTCTTCTTTAAGTTTCTCCTTGGATGTATTATCACTACATTTAATTACTACACCTCCTTTACTAATGTTTTTTATATTCTCTATTCCTACAGCTAATCTTACCGGATTAATTTTATTTTTTATTTCTTTTTGTGTTTCTTGTGATTTTTGTGTTACTTTTTTAGGCTTAATCAAGAGAGTATCATTATTATCTTTCAAGCATTCACTGTACTTTTTCTTATCTTTATTATCCACATCATAGTTTGCTGTAACAATCATTTCTTTCAATTCATTAATAGTTTCATTTTGTTTTTCAATTTTTTCAATACATAAATCCAGTCTTTCATATAACTCATTTAGATGTTTCCCATATTCAAATTTTTCACAATATTTACAAATGTATTTGACATACTTAATAATATTGTCCTGTATTTTTTTTGCAGTGTCATCATGTAGTCCGGAACATTTTGCATGATATTCATTTCCACATATAAAACAACTAACACTTTTTTCCATACGTTTGAATTCTATTCGGCATAGCGTGCAATTGTTTAGCGCCATTGACACACTTTTGTATTTTCTGGGTAGGGTAAGTGCTAAATTAAGTTTATGGGCTAGAATCTATGTTTATAAGACAATCATTGCCCCACACTTTGATTATTGTTCCACAATTCTATTTCTAGCCAAAGATGGGGATATATATAAATTACAGAAACTGCAAAACAGGGCTATGAGGATTATACTGAGTTACAATAGGTATATTCGAATTACATTAATGTTAGATACATTGCAATGGCTTAGTGTTAAGCAAAGGATTCAGTTCAACACTCTTATATTGATTTATAAAATAATACATAATAGGTTACCAAAGTATTTAAACAAATATGTTTCGTGTAGTAATGAGATTCATGACTACAATACTAGATACATAGATAACTTTAGGTTACCTTTTCACAAAAAATCGGCTTTGCAGAATAATCTTTTTTATTTATCCAACAGACGCAAGTCTAGTTACATAACAAAAATTGACAATGTTCAAATAGTCATAATAAATCCACTTGTATCCTTTTTAAATTTGTACTAAATCATTCCTCAAATACCTTAGAGTTTACATATTCGGACTTAATGTTAATATTAATGGCTAAATAACGTCTAGCAAAGCTGCTTCACTCTAGTCCGGCAAGTTTTCCATTAGAATTTTATGCATCTAGAAATATTTTTAACATAAAAATGCAAAAAATTATAGCTATTTGCCAAGAATTTTCCTTATACTACACTTCGAATAATCAATACTCATTTTCCTACTATATATGATTTTGAAAATGCTTAGCGATTGCCAAGCAGTTTATTGTGCCTTGGATAGATGGCGCCACATAAGGATCAGTATTTTGAGTTTATAAGAATCAGAAAAATCTTGTTATGTGACGGCCTTATATCGCACAGCAATGTCAGATACAGTTGGCCCTGGTGAAAATTTCGCGGAGCGACATCTATAAGTGCAACGGTAGAATTATAAATTGTAGGCGGTTAAATATGAACCTAGGTTAGGTTTCTTCCTCTGTTTATTCTGTCAGTGTCGACAGGCCAATTTGACGTGTCATTATTATTATTTGTTTACAATGGAAAATTTGAAACATCATGTAGTAAGTGACTTCTTTGTTAAAAAAGGTTTAAAGACGATGGAAATTTATTCCGAGATGGTAAATGTTTTGGGGAAATCTGCTCCTTTCAAAAAATGGTTTGTAAATGGAGACTAACTTGACTTTCAATATGGTCGTGCAAGCATTCAAGGCGACCCACGCATTGGACTTCCAAAGACCGCATCAACACCACAAATCATTGAGCAAAGACACGTTATTGTTTCTGAATATTCAAGTATGATTGCGCGTAAAATTGATGTTATCATAGGCATCTCAAATGAACGGGTACGGCATATTTTTGCATACACAAATAACAAAGCCGCTTGGAAAAGTGGTGCCGCACATGTTAACAATTCAACAAAAACTCGCTTTAAAGCAAATTTCTCACGGTCAGTTGGATCGCTTTAAGAAGAATCAGATAGATTTTCTGCGTCGTTTTATAACTATGGATGAGACTTGGATCTATCACCATGACCCTAAATTGAAAGAATAACGTTTACAGTGGACTATAGCTAGATGTTCAGCTCTAAAGCAAAGGAAGTCTGAAAGATCAGCAAAAAAGGTTGTTGCATCGGTTTTTTGGGATGCTAAAGGGATTTTGTTTAATTACTGTGACTTACATATATACATTTATACGTAAAACGTATATGCATATATGCATGTGCTTGAGATACACACATACATACATTATGTGCCATTGCCGACAATCGAACGCACAGACACCGGTGTTTCGACCTTTGAGGTCTCGTCAGTGTACGTGGAGACTGTCGACAATGGCTTCAAGACGTAAAACGCTGCTTATGTCATTTTTGCGTGTTAAATGCAGTGAGAGTATCACAGCGACATCTAACACCCAAAAGATGACACAGAAAAAAGCGATGGCTTCTGACGGCATGTTCCGCTATACAGAGGCATGTATGTTAATAGTGTATCCCGTGTAATAGAGTAATCAAAACGAAAATGAAAAGTGTAAACACATGGATGTTAAAACTAACATCAAGGTTAAACTTGTACTTCAGGGATGAACTTCGGTTTGGTCGTTCTCTATAGATATTTTAATAGTCTCACCTACGTCCAGTTATGACTCTGATCGTACACCAAAAGTATATCCTCGTCCTGGATCTGGTCAATATTTCTCTTTATAATAGGTAAGTCTTCTTTATGAAATCCCAAAAATCTTCTCTTAATTTATTTCGCTTTAGATGTAAATCACTTAGTATCCAATTTATAATTGATGGTTTAAGTTATATTTCAACACTATGTTTGAAAATTAAAAATGAATGTATATGTATTCGCGTTAAATTAATTAAGATTAACACTATTTAAGCTCAAAAATCTCCTAATATGAATAAATTTCGAAGTTATTATCTTAACATCCAAATTACACACCCTTCACGGTATGAATTCTCAATTCATAATTCATTTTATTTATTTAAATTTAACACATACCAGTAATATTCAATATAGTTCATTTAGAATCTCTTTAGACTATTTATATCCATTTCAACTTATAGAATACGAATTATTATAATCTTGTTATATTTTTATAACAAGATGTTACAATTATTTTGGCTGTATTTTATCTCTTAATTGAGAGTTTTAGTTTTATCGATTGATTAAATAAATTATCCTGGTTAATTCGGGTAAATAGATCATCTTTCGGACTCCTTCTGCCATTTAGGGGAGAGAATTCCATAAGAGTCCTACCGCCGTGCGTTTTGCATTATCTCATGTGTGTAATGTATATGTGTTGACGGGTAGATGGCGCACGATGTTTTATTTAATAGATTGGGTATTTTTAATTATTTTCTAATTTAGTTTTGGAGTTTCTTTTTGGGCTTAGAGTTATGTTGTTATGCCTGGAATTCACTTTTGTATTTGGGCCTTGTAAGGTTATGTGTATTTTTTTGAATTACTTAAGGAATTGTCTAGAGCGCGTGACTTTTCGAACAACCCTCGTACATCTCTCAGTATCTTGGAAGACAATGACCATTAATTGTTAATCTGAGCGTGTCTTATACATAATTGGTTGCTCTTGGACCTTTGAGTTATGTGAAACGCCTTTGATAGCTGCGTCTCGATTAAAAACCCTCTTTGTGAGTGTGAATTTATAACTTATGACACGTAAACTAATTATCTTAATACTAACTTATTTTATCCTACCTGTGACAACAACCATGTGCAATATGAGTTATTTTTACATGCCTGTTCAAACCTTGTTGGCATTTATTTAGCTATATCTTCCGATGTCTGAGAAATGCCTTTAACCTGTTGCATTTATGGGACTGCTGTAGTTGCCATAGTTTTACATTCTCTGAGACAACAGTCCGGCTTATTTTGTTCACTGGCGTTTGTATTCATACGTCTCTGGGAACACACACATGCTGCTTCCGATTGATGTTTTTCTATCATCCATTTCTCACTAAAAATGTAATAGATGTTAGATAAGGAATACCATAAAATATTGGGCATACTATTAATTGTTTTGCAGTTCGCTCTGTTACTCTGACATCGTTATTCTATGTAATGAAAACATCTGTTGATCTTTTCCTCGGTACAGCTGTAGGGGTATGTGTTGTTGTTATTCTGAAATATATGTTCAGATCGGTATTCTAACCGTCTTCTCGCAGCATATTAAGAGCTTGGAACTTTTATATATTTACCTGCAGGTTCGATGATCTTTTAAAATCAATTTGGTCTTTATCTAAGTTATGTTTACATTGTCACATGTTCGTTGTGGTTAGATTATCTGGTGCAGTGCCAATCAGGGCACCAACCGTACAACTGCGTGCGTAACTATTCGTTTTGAAATCACATGAGTAGGGGACTTACGCCGTTTCTGGGACCACCACCCCCCACTCCTACTACCCCCCCTCCCCGCAAGATAGGTAGAACCCTCTACCAACCCAACTGATATGGCGCCCCCTCGCGGCCGCCAACCCAACTAAAAATTGCAGATTTCATCATTACCAACCCAACTAAAAATTGCAGATTTCATCATTACCAACCCAACTAAAAATTGCAGATTTCATCATTACCAACCCAACTGATGTGGCGCCCCCTCGCGGTCGCCAACCCAACTAAAAATTGCAGATTTCATCATTACCAACCCAACTAAAAATGGCAGATTTCATCATTACCAACCCAACTAAAAATTGCAGATTTCATCATTACCAACCCAACTAAAAATTGCAGATTTCATCATTACCAACCCAACTGATGTGGCGCCCCCTCGTGCAGATTTGCAGATTTCATCATTACCAACCCAATGTGACGCCCTCTCACAGCCACTAACCAAGAAATGGCATCTCCCATCACTACCACCCTAACTAATGCAGCATACTCTCACGGTCACTAGCCAAACTAAGGTGACGTCAGATAAATGGCGGACCATCAAGATGGTCTTTGTTTCTAGAGAATTCCTGAATAAATTACCAGGCTTGCTATCGCGCTTCTCAATGTACTTCAAACAGGTCTAAACATGCTTCCAGCGGAAACCACAACGGCTGTCTGCTTCTGTGATAGCCGCATGCTTGAAATGTATATCTTACTTATAAAATAAAATAAAACAAACAATATATTTTTTAAGAAAAACAATTTATTTATTATTATTTATAAATTAACAATATTATTTTAAATTAACAATATCTCCAAGCTTCATACCATCAAGATGGTCGATAAAAATATAAACTTTACATCTAAGATCGTCATACTATTTCAAAATTATAAAATAAATATACAGTATGCTACTGGACGAGATAGCAACCAAGTATGAATATACAGGACGTTTCAAAGGTAGGGATTTTTAGAATAGCAAGAAGGCGAATCCAAGATGGCTGCCAAAAATGGTCTAAACATGTTTCCAGCGGAAACCGAGTTCTGTACCGGTTCAGAACCTAGAACCACTTGAGAACCGGTACAAAACCACTTCAGAACCGGTTCTGAACCGGTTCTGAACTGAACCGATTGTGCTAGAACCACTTCAGAACCGGTACAGAACCATTTCAGAACCGGTACAGAACCACTTCAGAACCGGTACAGAACCACTCCAGAACCGGTACAGAACCACTTCAGAACCGGTACAGAACCACTTCAGAACCGGTACAGAACCACTTCAGAACCGGTACAGAACCACTTCAGAACCGGTACAGAACCACTTCAGAACCGGTACAGAACCACTTCAGAACCGGTAGAGAACCACTCCAGAACCGGTACAGAACCGGTTCAGAACCAGTTCTGCATGTTAGAATATTGGAAGCCAAATATGACCCAACTTAAAAAGTGGTACATTTATAGTGAGTATGAATATACCTGCTTCTGTGATAGCCGCATGCTTGAAATGCATATCTTACTTATAAAATAAAACAAACAATATTTTTTAAGAAAAACAATGTATTAATTAACAATATGACCAAGTTTCATACCATCAAGATGGTCGATAAAAATATAAACCCTACATCTAAGATCGGCATAGCATTTCAAAATATAAAATAAATATACAGTATGCTACTGGACGAGATAGCAACCAAGTATGAATATACAGGACGTTTTCAAAGGTAGGGATTTTTAGAAAAGCAAGATGGCGAATCCAAGATGGCCGCCAAAAATCTAATAAACTAATGCCACGTCAAGCATCCAATATATCAAAACCATGCACTCGAACTGCTATGAAACATCATCTCAAAACCATCGCTAGAATCAGCTCACAACCGGGTCATGAAGCGGTTCTGAAACCCCTATATTAAAACCACACATTCAAACCACTATCAAATCCCTCTTTTCTCAAAAAGCTATCCAACCATCCATCCGTCCATCCATCCATCCATCTGGATAACATAGCAACCAAATATTAATATACAGGATGCTTCAAAAGTAGGGATTTTTAGAAAACAAATTGCGAATCCGAGATGGCCGCCAAAAATCTAATAAACTAAGGTGACATCAGGCATCAATCTATTAAAACCATTATCAAATCATTCTCTTAAAAACCATCATCCCAAAACAATACATTCAAATCATACATTCAGTGATAGATGCATAAATGAAATGTATTTGTGCAGCCTAACAGTTCAAAAAGCTTGATATCGAGCTTACCAGTATATGTCTAACAGATCTAAACACGCTTCTAATGGAAACCACAACGTTTGATCACTATCAACACCTCTATGATAGTAACATTATTTAATATATCTATATCATAAAATAAAAAGGAATAACATATTTTAAGAAAAAAAACAATTTATTAAAAAATAATAACCACATTTTGTATGCGAATTATAGCTAATATGTAGCATATCAATCATAGGGAAAAACATTAAACGAATTACAACGATAAACAATTATGACATATAAATCCATAGGTAAAAGATATATAGTAATCAAAACCCTTCCTATATCTACCTCTCTTCATAGAAGACCTACTTTAAAGAGCGTTAAAACGTCAACATATTTCGATAGTAATATTTCATTAATAAAAAATTTAGCAGAAGTCTTACATTAAATGAATACAAAATATAAAATTTATATAGGCACTACATTAAATGAAGATTGAATTTTATACACTGCTTATATCACCAGGAATTTTGTGACTAAGCTTAAACGGACACCAGGCTTTCAATATGTAGTAAAGTTTTATTCCTCACACATTTAATATAAACTAATGATATATCATTAGAAATGAGGTATTAAAAACTATAAAATAGGCTATTTTGATGAAAGTTATTTGGCAGCTATTGATCTCAACCTTTAAATGCGATGTGAGATCACCTTCTAGTTATCATTATCATATTTATAATTTGAGAAAAAGAGCAAAATGTAGCACGAAACATTATTATAAATTCTATTTTATTTGGATGACATTATATTTACAAATAGTTTTTATATCATTACAAGAAATATGTTTCACATTAAATTTTAACCACTGAACAACAGTAGTATACACAAAAAACTAGTATAAAGAGAGCATTAACACTATAACCAAAAAGAATTGAAGTCATATTAAATTACACTAGAAAATAATAAATCCTTGATCTCAATTACATAAAAATGTTTGAAATAGTAGCGCTTAAAAGCAATTGAAAAAATTGATGCCTGCCAAGCTATTTATCAATATTTAAGAGCTAAAAATTATCATCATTTTTACATTTACAGATACCCCATGTTTAATATCAATTTGAATTAACATAAATTCATAAAATGAGTCTATCTTTTACACGTCATGCGTTTTGTACAACAGCGAATGTATTACATTTTTAAAGCACTTTATAATTTGAGAAAAAGAGCAAAATGTAGCACGAAACATTATTATAAATTCTATTTTATTTGGATGACATTATATTTACAAATAGTTTTTATATCATTACAAGAAATATGTTTCACATTAAATTTTAACCACTGAACAACAGTAGTATACACAAAAAACTAGTATAAAGAGAGCATTAACACTATAACCAAAAAGAATTGAAGTCATATTAAATTACACTAGAAAATAATAAATCCTTGATCTCAATTACATAAAAATGTTTGAAATAGTAGCGCTTAAAAGCAATTGAAAAAATTGATGCCTGCCAAGCTATTTATCAATATTTAAGAGCTAAAAATTATCATCATTTTTACATTTACAGATACCCCATGTTTAATATCAATTTGAATTAACATAAATTCATAAAATGAGTCTATCTTTTACACGTCATGCGTTTTGTACAACAGCGAATGTATTACATTTTTAAAGCACTTTATAATTTGAGAAAAATAGCAAAACGTATCACGAAACATTATTATAAATTCTATTTTATTTAGATGACATTGTATTTACAAATAGTTTTATATCATCACAAGAAATATGTTTCTCATTAAATTTTAACCACTGAACAAGAGTAGTATACACATTCCAGACCGTTATACATCTTGATATCAAACACCATCTCCGACAAGCTTCTGAACCAACCCAGACTCACTGAAAGACAAAACACAATTCCATCTTAGTTCAATACCTATATTTTTCAAGAATTTTGCTACAAGATTATATGGTGAGATAGGGGGTGATGGCTAAGCCTAAACGGACACATAGTTTTCAATATGTGATAAAGTTTTATTCATCATACACTTAATATAAACTAATGGCCCACCCCCAGAAAATGATATATTAAAACTAAGAAAAATATGCTATTAAAACATAAACATACCATACAGATTTGCAAACATATTTTTAAACACCCACGCTCAATCATATTAATAAAATCCACTTCATTAAAACGCATGCTACATTTAATAAATGAGATCTAAAACAAATAATTAAAATCTGCGACTCTTGAGTGGTTTAATACCTGCACACGTTTGTCATTGTAAGATATACGCGTACAAGAATGACTAATATATTTGAAAAATGCTAACTAAATTATAACACCATCATTCAAAAAGTATGCATCAGCAGGATATCACTAATCAAACCCCTAAATACAGATAATCCATATTAAAAACATTATAATATTAAGGAATACATTTTTTTTCAACATACCTAATGTGCGTAACATATGGGACAAAGTATGGGGGGGAACACCAAACTTATACGCTCGTTACACCGCCCACACCTCACTATCTCATATTCTATAAAAAGAAAAATACATACTGAATTAATATTCTACATACCCTGTGCATAAATCTCACCTATCATGGTGAAATTAACCACAAAATGGCTAAAGATCCTATATCGATATATTTCGCGCAGGGGAGCTGAATAATGGCATATAGTGCACCAAATATCATTACCTCCATTTGTTATCCCAACAAAACCGCTCACAATCACACATATATTAATAGGGGCCACCATTTGATGAACCCCATGGCCGTCGTCACGATGTACGTCAATAAGAATCTGACTAGGGGCACCAGAATAATAGCCATTATCGCTATCAATACTTGGCAGTGTAATAATTGAATTCGACGACTCAGAGGAATTATGATCAGCCATTATCTTAAACAAAATTAAACATTATTAATTTCCGCCCGCACTGTCTTTAAACAACAAAATTTATTTGATATTAAAATACAACTCACAAAAATAAAACGCAATTAATGCTCAACAATAAAAGACACAGGGAAAGAAAACACACAACAAAGTCATAAAAAACAAAAAGCCACTTCTACACACACTAAGAAAAACTAGTATAAACTGATCCACCAATCCGTTGCGCATATATTTATAAAAAATGAATAACAACCCCACACACTTACTTAACTGAAAAGAAAAAGCTCCCACGGTAAAAAGAATCTTCGCAACATTAAAATAGATTTTTATCATCCCCATTAAAATCAACAACAGCCAACACAATTAAGAGAAGAACCCTTTTAAACGATCACAGCAATTAAAAAAAAGCAAATTATCAACCATAAACGAAACTCTATACACAAATACCATATTAGTATTATTAATTTAAAGTTGGGTGTAGAATGAACTAACTATAATATATTTACACCTATATTATTCTCCATAGTAATTATTACATAATTAAACAAAATCGCTAATAATCTCTGCCGACAAGTATTTCAGATAACAAAACCAACCCCAAAACAATTGAACAAAAAGAGATTCTCATTCAAGTTCGAAAGACTTCGTGTGTGGCAAAACAAGATCTACCTAATTAGGATGCCATTTGAAAAATGCCATTGCTATCTAGAAAGGAGGCCGAAATAGGTTTTAATACTACACCCATTATTATATACGGGGAATCAGTCAAAAATCGACGTATTAAAATATTATCTCTATATTAATGTTAGCATATTTTTGTTATTCATTCTTATGTGTATTTGTATTAATATTGCACCATTAAGCATTCAATTAATATATTTTAGGTAAATTTCTGCATTATTTTTATACTTAATTTATTCTTCAAGTCTTAAGTTTTATGGAATTTTTGCTTATAAATTAATAGAATTTTGTCCCTGCTTAAGTAGGTACAATTTGTACCGTGTTTTGTTATATGTGGTTTCATCATGAACGAGGGCAATATCAATCAAGACTAAACACCTAGAATTAAATGCTAATTATGTAAAAATGCTTAAAATATTATTGTTATACTTGAAGAAATAGAATTTTTGAATGACGTATCCCTAATAACCAATAAATAGGTAGCATATGCAGGGAAAAATAACAACACATGTGGAAAAAGATTGAACAGACAACTTAAGAACTAACAAGCGGAGAACTAAAGTCGAGATATTATTTTGATTAAAAATTAAAGCGAAACAATTAGATACAAATTTTAAAAACAAAGTGAACTATGTACTATACAAAAGCAATTAAAACCCGGTATTTAATATTAAATCGTCGTTTACCATCACAGAAAAATAGTGTATTATACAAAGAAAAAAGTATTAGATTTTAGCTCGAGGTAATTTAGGTAAATTTCTGCATTATTTTTATATTTAATTTATTCTTCAAGTCTTAAGTTTTATGAGCAATGTTATAAATTTATGGAATTTTTGCTTATAAATTAATAGAATTTTGTCCCTGCTTAAGTAGGTACAATTTGTACCGTGTTTTGTTATATGTGGTTCATCATGAACGAGGGCAATAACAATCAAGACTAAACACCTAGAATTAAATGCTAATTATGTAAAAATGCTTAAAATATTATTGTTATACTTGAAGAAATAGAATTTTTGAATGACTATCCCTAATAACCAATAAATAGGTAGCATATGCAGGGAAAAATACCAACACATGTGGAAAAAGATTGAACAGACAACTTAAGAACTAACAAGCGGAGAACTAAAGTCGAGATATTATTTTGATTAAAAAATTAAAGCGAAACAATTAGATACAAATTTTAAAAACAAAGTGAACTATGTACTATACAAAAGCAATTAAAACCCGGTATTTAATATTAAATCGTCGTTTACCATCACAGAAAAATAGTGCATTATACAAAGAAAAAAGTATTAGATTTTAGCTCGATGTAATAAATTACCTCGAGCTAAAATCTAATACTTTTTTCTTTGTATAATACACTATTTTTCTGTGATGGTAAACGACGATTTAATATTAAATACCGGGTTTTAATTGCTTTTGTATAGTACATAGTTCACTTTGTTTTTAAAATTTGTATCTAATTGTTTCGCTTTAATTTTTAATCAAAATAATATCTCGACTTTAGTTCTCCGCTTGTTAGTTCTTAAGTTGTCTGTTCAATCTTTTTCCACATGTGTTGTTATTTTTCCCTGCATATGCTACCTATTTATTGGTTATTAGGGATACGTCATTCCAAAATTCTATTTCTTCAAGTATAACAATAATATTTTAAGCATTTTTACATAATTAGCATTTAATTCTAGGTGTTTAGTCTTGATTGATATTGCCCTCGTTCATGATGAAACCACATATAACAAAACACGGTACAAATTGTACCTACTTAAGCAGGGACAAAATTCTATTAATTTATAAGCAAAAATTCCATAAAACTTAAGACTTGAAGAATAAATTAAGTATAAAAATAATGCAGAAATTTACCTAAAATATATTAATTGAATGCTTAATGGTGCAATATTAATACAAATACACATAAGAATGAATAACAAAAATATGCTAACATTAATATAGAGATAATATTTTAATACGTCGATTTTTGACTGATTCCCCGTATATAATAATGGGTGTAGTATTAAAACCTATTTCGGCCTCCTTTCTAGATAGCAATGGCATTTTTCAAATGGCATCCTAATTAGGTAGATCTTGTTTTGCCACACACGAAGTCTTTCGAACTTGAATGAGAATCTCTTTTTGTTCAATTGTTTTGGGGTTGGTTTTGTTATCTGAAATACTTGTCGGCAGAGATTATTAGCGATTTTGTTTAATTATGTAATAATTACTATGGAGAATAATATAGGTGTAAATATATTATAGTTAGTTCATTCTACACCCAACTTTAAATTAATAATACTAATATGGTATTTGTGTATAGAGTTTCGTTTATGGTTGATAATTTGCTTTTTTTTAATTGCTGTGATCGTTTAAAAGGGTTCTTCTCTTAATTGTGTTGGCTGTTGTTGATTTTAATGGGGATGATAAAAATCTATTTTAATGTTGCGAAGATTCTTTTTACCGTGGGAGCTTTTTCTTTTCAGTTAAGTAAGTGTGTGGGGTTGTTATTCATTTTTTATAAATATATGCGCAACGGATTGGTGGATCAGTTTATACTAGTTTTTCTTAGTGTGTGTAGAAGTGGCTTTTTGTTTTTTTTGACTTTGTTGTGTGTTTTCTTTCCCTGTGTCTTTTATTGTTGAGCATTAATTGCGTTTTATTTTTGTGAGTTGTATTTTAATATCAAATAAATTTTGTTGTTTAAAGACGGTGCGGGCGGAAATTAATAATGTTTAATTTTGTTTAAGATAATGGCTGATCATAATTCCTCTGAGTCGTCGAATTCAATTATTACACTGCCAAGTATTGATAGCGATAATGGCTATTATTCTGGTGCCCCTAGTCAGATTCTTATTGACGTACATCGTGACGACGGCCATGGGGTTCATCAAATGGTGGCCCCTATTAATATATGTGTGATTGTGAGCGGTTTTGTTGGGATAACAAATGGAGGTAATGATATTTGGTGCACTATATGCCATTATTCAGCTCCCCTGCGCGAAATATATCGATATAGGATCTTTAGCCATTTTGTGGTTAATTTCACCATGATAGGTGAGATTTATGCACAGGGTATGTAGAATATTAATTCAGTATGTATTTTTCTTTTTATAGAATATGAGATAGTGAGGTGTGGGCGGTGTAACGAGCGTATAAGTTTGGTGTTCCCCCCCATACTTTGTCCCATATGTTACGCACATTAGGTATGTTGAAAAAAAATGTATTCCTTAATATTATAATGTTTTTAATATGGATTATCTGTATTTAGGGGTTTGATTAGTGATATCCTGCTGATGCATACTTTTTGAATGATGGTGTTATAATTTAGTTAGCATTTTTCAAATATATTAGTCATTCTTGTACGCGTATATCTTACAATGACAAACGTGTGCAGGTATTAAACCACTCAAGAGTCGCAGATTTTAATTATTTGTTTTAGATCTCATTTATTAAATGTAGCATGCGTTTTAATGAAGTGGATTTTATTAATATGATTGAGCGTGGGTGTTTAAAAATATGTTTGCAAATCTGTATGGTATGTTTATGTTTTAATAGCATATTTTTCTTAGTTTTAATATATCATTTTCTGGGGGTGGGCCATTAGTTTATATTAAGTGTATGATGAATAAAACTTTATCACATATTGAAAACTATGTGTCCGTTTAGGCTTAGCCATCACCCCCTATCTCACCATATAATCTTGTAGCAAAATTCTTGAAAAATATAGGTATTGAACTAAGATGGAATTGTGTTTTGTCTTTCAGTGAGTCTGGGTTGGTTCAGAAGCTTGTCGGAGATGGTGTTTGATATCAAGATGTATAACGGTCTGGAATGTGTATACTACTCTTGTTCAGTGGTTAAAATTTAATGAGAAACATATTTCTTGTGATGATATAAAACTATTTGTAAATACAATGTCATCTAAATAAAATAGAATTTATAATAATGTTTCGTGATACGTTTTGCTATTTTTCTCAAATTATAAAGTGCTTTAAAAATGTAATACATTCGCTGTTGTACAAAACGCATGACGTGTAAAAGATAGACTCATTTTATGAATTTATGTTAATTCAAATTGATATTAAACATGGGGTATCTGTAAATGTAAAAATGATGATAATTTTTAGCTCTTAAATATTGATAAATAGCTTGGCAGGCATCAATTTTTTCAATTGCTTTTAAGCGCTACTATTTCAAAACATTTTTATGTAATTGAGACCAAGGATTTATTATTTTCTAGTGTAATTTAATATGACTTCAATTCTTTTTGGTTATAGTGTTAATGTTCTCTTTATACTAGTTTTTTGTGTATACTACTGTTGTTCAGTGGTTAAAATTTAATGAAAAGCATATTTCTTGTAATGATATAAAACTATTTGTAAATACAATGTCATCTAAATAAAATAGAATTTATAATAATATTTCGTGATACGTTTTGCTAGTTTTCTCAAATTATAAAGTGCTTTAAAAATGTAATACATTCGCTGTTGTACAAAACGCATGACGTGTAAAAGATAGACTCATTTTATGAATTTATGTTAATTCAAATTGATATTAAACATGGGGTATCTGTAAATGTAAAAATGATGATAATTTTTAGCTCTTAAATATTGATAAATAGCTTGGCAGGCATCAATTTTTTCAATTCCTTTTAAGCGCTACTATTTCAAAACATTTTTATGTAATTGAGACCAAGGATTTATTATTTTCTAGTGTAATTTAATATGACTTCAATTCTTTTTGGTTATAGTGTTAATGTTCTCTTTATACTAGTTTTTTGTGTATACTACTGTTGTTCAGTGGTTAAAATTTAATGAAAAGCATATTTCTTGTAATGATATAAAACTATTTGTAAATACAATGTCATCTAAATAAAATAGAATTTATAATAATATTTCGTGATACGTTTTGCTATTTTTCTCAAATTATAAAGTGCTTTAAAAATGTAATACATTCGCTGTTGTACAAAACGCATGACGTGTAAAAGATAGACTCATTTTATGAATTTATGTTAATTCAAATTGATATTAAACATGGGGTATCTGTAAATGTAAAAATGATGATAATTTTTAGCTCTTAAATATTGATAAACAGCTTGGCAGGCATCAATTTTTTCAATTGCTTTTAAGCGCTACTATTTCAAAACATTTTTATGTAATTGAGACCAAGGATTTATTATTTTCTAGTGTAATTTAATATAACTTCAATTCTTTTTGGTTATAGTGTTAATGCTCTCTTTATACTAGTTTTTTGTGTATACTACTGTTGTTCAGTGGTTAAAATTTAATGAAAAGCATATTTCTTGTAATGATATAAAACTATTTGTAAATACAATGTCATCTAAATAAAATAGAATTTATAATAATGTTTCGTGATACGTTTTGCTATTTTTCTCAAATTATAAAGTGCTTTAAAAATGTAATACATTCGCTGTTGTACAAAACGCATGACGTGTAAAAGATAGACTCATTTTATGAATTTATGTTAATTCAAATTGATATTAAACATGGGGTATCTGTAAATGTAAAAATGATGATAATTTTTAGCTCTTAAATATTGATAAATAGCTTGGCAGGCATCAATTTTTTCAATTGCTTTTAAGCGCTACTATTTCAAACATTTTTATGTAATTGAGATCAAGGATTTATTATTTTCTAGTGTAATTTAATATGACTTCAATTCTTTTTGGTTATAGTGTTAATGCTCTCTTTATACTAGTTTTTTGTGTATACTACTGTTGTTCAGTGGTTAAAATTTAATGTGAAACATATTTCTTGTAATAATATAAAAACTATTTGTAAATATAATGTCATCCAAATAAAATAGAATTTATAATAATGTTTCGTGCTACATTTTGCTCTTTTTCTCAAATTATAAATATGATAATGATAACTAGAAGGTGATCTCACATCGCATTTAAAGGTTGACATCAATAGCTGCCAAATAACTTTCATCAAAATAGCCTATTTTATAGTTTTTAATACCTCATTTCTAATGATATATCATTAGTTTATATTAAATGTGTGAGGAATAAAACTTTACTACATATTGAAAGCCTGGTGTCCGTTTAAGCTTAGTCACAAAATTCCTGGTGATATAAGCAGTGTATAAAATTCAATCTTCATTTAATGTAGTGCCTATATAAATTTTATATTTTGTATTCATTTAATGTAAGACTTCTGCTAAATTTTTTATTAATGAAATATTACTATCGAAATATGTTGACGTTTTAACGCTCTTTAAAGTAGGTCTTCTATGAAGAGAGGTAGATATAGGAAGGGTTTTGATTACTATATATCTTTTACCTATGGATTTATATGTCATAATTGTTTATCGTTGTAATTCGTTTAATGTTTTTCCCTATGATTGATATGCTACATATTAGCTATAATTCGCATACAAAATGTGGTTATTATTTTTTAATAAATTGTTTTTTTTCTTAAAATATGTTATTCCTTTTTATTTTATGATATAGATATATTAAATAATGTTACTATCATAGAGGTGTTGATAGTGATCAAACGTTGTGGTTTCCATTAGAAGCGTGTTTAGATCTGTTAGACATATACTGGTAAGCTCGATATCAAGCTTTTTGAACTGTTAGGCTGCACAAATACATTTCATTTATGCATCTATCACTGAATGTATGATTTGAATGTATTGTTTTGGGATGATGGTTTTTAAGAGAATGATTTGATAATGGTTTTAATAGATTGATGCCTGATGTCACCTTAGTTTATTAGATTTTTGGCGGCCATCTCGGATTCGCAATTTGTTTTCTAAAAATCCCTACTTTTGAAGCATCCTGTATATTAATATTTGGTTGCTATGTTATCCAGATGGATGGATGGATGGACGGATGGATGGCTTTTTGAGAAAAGAGGGATTTGATAGTGGTTTGAATGTGTGGTTTTAATATAGGGGTTTCAGAACCGCTTCATGACCCGGTTGTGAGCTGATTCTAGCGATGGTTTTGAGATGATGTTTCATAGCAGTTCGAGTGCATGGTTTTGATATATTGGATGCTTGACGTGGCATTAGTTTATTAGATTTTTGGCGGCCATCTTGGATTCGCCATCTTGCTTTTCTAAAAATCCCTACCTTTGAAAACGTCCTGTATATTCATACTTGGTTGCTATCTCGTCCAGTAGCATACTGTATATTTATTTTATATTTTGAAATGCTATGCCGATCTTAGATGTAGGGTTTATATTTTTATCTACCATCTTGATGGTATGAAACTTGGTCATATTGTTAATTAATACATTGTTTTTCTTAAAAAATATTGTTTGTTTTATTTTATAAGTAAGATATGCATTTCAAGCATGCGGCTATCACAGAAGCAGGTATATTCATACTCACTATAAATGTACCACTTTTTAAGTTGGGTCATATTTGGCTTCCAATATTCTAACATGCAGAACTGGTTCTGAACCGGTTCTGTACCGGTTCTGGAGTGGTTCTCTACCGGTTCTGAAGTGGTTCTGTACCGGTTCTGAAGTGGTTCTGTACCGGTTCTGAAGTGGTTCTGTACCGGTTCTGAAGTGGTTCTGTACCGGTTCTGAAGTGGTTCTGTACCGGTTCTGAAGTGGTTCTGTACCGGTTCTGAAGTGGTTCTGTACCGGTTCTGGAGTGGTTCTGTACCGGTTCTGAAGTGGTTCTGTACCGGTTCTGAAATGGTTCTGTACCGGTTCTGAAGTGGTTCTAGCACAATCGGTTCAGTTCAGAACCGGTTCAGAACCGGTTCTGAAGTGGTTTTGTACCGGTTCTCAAGTGGTTCTAGGTTCTGAACCGGTACAGAACTCGGTTTCCGCTGGAAACATGTTTAGACCATTTTTGGCAGCCATCTTGGATTCGCCTTCTTGCTATTCTAAAAATCCCTACCTTTGAAACGTCCTGTATATTCATACTTGGTTGCTATCTCGTCCAGTAGCATACTGTATATTTATTTTATAATTTTGAAATAGTATGACGATCTTAGATGTAAAGTTTATATTTTTATCGACCATCTTGATGGTATGAAGCTTGGAGATATTGTTAATTTAAAATAATATTGTTAATTTATAAATAATAATAAATACATTGTTTTTCTTAAAAAATATATTGTTTGTTTTATTTTATTTTATAAGTAAGATATACATTTCAAGCATGCGGCTATCACAGAAGCAGACAGCCGTTGTGGTTTCCGCTGGAAGCATGTTTAGACCTGTTTGAAGTACATTGAGAAGCGCGATAGCAAGCCTGGTAATTTATTCAGGAATTCTCTAGAAACAAAGACCATCTTGATGGTCCGCCATTTATCTGACGTCACCTTAGTTTGGCTAGTGACCGTGAGAGTATGCTGCATTAGTTAGGGTGGTAGTGATGGGAGATGCCATTTCTTGGTTAGTGGCTGTGAGAGGGCGTCACATTGGGTTGGTAATGATGAAATCTGCAAATCTGCACGAGGGGGCGCCACATCAGTTGGGTTGGTAATGATGAAATCTGCAATTTTTAGTTGGGTTGGTAATGATGAAATCTGCAATTTTTAGTTGGGTTGGTAATGATGAAATCTGCCATTTTTAGTTGGGTTGGTAATGATGAAATCTGCAATTTTTAGTTGGGTTGGCGACCGCGAGGGGGCGCCACATCAGTTGGGTTGGTAATGATGAAATCTGCAATTTTTAGTTGGGTTGGTAATGATGAAATCTGCAATTTTTAGTTGGGTTGGTAATGATGAAATCTGCAATTTTTAGTTGGGTTGGCGGCCGCGAGGGGGCGCCATATCAGTTGGGTTGGTAAAGGGTTCTACCTATCTTGCGGGGAGGGGGGGGTAGTAGGAGTGGGGGGGGTCCCAGAAACGGCGTAAGTCCCCTACTCACATGGTTTCGGATCACTGTGACAGGCTAAGTTTGCTTCCATCGCGGTCATTGCTGTAAATTGAGAGTTTCTAGTAATTAGAAACTTCGAGATTTATTAGAGACACGTTACTGTTAATCTTCCCTTGGGATACATTTTGTGGTTATTGGAAGGTCCAAATCTTTCATGCGGTTCTAGGGTAATTTTCGTTTGTTTCGGTTTTGAGGGCCTGCGCAAAGATAATATCCGTCGGCGTTCGAAAACCACGTTTTTGATTTCACTTATGCAAGTCAATCTCTAGAGAGAACATTAGCGCATTTCTGCTTATTTTCCGTTGAGTATTAATTACTTTGTCCAAGTGGATATTTCGCTTTAATGCGGCTATAAAAAATAAGCAGTGTTTGCCGTTACCTAAATGTAGGTGATTATCGTGAGATTTATCGATTTATCGTTTTTTTTTGGATCTACGATACACCCTCTTGGAAGCCTTTAATTGTTTTAATTTTGTGCTTCTGTACGACTTGTGGGGTCGATTTCGTCATCCCCATTAACTAGGGGATGTGAGTATGGGGCTAAGCCTTCAGATATAATACGTTGGTATTGCCGCTGAAGTTACCCGTTTTGATTGATGTAAGAGTTGTGCCTACCTATCTATCGTGGCTTTTGAGTGGTATTACATCGTTCAACTAGGAGACGTTCACCATTTTGAACTCCAGTTAGCGTGCCTCCGCCATCTTGAGAAGTCAGATAAGTACATCCAAGTACCTAATTTTCGATGTGTATTCCGGCTTCTATGTTGAAAATTTAGAGCCAGAGAACTGGACATTTTACAGTTTTAATTTACTTAAGTTCTTGAATTGAGACTTTTTGGGTGTTTATAAGATACCTATCGGACCACTTAGTACATGTGTGGTCACACTTATTGCATTATTAATTTCTGTTGAATTGTAAAATTTGCTTTTTTATAAGATACCTATCGTACCACTTAGTACACGTGTGGTCACAATAATTTTATATTAATTTTTGCTAAATTGTAAAATTGGCTTTGCCGTATACCGAGTGACCCTAAGTAGCAGTTTTATAGAGGGCTCTCGTTGATGTAAGTAAATTTTAATGTACTTAATTACTAGTAAATTTTTGTCGCTGTCACACTAACTTTTCTTGCAGACTTTTGTCTTAATATCTGAGCTAGTTAAATTCATCCCTGCAAGTGTAAAATTTTGTTCAGTAAGCTCAGTGTTTTTTTATGTGTAAATTCTAAAATTATCCTTTTTATTTTACCTTTAAATATTTGACATCTAATAACAAGATACCTTCATTTATTTTAAATATGATCATGTAATCAAACCTTGTGTTTGGTAATTTAACATATTTTCACTTAATTAGCCTAAGTCTTAAGTTCTAACTTTATATTAGTTTTCATTACGAACATTTTAAATCACATTATGTGTTAACATTGCCATAGTGGCGCTTTTATGATTTTCCATTGTAAATATAATTCTGTGAGGTAATGAAACGTTCCTGCTACCAACCATCTTCTGCTGAAACGCAGAGATTATGAACTAGTGTTAAGAATTGTTTATTTATATCATTATTATTACCTAACGCTTTGAGGTCAAACTATCAAACTGTCTAGTTTACATTTCCTTTTTTTTTGTAATTCAATTTTGCTCTACGTTTTGCTAATCTTTTTTAAATTGTTCAGACAGGTTTTCTACACTTTGTATCATTCTATTATACTTTAACTACTTCCTTTTTTTTAAAAGAGAGGAAAAAAAAACAATATAATCACAGACAACAAACAAAAATTTAATTAAATCTTGCTACATTTCGTAATACCTTTTCTTTTATTTTACCTCTACATATCTCATGTAATTTTGTGACAAGCACGTGCGTAAGGTTAGGTGCAATTGATTATACAGGGCGTTCAATAGGAAACCCGCTGGAGGAACACAGCCAGTGGATGTTCATAGGAGGCGCAGGTAGGTTATCGTTAAGGTAACATAGTGTTCTGGTGCCCGGACAACGTCGCTCGCGTCGTTGCCGACCGACGCTCTACTTTTAGGTGTTTAAGTTTATCTGAACCGTCACGCCGTCTGCGACAGAGTTAGCTCGGCCCTGCGTTTTACAGATTCAATCATCTCCTATTGTGATTCTCCGTATTCGTTAACTTAATTTAGTCTTTTATCTTAGTGCGACGTGGTTCCGGCGTAACAATGTGACAAATTAATTATAATTATTTTCCACTTTTCTATTGTCATTTGAATCTGCGTTTATGTCGTGTGTGTAAAATATCAGTTTAGGTCTCGTGGTTATTAGTTCTAATGTTGTTGATAGCGCTTGAGATCGCTAGATGACAAGTGGATTCTTTCTCTTTTTGATCTTCGACTGCCTGAGTAGAAGCACTTAAAACATCACAAGAGCAGATGCATTTTCTTTAGCCGCTACTTGAGAAATTAGTGGAATGCTGAAGTATATCGTGTGTAATCGCTAACAAAAGGCGGATGTTATGATATTTCTCAAGGGTTAATGTGAATATGGCGTTATGATTGTGACCTTGCCGAGGATATTGTTTTGTTGTGGCTTAAGAATTGTCCAACTGCTGTAAGTATAACTTCCACGTGTCTGATCGATCTTAATTGTGCTGTTTCTATATTCAATTATAGCTGTTAGTGCATGGCATAGATCTCATTTGAGCACTTTTGTTGGGTTAAGTCTAAGAACCACGTGCCTGATGTAATTTTACGATTCCAAGGGAATTAGTTGCTGTATCCTGCGGTGAAGACATAATTTGAGGTGCAGATAGATGTAATGCTGTAGCCTTCCTACACTAATTTTCCCGAAGATGTCGATAGCCGAGGATATGTGGGCAGTTTTCCTTTGTAACGAGTGTGATCTGTAGAAGGTATCGTGTATGGTAGCTGTGGATGTGGTTTTCCTTTAAGGTACTGTGACTGTGTAATTTTCCTGATATTACCCATAACGCGGGAATTATTGGCCAAACAGTTTTGGTAAATTTATATCAATTTCGAGTACTTCGTACAGTAAATTTCAACTTTCTCGGCCTAACTAATCAAATAAGTCATCGTAATTTCTTAAATCAACTTCTTGTGGCATGTGAGCCTTTATAATTTGAATTCATTCAATTAACGTAGCTTAATTAATAACAGTGACTCCAGTTGGGAGCTACTTGTCCATTTTTGGAGACGTTACGTAGCCTTTTTTTTTTGATTTAGAATTTTGAACAAATTTTGGATGTGTATTGGCGTTGCAGCCTCGCATCTGTATTGTGTAAATTCATAGCTTGTTATTTAGTGCAATTAGTAAACCATTTAAATTTATTATTGTACAATCTTGTAAGAAATTATTGAATTTAATTTTAATCACGTTTTCTTATGTAAAGCATAGTTAACTAGCGCTGATATTTATAGTATTAGATACCATATAACTTAGAGTCTGCACTCTACTGTCGAATAGATTGTCGGTTGCCTCTGGTATACAGAGTGTTCATTTTGGAGTGTTGACGTGTTGCATTTTCCGATCAAACTGTTCGACTTTGGAGGGACTTTCGGCAAGTTGCCTTATAATTGTATGCTTTTGTAAAAATATTGTCAGGTAATTATTTTAACTTTAAGGTTGTTTCATGTGTTTTCCATTTTGAATTTCTTAAATTTTGTAATTATACGTCATTGGTAATTTGAAGTTGTGGATCACCTGGGTGACCATTTAAGATTTTATTCATTCCTTCAGAAGTTTATTACTGGCAACTGAGTTGCGTTTTTGTGATTCATATTTCATTGTTTTGTGTCTTTTGAATATATTGTTGAAAACCAGAAGATTAGTTAGCAATAACCGGTTTTGTGCTCAATATTTGAAACGAACTGTTGGTTCCATATTATTAAGTTTTCAATAAACCGTTTGTTAAGTTTGAATGACTGTGTGTTGGTCTTATTTTTCTTATCACCTGGGGAATCTTATATTGGATCTTGTCCGGGGTCTGAATATCTGTTGGGCTCAGCATATTTTAACGGATAGGCGCCCTGACAACTTAACCTTCGACGAGTACTGTGTTCGAACTCGCCCTAATTCTGACTGTAGCTGGAGGCGGTGCTGACTCCCATATTTAACATCGACCCCTGGGAAGTAAGAGGTAAGGCTTGAGTGTTTTATAAGTTGGTGATTGTTTAATAGACAAGCGTCTTCCTAAATTTAAATAGAAGGTTAATTACCGTGGTGGTGTCTGACTTACTACCTTCTTGGAATTTTGTTACCGAGTCTGTTTAGGGCCTTTTGCCATTTGATATTTTAAACACAAGAAGGTAGCAAAGATTTCATTACTTTATATCTCATTTTAAACCGTATTTTTATCATATACAAATTGATCTGTCAACATCAAAATGTCACATCCCTTCTTTAAATTCATCCGCGAATCTTTATTCATGTTTGTTTATTATTAATACCTAATAGATTCTAATATTTTTCTTTAAATATTAAGCAATTTTGTACAAATTAATAATACATAACATTTTTATAATAACTAATATTTTTGATCTCTTCTTTTCAGATTTTGCAATAATCAAAAAAGGAAAGAAAAATGAACGTCCCACTATTATACAGAGAGAACATAAATAATTATTATTTTATATAACTTTATTTAATTCTATATAATAAATATACTATAGACACTGGTCGAATATGTATTTGGATGTCTTTGAGTAATCATTAAACTAATAAGAAAACCCTTCTTTTTAAGAACACGAAAAAAAGTAAATATATTATATTGCATGGTTAGACAAACCATGTCAATATATATATTTCACGCAAGTGATGTGGCTTCATTGGTCCTGGCTGTGAGTATGTGACTGTTAAAAATCTATGCTCTACTAATAAATCATAACTACATAGTACTTTATATTTACTTATTTATTTATTCATGTATAATGGTTTTATAAAATACATTTTGCAAGGTTGTGCCTAATTTAATAATCTTAGACGTTCATATTTGCAAGTTCTGCATCAATCTCCTCAACATTTTGATCGTCGTCAGAATTGACGTCCTCCACTTCGGGCCCGTCAATGTTATCCGGATTGTCGCCCTATTTCAACAAAATTCGAAGCAAAGTAAACATTTTAGGATAGCTCTTATTTATAATACTCATGCCTCACCTGATCGAGCGCCTCAATGTTAGCCGGATTGTTCGCCACATTGTCGGCCTATTTAAATAAAATTCAATGAAAAGTAAACATTTTGGGATAGATTTTATTTATAATGTTAATACCTCTGCACGAAAACGCTTAGGCGGTTCTATCATGTTCCTCAGCCTATCACATATGCCAATAAGTTTACGTTCTGGTGTTCCATTTCTTCTCCATTTATCCAGTGTTCGTTTAACAAAACCACGTTTTCCCATACATGCCTGAAGACCAAGACAATAAATTAAGATTCATGGTTTAATAATCTAGCTAGAATTACTCAATTTTACTTTTTTATACGTAGCATAAGAAAGTATTGTGATGATAGAAATGTTCGACCTTGAGATTTTCAAAGATATCCACGTTTTGAAGTCTATAACTAATACCGGAAAATATGGTTTTTGGAACCATGCTTCTCTATCCCTCTCACTCTCTCTGTGTGTAAATATGTGACTGAGACCACGATAGCGCTTGAGCTATCAATACCAAACATTATATTTACGAGTCTTACTCTCTATATTGAATTAAATTTTCAGTGAAATTGGTTAAGCGAAAGTATAAGCGTATGAGGAATATCAGTAAAAAATATAAATTTAGCTAACTAAGTTTAAACAAATTTATAAAGAATAGTAATAACTCAGAGGTAAACTTGAGAAAAAATATGAAAAAGGTAGGCTCTATAAACAGATGTATTGAAAGCATAAAAGTATTTAAAGCTTGAATTTGGATATTTTAGTAGAAACAATAGTTGAAAATTCGTATATAGCCTTCTTACTCAACTCACTTGCAAACTATGCATTTTTTGCAGATTTATTAATATACTAATATTGAGATTGTAACAATTTTACTCACATGTTCATTAAGAAGATAGAAGTATTTCAAATTTAATTTGGAACAACGTTTACACTCATCCTTTTTCTAGTTATGGTAATGCTTTAAGTCTCGAATATAATCAATTAAATCAATCATTTATTTCAGGATAGTGTACACATATTGGCAGATACAGTATCAGAACTTGTCCTCATTGTATAGATAAATAAATAAGTAACATGAAACCACATATAAATAAATAAAATCGACAAATAATTATATGAACTATACACATACTAAAATTTTAAGTACATATATATAAAATATGAGTAAGTATATAATTCATAATATATGTATATACTTGTCAATATAAAATCGAATACATAAAAGGAAACCGAAAAACAAATAATTAAAACCAGAGAGAGTAGTTGAAGCAGGAGTAGTCTTGCTTGAAGTATTCTTCAATGGAGTAGATACTGCTGGACAGAAGGCTTTCAGTCGCTCGTCTTTTGAATGGTTTCTGAGACAACGTCTTCAAACAAGATGGGAAGTGGTTATAAAGTTTTATAGCCATATATTGGGATTTCGTCTGCGCATAGCCCAGCCGGTAATAAAAGAACACATAATTATTTTTGTTACGGGTGTCATAATTGTGGTCTTCACTATGGGTTGGATACTTTTGCGTGAGATGAATGTGGAGTAAAGTATAAAAGATGTAGCAAGACGGTAAAGTAGGTATATTTAAAGTTTTGAATAAACTTCTGCAAGTAGTTGTTGAATTTACACCCACTATTGCTCTGATTGTTGTTTTTGTTGTATGAAAATTCTCCGTGTTGCTGCTGATCCACCCCCTAGGAGAATTCCGTGGCGTTACTATGGAAACTACCAAAGTATGTATTGATAATTTCCTAGTTAATTTACCGACAGATTCTTATAACACCTGTTGCTTTGATTTTGGCTTATCTGATCATTCTGGTCAGTTACTGACTGTTCATAATAAAATACATGTTAATCAAAACATGTATTACTATAAACGCAGATATAGTATGAATTCACTGAATTCATTTGACAGCTATCTACTTAGTGAAACATGGTTACCTGTATATGGAGCAATATGCCCAGATACAGCTTTTTCTGCATTTTTAAATATTTTTGACTACTACATGAATTTATGTTTTCCTTTAGTTAAGTGTCGTAAGAGAGTGGCGAAAAATGACTGGGTTACCCCTGAAATAATTCAAATCAAAAATAATCTGTTATTTATGCGGGATCTCAGTAGGAAATTTTCAATCTTCAAACCTGATTATCTAAAGTATGAAAAATTTTACAAACATATGATCAATTTACGAAGAAAAGCCTACAATGATTGCTACATAATGACAAGTAGTAACATGTCTAGGGCAGTCTGGAATGTCATTAAACATAGTTCGCCTAATTTTAATAACGAAAGGGTTCTACCAGCTAATAACAACTTACACAAACTTTGTAATGCTTTTAATGATAAGTTTATTGACAGCTCTGCTCCACAAACTGTACTCACTAATGGAAACACTCATACTCATTTTCGACAAACTGACAGCAGCTTTTTTATACGGCCTGTTGTCGAGAATGATGTTCTAAGAGTTATTAATAAGTTGAGTAATTCTACAACTGTTGGGAATGATTCTGTTCCAGCATTTATAATTAAGAGGGTTTCCCAGATAATTGCAGGACCTTTGGTTTACTTGGTAAATTACTCATTTGAAAGAGGGGTTTTTCCGTCCTCATTAAAAATAGCACACATTGTCCCAATTTACAAAAGGGGCGATCCTAATTGCATGGAAAATTATCGACCTATCAGTATTTTGTCTGTGTTTTCTAAGGTATATGAAATGCTTATTAATGAAATGATCATTTCATACTTCAGAGTAAATAATCTCTTCACGACTTGCCAACATGGATTCCTGCCGGGCCGATCTATTGATACGGCTTTGTATGGGTTTGTTAATTCAATCTTGCGCGACATTGATGCTGGTACCCCTTGCCTTGCAATGTTTGTCGACCTATCGAAAGCTTTTGATGCTGTCGATCACAATGTTCTGCTCAATAAATTACAAAGTTATGGTATTAGGGGTGAGGCTTACTGTTGGTTTGAGAGTTATCTGTTGAATCGCAGACAGAGGGTGGTGATTGATCGACTTTCGTCTGATACCAGAGTTTCGTGTAGGGGGGTTCCACAGGGGCCGGTCCTTGGGCCCACTCTTTTCTTAATTTATATCAATGACCTTTCTTCATTTCTCGGGATGGATTCTGATCTTGTATTATATGCTGATGATATTAATATAGTAATTCGATCTAGCAATTTGGCTGGTTTGTTTGAGAGTGCTAATTGTCTTTATGAAAGATTGTGTGAATGGCTTTGTGCTAATGGTTTGGTTGTTAACACCCAAAAAACCAAATGTATTTTGTTCCGCAACCGGCGTGGATATAATGTGGATAGTTTTTCTCTGGGTGGGAATGATGTAAAATTGAGCAGGTCTGCCAGGCTTCTTGGTGTCACCATTGATGAGGATCTTAGGTGGATTACCCATATAGATAATATCTGTAATGAACTATCTAGAACATGTTATGCTTTGTACAACCTGAGAAGGTCTTGCAGTGCTCATGTTCTTAAAACTTATTACTACGCCAATTTCCATTCCAGGCTGAGGTTTGGAATAATTCATTGGGGATCTGGTCTTGGAACGGAGCGTCTTCTTATATTGCAGAAACGCGCGATTCGTACCATTTTCAATCTTTCTTCTAGTGAATCTTGTAGAACAATCTTTGGTAGACACAATATTCTTACTGTATATGACGTGTATATCCTTGAAGTCTTGTGCTATGTTTATAAATTTAAATGTCGATTTTCGACTGATACTCCGCATAATTACAACATACGTCAAACGGATTATTTGCTGCCTCCGACCCACAAAACCACTCTGTTTCAAAAGAACTTAGGTTTCATGGGATGTAAGTTGTATAATAAACTGCCAAACAGCATAAAATCTTGTAAAACTTATTGTAAATTTAAGTATAGTGTTAGGGCGTATTTGTTAACGTTGTCTTGTTATTCTATTAATGAATATATGTCGCAGTGATACTAAATTTTAATTAATGTAGTTTTCTAATATTTTAATAATATAATAGTATTTTTTTAATTTATGATATATATGTATATTTTATGATTGATGATTTTATTGTAACTCCATTGTTCTTTCTCTTTGTGACATATTTCCAGTACAAATACTGCTGTGTTCCAGGGTATTTTGTACTTTGTTTGAAATGAATAAAGATTATTATTATTATTATTATTATATTGCCGTGCGGCGTTTTCCCACCTATTTTCTTTATTCTTCGTATTGCGTATATAGATTTTGAAAGCTGATACTTCAAGTTGGTGACTTGATCAGCCCATAATAAGCTTGTGTCGAAGAAAGTTGTTGTCTGTAGAAAAGACGAAAGTTTGTGTCTTTTGAGTATTAATACTTAGCATATTCGTGCCAAACTACTCTCCAGCTTCCTCCAGGACATATTCCGTAGCTAGCGTCAAATCAGTATCCTTGTTCCTCAAAAGGAAGTATGTATCACCTGCGTACATTAACGTTTTATGACAGTGGACACTTGTGGGAATATTATTTACGTACAGTGAGAATAACATCGGCCCCAATATGGATCCCTGTGGTACTCCTCTATTTACCATTTCAGCATTTGTCAGCGGTTCATTCCAGCACACTTGTTGTACTCTGTTTGTCAGTAGGTTTTTAATAGCTGAAAAGGTATCCCACGCACTCCGTAATGTTCCGTTTCTCACAAAACCGCAGAGCACGGTTTTAGAAAGCAACGATGTACAATCACAGCAACGACTGAAATTGTGGACGCAGTTTCAAAGGGCTTTGATGAAAAAGAAAGCATCAAACTGATTTGCTGTGATCTGTTGAAGGCATTCGATAGTGTTGATCACAACGTTCTTTTGGGAAAAACAGAACATTAGTGAGTGCGTGGCATACCGTTTCAGCCATTAAAAAGCTACTTCAGAGAACAACAAGTGTGCTGGAATGAAAAACTGACAGAAGCGTAAATAGTAAATAGGGCAGTACCACAGCAATCGATATTGGGGCCGGTGTTATTCTTGCTGTACGTAAATAATATTCCCACAAGTGTCCACTGCCATAAAGCGTTAATGTACGCAGATGATACATCCTTCATTTTGATTTCGATTTGATTTTTCCGCGTTTTCTATATATTTCGGTATTAATTTCTGGCATCATCGTACACCACTTGTGACTGATTACTCTGGACTACTTTATTTATGACATCTACTGTGTATAATTTGGTTTTCAGCTATTTTAATTCGTTTGTGTGCCAATTGAAGGTATGGCTACTTCTTTTCTTCGGTTTAACATATTCAACAGGAAAGGTATATTCAAAACACCCGAGCGAACGCCCATAGAACTTTGTGAATTGAGCCTCAGGTTCTAAGTAACGTATATCATTCCAACATTCTTTTCTTAATCTTTCAGCAATAAGTATGTATTCACGTCTTTTATTTTTCTTACTATCACAAAGATTTTTTTCAGGGTATATACATTAGGAAGTTCAACAGTAAGTAATTGTCCATGGCGATCAGATATGTGTGGTTGGACAATTTGTACCATAAAATCGTCTATCGACAAATCTGGTTTATACATGTAGCAGCGGTTCCTTTGATCCTCGATGGTTCGTTTAAAAGGGGTCATAAATAGAAAAAAAAAACTGTCACTTAAAATGATAAATTATACATGTTTCAAAAAGAACTTGATCTTAGCAGGCACTGAATAACTAGTACTGCAAATTATAATAAGCCACTTGCCTTTTATTTATAATTATTTATCAAATGCCAGTTTAACATTAAAATTTGTCATTCTGTGATTAGCAATATCATTTTTTCTGACAAATAATTGTTTTGCTTAATAAACAATACTACTGTAAGTAATGTACAGTTCTGTGCAATAAACTGGCTTATTATACTATTATGTAAATATGACTTTTGTTTGAATATCTGTCATGTATGACAAATTGAATTCACGCTATAATTCAATTTGTCATACTTAACTTAAGCCATTTTCACAATGGCAAAATAATGTCAAAATTAGCAATAAGACGTGTACGCCATTTTATTGCACAGAACTGTACATATTTCAAGAAAATATTCTTATTGTTGAAGCGTATTCCCGAAGTGCACAGCTTCTTAATAGAGAATTGCAATATTCTTATGCGGAATGTAAATGACTGTTTCACTAACAGTTCCTTATAGAGTTGTGAATAATAAACCTTCTTGGAGACAACCCACATGCGTATGCATACAAAGTATTGGTTGTTCATATGCAGATATACATAATTCTAATTAATAGATTTGTTCGATGATAAATTTTGACAGTGACGTGTGGATAACCTTTATACTATTTAATTTGTATCCGCATTTCAAGAATGCATTGTATAATTAATTATGAAATGGTAAATGTATTCTGACATACCCCTATGTATTTTCTCAAGTGTTTGAATAGATTTTGTCGATGCGGCGTAATTTATTATGTGTTATATTTATATTAGAAACGTGTTAATGCTACCATATTATCGTTTACAACAAATTGACGCTATACACTACATGTATCTAAGCGCACACTAAGCGTTTTATTTATTTTCACCGATAATTTTGTGTGTTGATTTAGAAACTAATAAAACGCCATAAACACGACAACTAAAATGTCAAGTTGATGTTCATATGCCATTATATGAATTTCAATAAATAAAATATTTCTTTTTTAAATAAATCTCTTTTGACACGGATTTTACAATATGAATGACGTGAGTCGACTACACTAAAAATTGAATTACATATACATACTTCAAAATGCTTTTCGATGTCTCTACTATCGCCTAGATTATCACGCACTCGTATTTGGTATCTCTCCCAAAAATCCAGATTATCAAACAATGTGCCTGTAGGGAACCCATTATTTTCCCTTACAGCCACCATGAAGATTATCCAATAAAAGTCATTGCTTCTATGGGCGGGCGCCAACTCATCACCAAGTAATCCGTAGCAAATTTTGTAGGTATTAATGATAGGCCATCTCATCACCGGCATGAGATACCGACCGGTGAATTCAACACCACAGATAGGCCAACTCATCACCAAGTAATCCGTATTTAGTATAAACACATATATTTTTGTAAAAGAAGACAAATACATAATTTAAGTCCGGAATATAGTAGTATATGCGTATAATTAAACTTACCTCCTGTACGCCACTTTGCTGAACAGCTTTTCACACTGCAACTCCACAATATTTTGTCATCTTTAACAATTTACGTTTTTGAAAGGCTACTTACCACCTATAATAGTAATTAAAATTAGTAAGTAAATAAGCGAGAATTGGTGGAAACACATTTTATTGAATGCTTTACATTTAATTGGTAATTATTATATACATACAAATCAGTTTATTTTGACATTTTATATCTATGCGATACAAGTTTCACAAATTCATAATCTGATATTATTCCCTCTTTTTGCTGACACAACTTTTCTTGCAAGAACAATTCAGCTTCCCTAACCCTTCGTGTTTTCACAACAGCTGGAATATGTATGCTTTGTATTTTAATATATATATGAGTCTGTACTGTTAATAGGGTTTGTATAAAAATATTTATATTTGGGTGAGTATGGTAAAAGGCGTTTGAAAAGTGGGCATGGAACGATTCGCATGGATTTGTTGTCAAGTCTAAATGGCTCGAATTGGACGCCCATAATGATGGAGGGAAAGTAGCATCTTCCTTAATATAATTATCAACTAAATAATCAGACATTCTACTAAAAGCATCTGTAGAAGGTAGATAAGCCATAAAATCATTTACATAACATTCGCTGACTTTTAGAGGATGAAGGTAAGGCAATCCAAACAGGTGATGAAGCCACTTTGCGTTTGAGTGAGACTGTTTATAAATAGATACCAATCCCAATTGCTGGATTTTTCTGTACCAACTCTGAGCTAAGTGAAAACGACATCCAAATATAGAGGCAGAAGGCCAAACACGATTGACGGCGCTATGAATAGATTGTTCAAAGTCTAAAATTATTCTACGCGGACTTAAGAGGAAATTAAATGCTTCTGATGCCTTTTTTAAATTTTCGAACGTTTTGATATATGTTTGGGTACATTTATTCGGAAGGAGGCAAAATATGAGTGGTATGTAATGACCATTGCGTATGCTATGAATAGTAAATAGTTGGAAGAAGAATCTAGGAGCATATTTAAATGTTCCGTCCATATAATAAGTGTCGGCTTCTGACAAACATTTTAAATTTGAAAAACAACCAAATATGATGATATGATTTACAGAATCGTCGTCCAAAAGAAAACATTCCTGTCGATCGGTTTTCAGTTCTATACTACTCAAAACTTTGTGGACTTCAACGATGTTCTTTGGGTTGGTCGGCATGATGTTCGTGCGATTTCGGTTGATGTTGTGTCTAATTAAACCGATGTCCTTCGTGCTGACGTTCGTCTTATACGTAGAACGAGCAATTTCCAAATTGATGATTTTCGCTGGTCTTTCGCACAAATCACCCACTGCCTTCCTCTTGCATGAATTATTGATGGCTTGCCTGCTTAATTTCTGTACATCTGGGTCATGATTATGATTTAACTCGTACCAAACTACGTCATCCGCTCCTTTAAACAAAGACAAAATAAGTAACTTATATTTATTCTGTTAGTAAATATATTAATATATTTACTAACTGCCTGGCCGAAAATTTGCATTTACACATTACATAATGCATTACTAACTATTGTTGCTTTACACTGTGGACATCACTGGATTCTTTTGGAGTTAATATTCCTAAGGTAATAATAAATAGAAATTTAAAATTTCAAAGTTAATAAGTACATTAAAATAAAATAGATTAATTAGAAAAAAACTCTAACAGTAACAACAAACACAAAAATAAACATAGTAATAACACTTTTTAAATTACATTTACACTAACTGTTCAAAATGACTACCCTGTACCATCTGACAATACCCAAATATTAAAAGAATAATAGATAAGCATACGGAAATATTTAATATAAAACATATATATTTTGTAAAATGAGAAAAATATACAGTTTAAGTAATATAGTAGTATATGCGTATAATTAAACTTACCTCCTGTATGACACTTTGCTGAACAGCCTTTCACAGTGCAAGTCCACAATATTTTTTCACCTTTTAACACTTTACGTTTTTGAAATTTATAATCATTTATAACGAGCATTTTCTGTCCACGCTGACTCAATATAAAATCTATTATTAAAGTGGTCATCTCTACAATCGTAAATAAAATGACAAAAATTGTCCCCAACCCTTATATATGATTTATTCTCAATCTTAGTTGTCTAAAATTATACCGTTAATTACCGTTATTCTCAATCTTACTAATCTAAAATTTTACCGTTAATCGGATTATCCAGGCGGGTGATGAGTTCACCTATCCCTGGAGGGTGGATTTAAAAGTACCTGTATTTTGCAGTGATGAGTTGGCCTGTTACTTTTATTGCGGATTAGGACTGGTGACGAGTTGTACTGTACCCGCTTCTATCTGGTACATTATGTTTAGGCATCTTAAACAAAGAAAAGGAAAACAATCATAACCCTCTAATGCTGCTATAGTTAGCATACGTAATCAATTTTTAAAATATGATTTGTTTGTTTCATCGATTTTGCAACTCGGTAGATGAAGTTTTATTAAATTAATATAATATTTTTTACAATTTGCAAAAATATGTCTGTCCTAGAAGAGACTGATTTTCATACGTGTTCAGCAATCTATCTCTTATAAGATATCTTTGATATCCTTCTATTTCTGACAATGCCAGTAATCTAATTGTGATATTATTTTCAACTAATATTATGAGTCTTTAATTATATTCCGCATCATTTACTTTTATTAACTCCTATGTTTGAACCACAATTTACAGTTCCAAAAATTATAAAATTTTTCTTGTTTTCAGAAATATTTTGAGGTTATTTTGTTTATATGTTATCATATTTGATATATTATAATTGCAACTTCTAAATGGTAAAATGTTTTGCAGGACATTTATTTGTTTATAAATAAATTTGTGTCTTTTGGTATTTTATATCTTGTCAAAAAAATTCTAATTTAACATGAACATTTACTTTATTAATTTTATTAATAATTAACAAAACAAATGATTCAAATAAAAACAAAATAAATATAAGAATGTATTTCTTAAGATAACATAACATTCTTATTTGCAACTACCATTGTCATATATGTTAGTCACTAACTGTTCTGTATATGTTCCAACTTTGCACAGTGTTCCCTAAATAATAACTGGTGTAAGATCTCATGAAATAGCGACAGATTGTACGTTTTAGACTATTACGTTAATGATAATAGGACAAATAACGACGGGTGTTTTTTCTGGAGGCGGAGAACATTAAATTGGCAACACTGTTTTCTGTGACAGTCGATTTGAGAGTTTCGGTTGTTTTGGGGTTAGTTTGGTTTGAAAATTCATCATGAATATACTCACGCTGAAGCAACGTTCGCAAATTGTTCAAATTTATTTTGAGTCTTGAATCATGTCTTTCAAAGTAAATTTGAAATTTAGAGAAACTTATCGGGCATTACGTGCATATAATGCCCGACGCTCATGCTCATAATCATCCACCAGAGCAATTAATTTGAGGAACTATGGATCGTGTTCGCTATACGTTTACTCTAAACGATAATACGCACCCCGTAAGACGTCGTACAGTGCGCACACAACAACGGATTGATGGTCTGCAGCGTAGTGTTGATGATGAACCAAATGTGTCAATTCGTCATCGTGCTCAACAATTAAACTTGTGTCCAACCACTTTATAGAAAATTTTGCGTATAGATTCAACTGTACAAGAATTGAAGCCACACAATCATCGTTCGCGCAGTACATTTGGTGAATGGGCCGTAAACATTACTATTGATCCTCAATTTCATTTGAAAATTTTGTCCAGTGACAAAGTACACTTTTGGTTAAATGGCTTTGTCAAGAAGCAGAATTGCTGCATTTGGAGCGATGGTACTTTCAAAATCGTTTTTCATTAAAACTGTGGGGAGGTAGTTACATGATTGGACCTTATTTCTTTCATGAAAATGTTAATGGAGGAGAGTTTCTTCGCTATTGACGGACGGATTTTCTAACCCTTTTGAAGACATGTTCAAATATGTCAGTAATCATAACCTTTATTTTATTTCGATGCTAATCAACAGTGTCAAAAAATGAAATACTGCAACTGGACATTGCCGGAATTAAGAATTGAAATGCGATGCTCTTCATTCTGTAAAATTATTACTTTTGGGATAGTTGGATTTAACATTTACTTTGTTTGACAGTTGACTAAGGAAGTCTGGCGCCATTCCTGCCTTCCATTGGTTGAACGAATATTTTGGTGCATAGAACAACAGCGCTCGTAGTTCTTTAATTGACCGCTAATTGCTCCTATACTGATTATCCCAAAAATTACAAAAGAAAGATATAGGACATTGTTAACAAAAATGAAAGAGAATAAAAAAAGGAAGAAAATGCCACAATAAAAACCTTAGTGTTCCATTTAAGAAAAATAAGTTTTTGGTATGTGAAAATTTCAGGAAGTAGGCTTTGAAAAAACAAAGTTTTTTGAGGTATTGTCGAATGCATTTTTACCAAATGGTGCAGAATTTTCTTGGCTACAACAACCACCAAAGTTAATGTTTTTACTTTAAAAACAATGTGAAAATGTTCTTTTTCTAAACACGTGTTTTAGTCAAATAATCTCAAAAAAAATTAATAACTCAAAAAGTATTGGCTCAATTTTGAAAAAGAAAAAATAGTTGAGCAGACAATTTAAAGCAGTATAAGAAAATCCAAAAATATATAGGGTGAGTCATTTAAAAAAATAAGTTTCATGCATTTCCAGTGAAACCGGAAGTGCGTCAGAGCTTAAAGTACTTTTACAATATGCCCCACAAACAACCATGGATCTTCCACTAATTGTTTTTTCTTTTATTTAAGACACAAAAGAGCAATCGAAGAAGCGGCTACTAATGACTCACCCTGTATATATATATTTGTATATTGTAATAAACCAGTTTAATTACTGTTTCGTATCTCCGAAAACAGAATGTATGGGTAGGTTTAAAGAAAACACTCTATTGTGGCTCATAACGTTTCGGAAATATTTATTTCCTTCATCAGATACTACAATACAGAGAAAAGAGAAATTTTTAGTTGTTCATATAATTAGGGGCAATGTAAGTTTTTGTTTAAATAATTACGCTATAAACTATTATGCAATACAAAGGTATATTAAATTTAATTACTATACTTACATTGCCACACAATGGACCAAAGATCTGAGCATCCACACTCATAAGTTTTAATTAATGAGCATTTTGACAATCGCTAATTGCTAAAACATCTGTCAAACATCAGATTTGTAATTTTTCGGAGATACGAAACAGTAATTAAACTGGTTTATTACAATTTACATATACACAACAGTTTCAACATCTTTTATTTTACTATAAAGCGCACCAAACCGTGACTTTTTCTCGATGTAATGTTGTTTCGACAATGGCTTGTGGATTACCATCGCTCCAAATACAGCAATTCTGCTTCTTGACAAAGCCATTTAACCAAAAGTGTACTTTGTCACTGGACAAAATTTTCAAATGAAATTGCGGATCAATAGTAATGTTTACGGCCCATTCACCAAATGTACTGCGCGAACGATGATTGTGTGGCTTCAATTCTTGTACAGTTGAATCTATACGCAACATTTTCTATAAAGTGGTTGGACACAAGTTTAATTGTTGAGCACGATGACGAATTGACACATTTGGTTCATCATCAACACTACGTTGCGGACCATCAATTGTGTGCGCACTGTACGACGTCTTACGGGATGCGTATTATCGTTTATAGTAAACGTATAGCGTATATCATATCGATTTCTCAAAGAGGGTAGTCCGATGCAAATGCAACGGCGCTGATAGAAAACTCTTAAAACTCGTATGATGGTTGAAAAAATCGTTCCTAGAACAAACATTTTCATATAAATAGCGTACACTCCGATTATGCATTGACAGCCATTTCGTAGGCTTATATAATTTTTTATTAATTTTCTGATGACACCGTACATGACGCAAACAATTAGTTAACTGTTCTCTAAAGCAAGCCCCAAACTTTTTACTTCTTTCACTACAGGTATTTTTTCATCATTTATCACTATATCTAGAGTCTGTGATAATGTCTAACATACTTATTGCTTACCAAATACTATTACAGTGGACTTGTTAGGATTTACATAGAAAATGAAATTAAAATAACTGATGCATTTGATGTAAATCCAAGTTAACACCCTGAACAGTCCCTAACGCCGATTAGTTTCAAAGTAAGTATATATTTGAATGTCATCCACGTGCATGTGTATTTTACAATGTTTAATTTGTGTAACAAATTGTAATGTGTATATTGAAAATGAACCCTGTACCATACTGTAAACAATTGCTCAATGAATTAGATAAAGTTCCGTGGCTATACGGTTCCATTCTCTCACTCACGCATCCGAGCAGTAATTTTTATTTATTTCATGTTTTCGTCATATAATAAAGATGACAACTCATGTGTGTATTACTTATATCGCGAGATCAAAAATTATCTTGATAAAGGTTTGCCATGGAAAGTAAAACATCTGTCTTAAGTTATATCATTAAGTGTCATTAATTTTTGTCAGTATGACACTTAATGATATAACTTAAGACAGATGTTTTACATTCCATGGCAAACCTTTATCAATATAATTTTTGATCTCGCAGTATATACTCGTTATTTGTATTCTAAGTATATGTATGCAATATATTGTATACACGGTGGCCAGAAAAATGCGGACAAACGCCACGCAGGCCAAATCTTTGTTTAATTCTGAGTTGACAATCTTAATTGAAAAAAGTAGTACTGTGCTTTTTTTTTTTTTTTTTTTTTGTAAACCATTGGTATTAATCGATTAGTTACATCAATGCATTTGAGATAATTCCATTTCTAAATTTCACCACAATGATTTTACATAGATAAATTTGACGAATTTTGCTAAATTTTAGCCGTACAACTTAATGTTTGATGGTCTCGTATGCCGTAAGGAAGGACCGTATAACTTTTTTGGATTAAGTTTATCGCCTCAGAATTGAACAAAGAATCGTTCTATCTGGCGCTTGTCCGCATTTTTCTGGCCACCGTGTATATCTTCTACTAATAAAATCTATAATTATTATTACATTAATTTGTGTTGTCAATGTTTAACTTACATACATAGCTATTGATGACCATAATCAGAGAATTGACATAATCAAAACCTCCTATATACAATTACAAAATGTACAAAATAAGCATTATGATATGTGAATGTAAGTTGGATTGTGTATCTAAACGTAAGTTCAAGCAAAATTGAAACGTTCTGTGTGTTATTCATTTATCTATATTTAATATTTATATAAATATAAATATATATATATATATTAGAAATAAATGTGGAAGTAGACGTTGGTCTTCTTGAGCTTCTTCTACTTGAGGTCTACTACTGTCTTCGATCAGCTATTCTTTTTCCTCTTATTGAAATCCCTCCACATCTACCCCGTACTCGATAAAACGTATTAAGTTACGCTGAATCCTGCGAAATCTTGCCCATTTGTTTAGTGTCTTCTCTAGCCATTTCTTCATTTTCTGCAACATATTTACCAATATATGGCTTATATTTCTATAGCACTATGCATTCTGATTCTATTTTACTATCGTTAGTAGCGAAATTTATCAATACATTTACGTTCGCTACGCACACAAATGATGTATAAGAATTCTTTGTATAATATAGTAATACATATTATCTCTGCATTTAGTAAAATTAACAGATAAGTTAAAAATATTGTTTTTTGTAAATACAAAAATATTACAAGAAAAATATACTGTTAAATAAAATAGGTAAAGAGCTACATTATAACTCATTTTTGGCTTTGAATCTATTTTCAGAACAAAATAAGCAAACTTATTAACTTCATCTTGAAATTCAAGATATGACGTCTCTTCCACTAATACAATTAATGTACAATGAATTTCAAGAAGCAGGTTGAAAAGTAGTATCACTTATAATGCAAAAGGAAAACTCCCTTACCACAAAATATATATAAAAAATCAAAATACGTATTTCGGCAACTAAGTTGCCATCTTCAGTAGAAATCTGTATAAAACAAAAAAGACTGTTAAACGTAGTATTTTTGGCTAAGGTGTAACCTTAGAAGATTGCTCTTCACCAAATCACCATTGGGATAACACTGATTTCTTAACAAGTGATATGCCTATATAAGTAAATCTAACGGGACCGTGAGGCGTGACAGACTAATTACCTAAAATTAGAATAATCCGTACACACTGGACTCGGGTATATGTCAGTATTCATTAACTTACATCTATTTCCATGTATATAAATACTTTCGTAACTGCCTGAACTGTGGTGTCTCTAAAATTATTTAAAGTTTTAACTAATCTAAGACTATTGATTTTTCCGGTCTGTTATATCTGAAGTATGCAATGTGTTCTTTGTAACGAGTTGAAATTGAACGCCCAGTTTGCCCTACACATTTTTGATTACAATCTTTACAGGTTATTTTACAAATACCAGATTTTTGATCTACCTCAATTTTATCTTTAGCGTTCCCTAAGAGTGATTTTAATGAATTACCCGATTTAAACGCGATTTGAAGTTCCTGTTCTTTAAAAATGCTGTTCAAATTTTGTGTGAGTGAATGATACGGCAAAGAAACAAACTTATTACCAAGTGTCCTAATAAGCTTAGTTACTATTTCTGAATCGAAACCATTGTACTTCGCGATCTTTTTAATTAAACATTTTGCTGAAAACTATGATTTGAATCTCTTGTTATAAACTTGTTGACGTTGGTTTCTTTTCGGAAGATATCTAGATGAAATAAGAATAATAATAACATACAAATAGATATATCTTCCGAAAAGAAACCAACGTCAACAAGAGATTCAAATCATAGTTTTCAGCAATATATGGCTTTATTTCCTTTAATTTTCCTATCCTTCGGTTGTTAAGTTCTCCGCTTACAAAAGATAGATATGAAAAAGAACTTAGTTTAATTAAAAAGATCGCGAAGTACAATGGTTTCGATTCAGAAATAGTAACTAAGCTTATTAGGAGACATAAATTTAAGAAACAAATTCAGGATACTACATGTTTGCTACCTCAAAAAAGTCTTGATAATAAGTTTGTTTCTTTGGCGTATAATTCAGTCACACGAAATTTGAACAGCATTTTTAAAGAACAGGATTTTCAAATCGCGTTTAAATCGGGCAATTCATTAAAATCACTCTTAGGGAACGCTAAAGATAAAATTGAGGTAGATCAAAAATCTGGTATTTATGAAATAACCTGTAAAGATGTAATCAAAAATTTGTAGGGCAAACTAGGCGTTTGCCTAGTTTGCCCTACATTTTCAATTTGAACTCGTACAACGAAAATATTTCACATTTCAGATAGAACAAACCGGAAAAATCAAGTGTTGCTCGACATATTTTCGACACAGACCACGGCATGCCTACAATATAGTCTTAGATTAGTTAAAACTGTAAATAATTTTAGAGAATTAGAAATTATAAAAGTATTTATATACATAGAAATAGATGTAAGTTAATGGTTCTTTAACTTTCTAGTTATGTTTAATGCAGATTACCTTTTCTTCTTTTCGTAGTTACTTATTAAACAAAAATGCATGTTTTAGGAACGTTCTCGTACCGGTTTTGCGTTGATTGTTTAAATTTTTGTAACAACACAACAAAATAATGTTCTAAAGGAAAAGAGACAATATCATAAAAAGTGTATATATCATTTTTTGTTCCGGTGTTCCTCGTTTGGACATACATTGTATCTTGCTTAGTACAAATTGTCATTTAGTGCTATCAACCCAAAGTTTTTAAACAAAATAACAATAATGGTTTACGCTTTGCAAGAAAGGGTTGAAATTGTATCAACTTATGGAGCCGAAAATCAATGTGCTCGACGAACTGCCGCAACACTGACCGAAAGGCATCCGGGTTGCAAATATAAACCATAATCAGCCGGGAGTTTTAAATGAAGGCGCTCAACTTTAAAAAACTAAACGCCAAAATTTACTGTTTCAAAAGACATTTAAAGTATTACTTGATACCCCTTTCCATTTAAAATTTTTAAGGGAGTAGCTCCCGGGGGCAGGGGGTTAAAGTAGGTGAGTCAAATTTGACATCAAGAAATGGCCCCTACAATAATACTTCTCAGGGAATTTTTCATAGATTTCCAGATTTCCAGAAATTTAGGGTGGGAAGTTTTGAAATGAACAGCCTGTATATTAATGCATGCAGTGCACGTAATCAGAAAACTTTTGTCAATACACAAGGCGATTACAAGTGACTTTTCAAATATCCGTGCATCGAAAGTTTCCATGATAATCTTGTTATATAGCGTTTTGGAAAATATGTTTGCTTATCTTGTTTTGTATTACTTTCTAATGTGTAATTTTACAAACTATTATATTATAAAAAGTATATATAAATTATGCCTACTGTTCTCCATTCCACTTGCATTTCTGGGTTGATATTTAGTGCCACAAAGATACTATTCCACATCTCATCAGTAATGTCGGCATCAGGACGAATGTTATTGTCGTTAATATAATTCACAAATCTTGTCTTATCATCTTCAGTGGGGACGTCTTTTGCAGCCATTTCTTTAAAATGTTATGTATGTAAGTCTAAATAAAATCTTCTATAACACCTGTTATGTAAGTTTTGCGAACATTTTATAACTTGTTATTTAAACTCAAAAAAACTTCAAAAAACACCAACTAATAAACTTTAGGCTTATATTTCAATTTTACGACGTTTTCTTCTTACATCACGCATTAATGCTTTGACGGCTTCTAATCCAAATTCTCTAAGTTTTTGGAATATCCTCCGTCGTAATTATTGCTCATTTCGAATTTACCATCCATTGTTATACCTTTTTAGCCAATAAAGCCCAAAGAGTTTCAATTGGCGTTTCTGTGGGACAGTTGGGGGATTGTCAATTCTAATAATATTATAGTAGCTTCTGACCAGTTTAGGGTTCTTTTAACATAGTGCGCCGATGCAAGGTCATGTCAAAATATGTAATTATAATTAATGTGTACATTAATGAAATTCATTAGTTTTGTTAGACACTTGTAGATGTTTTTCCTTTTGCACGACCTACGTAAGGTCTATATATTCCCAATTCAGATATAACATACCAGACCAAAATTTTATTAGAAAATTTTGCCTTTTCTTTAAATCTTATTATCAGGGGTATTTTCAAAATTTTCTGTATAGAAACCAGTATTTCCAAGAAGCTCCGCATGATTAAATGTAAAATATTTTCGTCGTCCATGATTATTGTTCGGTTATTAGCAAAATGTACTCGTTGTAAAGCTTGACAACAACGAAGAAATTTTTCTAACTGTGCAGCTGTATATTTGAGACATTCCTTACGTGTGCTATACCTTAAAACATTTCGTACCAAATATCGAGAAATGGTCGCGTTTGAAACGTCAAAATGGTAAGAAAGTTATGGGGTTGACACCTCAATGCTATTTTGGCGCGTTCGCATAATCTATTGACTTGAATTCCAGTTAACCTGCCTGGACGGCGTATTTTTGGAAGGCTGATGCATGGTATTCCTTGTTAGCATTCTAAAATTAAACAATATATAGTGCTTTTTAATATGTTTTTTTCACTAAAAATGTTAATTTTATCTCGTTTGGGCAGCTGTCCATGCAGGTTGTAAATGGACATACGAATATTTAGTTGGAACGACATTATAGAACTGACAGACACTAATGTAAAATGTCAAATAAATTAATAAGACACCGATCAAACAATTTTTTCATGGCTGACTAGATCTATTAAATTCACTATACTACAGAAAGCATTAATATTTTCCCAAAACTTATGTAACAGGTGTTGTCTTCAAAATAAATATGTCTTTAAAACAATATTTTGTCCCGGACTAAAAATCTTTCCCGTCAAAGAACTATTAGTGTTTTTTCGAATGCTAAAATGGACAAAAACACGTTCCAGTGTTGATTTTATTCTCCATAAATTTCTAAATAATAGTTAATTAATAAAAGAAAAACTATTACGAAGTAAACAGTGATTGTCTTTTTATTCATTCTATATATAGATTAAAGCTTGGAAAATACTAGGCTATAGATGAATGGCTAAACCTTCTTCATGTGTTAGTTGTTTAAAATATTAACTCTTGTAGCTAAATAATTAATTTTCATATATCTAAAACACAGTTGTGACGATTTTAGATTTTCAACTTCAATTAAATAACCCAGAGGCGGCGGTAGGTATCTCTGAAGACTCTATTATATGTGTATAATATATAGTGTGTAAAGTGGTTTTCTATACGAAAAATATTTTAATATGAATTTTAGGAGAAAAACTTACTCTTTATAAAATAAAACTTTTGGTAAATAAAAAAAGTCCTAAGTTCGAATGTTCTATTGCCTTATTAATCTCCACCGCAACCAACGCAATCTTCAACTATTTTTTTAAATTGTTTGTAAACTTAGTTCAACATTTCAACATTAATTTCTCGAACAGTCGCCGTAATCCGCATTTTTAGGTAATTCCAATTGTTTCTCTGTACACTTTTTGTTTTAGGTAACTCTAAAGAGAAAAATTCATGGGAGCTAAGTCCGATGACCGAACTGACCAATTTATTGGTCCATGTTGTCCAATCCATCTATTAGGAAAGTATGAATTTAAGAATTCTCTTACAACCAAGGTAATTTTTCTTGCTCAAGTGATAGCAATAAAAAATTCTAAAGCAATTCCAAGTAATTTTGTCCATTTAAATTTCCATTAAAAAAATAGGTTTCAATGATTATGTTTATAACATTCCGCATCAAACATTGACTTTTTCATATCGCTGATTTCGGACAAAATTTGGATTATCTTTTGACCTATATCTACAATTTGTGAGGAAACAGCACCATTTGTCGAAAGCGTTGCTTCATCACTCAACATTAAATTCTGATGAAAAACGCGATGTTCGATGGTGTTCTCACCAATGCATAAACAACACTCGAGTCTGAAAGTGCGATCTGCATTTTTTAAGGTACGCCTAAATCTGGGTTTATATGGATAAATTTTATTCACTTTATAAATTGTACTTCGGACATAGTCACTTTTAAAACCCACAATTTGACATAATTTTAAGTTTTTTATCTTATCTTAAATGATTACTGGTTTATATTTACTAAAAGGGGTTTCGATACAATCAATTTTTTTATAAAGAATAAGTTTCTCTTTTAAAACTCATATTAATATTTCTTTTCCTATAAGAAAGCACATCCTTTACACACTGTTTAAGCCTTACTGATATAACAATGAATTTTGGGTATCCCACAATACAAAAATTTCAAAAAATAAGCAAGCAACATTAAATATAGTCACAGGCTATGTATTTCCTCATTTTTATTTGTATATACACAAATATTATTTGCCGTTAAGTGTTTATTCCAAGAAGAAAAGGTTACGTTCTGTAAATGAAAATGAATCGTTCAAAAAAGGCTCATGTTTGGAATGCTTTACAAAAATGAATAATAATACCGTAACTAAATAAAAGAAAATGAAAATGCACACGTTTTCTTTATAAAAATTGTACCGTATTTTAATGTAGTGTAGCTTTCGATATACACATGTTCTTAATAATTATATTTGAAGTGGCATTTTACGTATGCATCGGTCGACTAGTAACCAGTGGTTCCTGATCGACTAGAAGAAAATACTGGTTCTCTGGGGAATTTAAAAAAGTAGGGGTAATTGCTAAAAATTCTTTCAGCAAATTTGTAACCACCATCTATTTGACGACCTCTTAAATGACACTGACATTGGTTGTTAATTGTGCAAACCACTTGTGTATTCGCTCAATTAAAAACATTCACTCCTTTCAGTCGCTTTTGCTTTAAAAATGCGCTCATACGGGAACATAGTAATTTAGATTTTGCAAAAGATTGACTTACAACAAATGTATCTCATAAAAAAAATTGTGGTGTGTCTCATTTACACCCTACATTTTTTTTCAACATATAAATGAATTAATAATCTGAATACTAATTACTATGGGAAATATAGTTAATGGGCGCGACAAATAATTACTGTCGTTAATGATTAGGTAGTAAGTACTGACTTATCGATGGTTTGACTGCTGCCGATAGCAATTGATATTTCCACCTATTTAATATAAACAATGTATTATAATTAAATAATTTTGAAATATTGGATAGATTCGGTCTTTACTTGACCAAGAACCATGGCGAGAAAAAAGTCAATTTATGTTTTAAATATTAAATATTTAAAATCCAACAGCTGTTGTTATTAGTAATTCTGAAATAGTTACATTTTTATTTAGCATATATTAACCTTAATTTAAGGAAATTTTAAAATATCCGATTTTATTACTTGTGATAGCGCTATTTGAATTCTCTTCATGGCTTTATGTTAGTTAAAAATTCTAAACCCATTTTATTTTTGTAATTATATATTGATGTGTACAAACATTGGAATATATACGGTTATTAGTATAACATTAAATATATGAATGCGGCTTGTTTTCTGTACCAGTTTTTTAACAACTGCAAAATGTGCAATGGACGTTGGAATTTGGCTTGGAACCATAGATTTAGATCGTTACATATTATGCTAATATCAGTATACTATTTAAGTGATAATACGTTAATATCTTAATATCTAATACATAAATATTAAACACTTCAGTTCTAAATAAGGTAGGTATATGTGCGTTTTCATTAAAGATTTACTTGCAAAATATGATAAACATAAAATAAAATTATAAAATGTTAATCATTTGATTCACATGCGAATGAAAATTAAACCAAATTAAAAGTAAAATTAGGTAAAGGTTTTAAACAATTAATTTATGCATATATATTAATATATCGATATTTTAAAAGTATTTAATTAAAAGAAGTAGATGCAATATTTATAACCAAAGAAGGTAAAGAGAAAGACTGAATATAAAGAATTTTGTTTTAAGATTTTTTGTATATAAACACTTACAGTAAATTTAAAAATCAAGTGTTTTAATTTTCTATTGTTATAACGAAATGTTCTTTAAAATATGCCGTAATTTTATATTTTTATGTGTTGATTTTTTCTTTTATTTCCTAAAAAGAACACTACAACATGATATAGATAGGTAGATACTTTTTTAATTCTTAATCATTTTGTAATAAATTGAGAGCTGGAAAAGTTAGTTACGTGTGATCTACAAAAATCTTTGTGTGTACCTCATGAATACACGGAGAAAAATTGCCTAGGAGGATTTACTACAAATTTACAAGCACATTTTTGTAGGAGTTGTTCTTGTAAAAGTGAATATTGTAGCTATAATTGTATAATAAAAGCACTAAAATATTTGTAATAAACAAACCACAAAAATATTACTTACATTGCATAAGTAAAATATTAACAGCAGCAGTTTAAAGATATCTGTCAAGAAGAGGAAAACATTTGTTGCAGAATTTGTCTTTCTTTTGTACAAAAATCACTAAATATTTGATATATTGTGATAATCACTTACGCAAAGAAATGTAAGGTTATTCATTGAATTCTGTAGTTAAAACTCTCAAAGTCCTGTCATAATAGTAGGCAATCTTTAGTCTTTATTCTTTTATTTAGAATTGTATGAAAATTATCCACCAATGATTGACCCTTTATATGTCACGTGATTAAGGAACATGTAGTTCGGACAATTCCGATAAAAATTCGGCTGTTCGGCCTTAAAAATTACATCTAGTCTGCGCCATTGTTGTTTTAGTGTGGTTCCATTATGAATGATTTTGTAAAGGAAACGTTATCAAGGTGGAATTTGTTTGATGATGTGTCTGTGTAATTCGATCGTAAGTATAATGTTTATTTTTGCTTAAAAGATAAATTTTGCATAATTTTATATTATTATTTATATAATATAGACTAATTTTTTAGTAAATAATTTGATACACACTGCAAAATTTAGTATATACTAACTCAAGAATAGGTAATATATGGATGCATCAATATTCTAATGTTAAAATATAATGCAAAAAAGACGTGATATGTTTTGGCATCCTTTTACGTTCGTTAATACATATTTTATATTATTATATTTCTTTCCAAAATTCTAAATTATTTTTAGAAGTTTTTTATATTATTTATACATTTTTCATTCGATTCCGAAGTAGAAATATTTAAAAATAATATTGTATTGTAATACTGTATTGTATTGTAATGAAAATTAAATCAATGAATGTCATGTAACTTATGCGTCTTGCAAACAGTAAATATTAAGAATATTCCAGAAAATGTAGGTCATAAGTGAACAATCAACCTACTGAAATAAACAACGGACAATAGGGCTACTGTGGATTTTACTTTAGGCTTCTGGCATTTCTTCAGACTGCAATGCAATTACAGATAAATAAATATTAGGATTAAGTGTACTGTTAGTTTTTAAATAGTTTTAATTTATATTTCCCTTCGTTTAGACTTTTTATTAATTAATAACTTATTATTTAGTTTTAAGTGTTTCAATTATAGACTTTTGTAAATAAACTGTGTGACTCTATTATTTCCGAACCGTTTTAAATAAAATTACAGTATGTTTCAGGACACAAAATTGATAAAGAAACATTTGACATATTAAGATATTAAGATTAAGATATTAAGAAGATATAAAAGAGATAATCCCTCCACTTGGACTACGAAAAAAATTTGAAATTAAATACGTCGGATACAAAATTTCGAATGTAATTCTTTGGAAGAAATTAGAGAGGATAAAGGCTAAAATTAACTTTAATTTATAGATACCTACTGAAGATATATTAATTATATGTTATGTATCTTGTACAATAATCTACACGATTTTAGTCCCCTTCTTGTTATGAATAAAAATGCAAAGCTCTATGTAACCCTTAAACATGTTATATGAATATAGTGTTATTTTATAGCATTTAACAATAAATTTTTAAATATGATTCATATTAGCGTTTTATTTGTGACCTAACACACGCACAAACCAAATTGAAGATGCACATTCTTCCACTCCAAAATGTAAAATGTTCTCGCATTCTTGTATGTATGTTTCATGCAATTAACAATAACAATACGTGAACTATTCGGTAAAATTGTGCTACTTTAACAATCAAAAGGATTATAATTATTAATTTTTTTAAAAATATTATTGACAAATCGAAAAATTGTACACTAAAAATAAAATAATGTATAGGTACAAACATTATTTTATTGTTAATGTACAATTTCTCGATTTGTCAATAATATTTAAAGAAATTAACGTCCTATTGTAATCCTTTTGATTGTTCAAAGTAGTAAAATTTTACCGAATAGTTTACGTATTGTTATTGTTAATTGCATGAAACATACATACAAGAAAGAATACGAGAACATTTTACATTTTTAATAGGGAATTAGAAAATTTACTTGTTAAAAATGTAAAATGTTCTCGCATTCTTGTATGTATGTTTCATTCAATTAACAATAACAATACGTGAACTATTCGGAAACTTTTCTACTTCAAACAATCAAAGGGATCACAGCAGGGTGTTAATTTTTTTTAAATATTGTTACTAAAATTGCTGTAGAACTACGCAACATTTTACTATGCTAAATATTTATACGTATCACAGCGTTACATAATTTTTTTAAACTACTGTCAATATAGCTATTGCAGTATTGCGTGAATAAAAAAACTGCTGCTGTAGAAATTATCTCTACCACGTTGCGTTACTAATAAATGCAAGTTGTATGGTACAGGTTAGAATAAACTCTAGTACTCCTTATGACAAGCCTTACTTACAAATTCGTAGAAATTTTGTTTGCAACTTGCAATAATTCACTATTTTATTACAATTTGTGATAAGATTTTTCACATTTGTAGTAAAATTAACTACACTTTTTTTTCCGTGTAGGAATAATTTTCAAATTATTAAATAATATTTAACAGGTGCTAAATAATTTATCTGCTAAACCTTACCTACAAGTAGGTGCATTTGTTATTGTAATAGCAACAAAAATAATTGTAAATCTGGCGAGTTATCTCTCAATAATTGTTATAGTTTAATAATATTTTATTTATAAAAAAGCATATGTTGTACATACCTTAGTTACTTGAACTCACTATCACTAAAACACACAAAAGAAAGAAATCTTGTAAGTCCAGTTTATTAATACTCACACCCCCTCCAAAATTTGGGAGTAAGACAAATGGGCGTGCTCTTCGCAAATACGTCATTGCCAAATTGTTAGCAAGGAAATGCGTATAGACGAAGTCTAACATGATTGGTTCATTAATTTTTCTTGTATGTCATTAACACATAGTAATTTGAACATTACGAGTATATATATACTATATTTATATATAGATATTTATATGTATATGAATATGTTTGTTGCTAGGTTTAGAAGAATATAACAAGAATACTATGGCTACGTATATACGTACATACGACAACCGAAAAAAGCTCAAGCAAATATTCAAAATATAAATATACCTACTTGTTCTGTTTAACTAGAGTATCCACATTATTTGAATTTTTTATTCAGGCCAATGGAAAAATAATATCTATTTAACAATCTGTCTACTAATAAAAGAGATAGAGGTTCGCAGAGCGCAGACAAAAACGCTCAAATTAGGTCAGGCAATATCACTGTTACTTTTATTAAACAATAGTTTTTTCGAATAAAGTTTTGTGAAAAATATTTATGAAAAATTTTTTGTTTGTTTTCGTATAGCCAGTAGTTTTTATTTCCCGTTTCCAGATCGTTAATCGAATATGTAATAAAACCTTAACACAACAATAAAATTAGAAACATTTTTATTAGTATTTTGTTCAGCTTTAATATTAAATAATTTTAATTTTCTGCAAATTACGCATTTATTTTGAGAAATAAAAAAAAATAGTTGAAGTTAATATTTATAATAAAAACTTTATATGTCGCTATGGATTTTATATATCGATATTTCACTTTTTTAAAAATATATTTCTTTGTTAATAACAAATAGAAATAACAAAATCATATTTCATATAAATCAATTTTGAACAAAGTTTAAAGATAATCCCTAGTTTGTTAAAATTTGAAAATGTACACATGGACACCTTATACCTATATGTATGTATACCGGGTGTCTGTTTAAACTCGGCCACCGGCCATATCTCGACAACCGTTTATTGTACAACCTGGCGGAAAAAACCTTGATAGTAGTGATGGACCACAGTAAATTCAAAATAAATATTTTTAAGTTTCAAAAATGATCGCAAGGGGGCGCAATTCTCAAGATAAATTAAAAATTCGATAATTTTTCATTAAATTCTAGATCAAGATACATTAAAATTTTTACTAGCAACATTTTTAGACGTTTTTATACAATTTTCATTAGAAACTTTTTGATCTAAGTCACGTACGAAGGGGAGGGTGGAGGTGGCTATGTCTGCGCACAAAAGTAGGTATAATTTCCGATTGCCCCAACGGATTTGAATGTTTCTGGGCTCATTAGATAGAGAATTTTAAATGGAATTGAAGGATATGTAGTACGAAATTACTTGCTTGTCAAAAAACGTAACAGGGGGCGCTGTTCTCAATTTATGTATATTACTTGTTTTTTCTTTAAAATTGTAAATGGAACGGTATATTTTTAATATCGTAATATAGAAGCACATAAAACACTGAAAATAGTGATGGAAACCGGAAGTTGCTACCTCTTTTCTTGACAAAGATATTGTCGTACGAAAACAATCCAGAAAAATAAATTTTTTTAAATATAAATTTATTTATTTATTGTGAGTAATAATTTTATTTTTATTTTAAGAGAGTCTCTAGACAGTGTATAGTCCGTTTCCACTTGAATTTTCATCATACTCTTCCATAAATGTATACATTTTAATCTTTTTATCGATTTTTTAATTCATTGCATATGTTACTTTAGATTCTCCTATTAAATGTTTTCAAATTCTCTAGCCATTATTTTTTAAATATCACTTCTTGTCCTTTCCAACATTGAAATAAAATAATAATAATACTGTACAGTGTAATTTGCTTTTTTTTTAAATTTTCATCATACAACATCGCATGCACCGTGATACTAAATTACATTATTATGAAATTTCCAAGGTGGGCCATGAAAATCAAAATGTACAAATATTAGTGTCACTTGTAATTAAGCTTTTTACGTATTTAGCAAATAAAGCCTTTTTGGACACCTGCACATAATTATTAAGTTTGTAAAATATCATATTCTAACGTTGAAAATTATGACATGATCAAAATGTATTTTCAATGCAATGTAAATGCATGCTTGCTTCCTGGCAATATTCCGTAAATTATCTGAAAAGAAGACATTATTGAGTTTTTATTCGCCTTGCGAGATTGTCCTGATTTTTATTTATGGGGCAGAATAAAAGACATAGTTTATCAGAAAAAGCCGATTACAACAATTGCTGACTCCGAAATTGAAGTAACTCTACTATCTACTAATCGACAAGTAAACATGTGTATTGAAAATATTGGTGAACACTTTGAACATTTGGTAAGTTGAAGTTTTTTTTTGTTTTATTTTTTGTACTTTCTGATTTAAATATATTTTCTTTTCCTTTATATTACTTGGTCAATATATTTTCTTATTTATGTTTAGGTATTGTAATAGGTTCTTTTATTTACTTTCATGTTATAAGCGGGGATGAATTAGATATCAATTTTTATACCCTTTCGTTACTAATGAGTAAATGATTTGGTTATAATTAATGCATTATATTGTATTGTTTTTTTTCTCGTTATTGTCTACTTAGTTCATAAGTTCTGAAAAATTCTCTTTGCTGTTTTCCTATAATTAGATCTACCTATTTCTGTTACGTAATAAAGATATATTATTATTATTATTATTTATTATTTTATGTCAATGTCTAAAAAGACAAGACATTAAATTTAGAAATAGCTAGAGAATTTGAAAACATATAAAAGGAGAATCTAATGTAACATATGCAATGAATTAAAAATCGATGAGAAGATTGAAATAAAGACATTTATGGAAGATTATGATGAAAATTCAAGTGAAAGCGAACTATACACTATCTAGAAACCCTCTTAAGGGTGTTGTATAGGTACATTTTCAAATATTTACAGATTAAAGGCTACCTTTAAACTTTATGCAAAAATGATTTAGATGAAATATTCTTAGGTATAATGTTAATCTACACGTCCCTAGGCATTTTGTTTTTTCAATTTTTTATTAATTGTTATAAAAAATTAAATATAAATAGACCATCGAAAAATAAAATACGTACCGACGTATAACATATTATTATGAACATTAATTTCTAGCAACATTTTTTCGTATTTATTAAGATAAATGTGTAATTTGATAAGAACGAAATGCATTTTTGGCACTGCTTTAGTACGCCACCTGCAGTCAAATATTTGATATATCCTTGCAATCCTAGACAGGGCGGAGTTACTTTGTTTAGGTGGGGATTCACTTTACGAGCGATATTCGGAATACAGAAATCCTTGTTACGGTTTTGAGTAGGTATTTGATTAAACATTTTTTATATTATTTTACATATCATAAAATTGAAAACATTATCGCGTAACCTTGATTTAACTTTATAAAATTAATATATATTTTCTTTTTGTAAAATTTACTTATATTATTTTGTATTACATTTCATAAAATTGTACACATTGGCTGGCAGGCTTTGATAACTTTTACATAAATACAAACTTAAACAAAAACATTACATATGATTCATAAATAATACTAGCTTTTTTAGTTCTTCCACTATTTTACATTTATCAAGATAAAATACTACTGACATTTATAAGTGAGTTAAAAATAATGTAAAACTAATATAGAAAATGAGATGGATATAGATGGTGCCTACTTCCTCTGTACAGATATTGTACCAGACTGGTAGACGTTCAAAAGATTAATTTACGACCTAGCAAAAAATTACTCTCAAACGATTCAGTGTTCGGACAGTTATAAAAAGATTTGAAGTAAACCAGAAATTGCTCCGAAAGGATATCTTTATTTTAAAAATTTAGCTAGATTACTTTTCCTGTTATGGCAAATAAAGAACAGATAGAAACAGGACTTATTATTTTACAGATGTAGTTACATAATAATAATGAATAAACATTAAACTTTAAATAATTTATATATAATAATAAAATAATGAAATTCCATTCAATACATGATATTATAGTACAGTCATTCTGTATTTTTTTAAAAAAATATATGCGAGACTATTTTATTTGATTAATCGTTAGTGGGGTATGCGACGACTCTAAAACCAAACACTTGGAACCCCGCCTTCCCTTCTTGTGGGTTTTTGGTAATCTCAAAAAGTTTTTGAATGGAGTTTCCGAGTAAATGGTTGGTCGAACAACAATTTTTTTTAACAAAAAAAAAATATTATCTACAAATTATCTAATGTACTCGCTGCGATAATGAAGATGGCAGTAAAGTTAAAGAGATACCACGTGACTTGGATCCGGCGCATTCAACAATTTCAACAATCTTGAAGGACAGGACTAAAGTAAAAGATGCATTAAAATCATCGACAGGTTTTAGAGCCGTAATAACTAGGCAGCGGAAAGGTCTGATTCTTGAGATGGAAAAGCTCCTCGCGATTTGGTTGATGACCAGATACAAAATAGAATGCCGATGAGCCTACTAATTATTCAGGCAAAGGCGCGAATGATCTCTGAAGTTCAATAGAAGTATTAGCGGTGAAGCAGCAAGCGTTGACGTCGAAGCAGTGGAATAATTTATTGAGCAATTTGATAACATTATGGATGAAAAAATGTAAAATTTCAGAAAGTGTTCACGAATAATTTAGATTTTGACAAAGACGAGTACACTAATGCCATACATAAAGTAGTGGAACTTACTAACATACTTAATTTAGAAGCTGAAGTGGAGGATATTGAAGCATTATAAGTTGAGTATATTGAGGGAGAATTAACAAACGAAGATTTAATAGAGTTGGAAGTACAACGGCTCCCGGAAGAGCAACCAGTAGAGGAAAGTCAATGAAACTACTAAAACTAGAAGATATGGATTCAAATATTGAACGGTTCACGAAAGTTGAACGGCCAATAAGTGAAGTTTTACAAGTTACAAAGCATACTACATTAACGACATTCTTTTCAAAAGCTGTAACCAGAACTCCTGCCCTTGTAAATACTTCTATTTCTTCGCCTCCATCTCCCTTACCAGGCCCCTCTACAGCTTTTGATAGCTCTGGTGATAAATACAATGACAACGTTGAAGAACCACATTTTGCACTACATATCATGAATAGTTATTCTTCGTTTTTCACACATTGAATTTAAATTTTTTAATACGTCACTTTTTAATTTTTGTATGTATTCTTATGTTCTGTAATATATAAGGGATGCAATTAAAAAGTTTCCTTAATGATTTACTATAGAATGCACACTTTGCAAGATATTCGAAAATAATAAAGTGTGGCCACCACACAACTTTCTTATACGTATGAGCGCTTCAAACTATAAATTTTATGAATCTTTTTATACAAAAATTATTTAAATTCCAATTTTGTATAATTTGAAACGCTCATATGTACAAGAAAGTCGTGTGGTGGCTATACTTCATTATTTATAATGGTCCTCCGGCCCATTGTGGAAGAGGTGTCACTAATTTTCTCAATGAACAGTCTCCAAATTGATGGATAGGTCGTGGTGGTTCCATAGCTTAGCCACCGCGATTTCCGGATCTCTACCCACTAGATTTTCTCATATGGGACATGAAAAAATCTAGACACTTACATATTCAAGGGGAAAGCCTAAAAATACCGGCTCATCCATAAGATTCATGACATTTTATGAGGCGAAAAACAATATGGAGAACTACAACTGGGAACGAGGACTCTGACGGAAGATTTAGTTATGCATTGTACAATGCGGTGGCCACATTGAGCTGCTTTAATAATGCTCCGTAGGCTTTCCATAAAATAAATCACATTTTCTTCTAAACCCTCTAGTAATTAATTACAGCTTCGAACACCGATATTTCAAGAACCGTTAGGAATTCGGAAAAAGTGAATAAGAACATTTTTGCTTAAAATTAGTCATTGAATTCATGTACGAGGTTTCTCGGATACCTTGCCGACCACCTTGTATAATAATAGTACCTATAGATATAAATAATTATCCTGTGATTTTCAATACGGCCAATGGAAAAGATAATCAAGACGATGACATTAGTGCCTTTCAACAAAATATTATTATTATTATATAGTATTCATAGGCACTAAGTAATATTTCTTTTAATCAGAATTCCCTCTTACATATTAACTTATTGAACACATGTCAGACTAAAAAAATTTACGATCTACATTCCTGTAGCGCCAAGACACCAGACTAAATAAATCATACAAAATATGACTAGCACCTACGTTACGTAGAGTATGTGTAGCCTGAACAGAGACAATTAGCACTTAACGCATCAGACGTATGTCATTTCGAATGCATCGCTCCATAAGGGCGGTACTTATAAACTGGGACCTGTACAATTTAGATTTTTACTATAGCATTTAGCAAAACAGTACATGGTAGTGGGGTATTGGCAAGTCCCACCCATGAGCACTACCCCCCCCCCCCCGATACCCGCGCCGAAGACGTCGAAATTTTTAGTTTGCTATACAACACCCTTAAAATTAGAATTAAATTATTACTCACAATAAATAAATAAATTTATATATTATTTTTTTATTTTTCTGGATTGTCATCGTATGACTATATACAGTGAAACTTCCCTTAACGGGCACTTCTATTAGGCGGGCACTTCCCTTAAACAGGCATCATTTTATCCGGTCCCGAATTTAAGAATAGGGAATTCCTAATAAATTGGTTTCTCTTATGCGGACACTCCCTTGAACGGGCGCGGACAGTTATTTAGCTGCTTTTTGACCGCAAAGTTTCCATTAAACGGACGGATCTGTATTTGAATACATTCATTACCGCATGATATCTGGCGAAGCCGTTAGCCCAAATCAAGAAAATGTCGAAGCTTTCATAAATAGGTTGCCGTTAAAAATTAAGGAGTACAAACTCTGCGATATTTATAATTTGGACGAAACAGGGTTATTTTTTTCGGGCACTACCAACAAAGACGATGGTATTAAGAGGCGAAAGATATATGGGCGACATGTTATCGAAAGAAAGATTAACTATAGTGCACTGTGTGAATATGGCAGGGGAGAAAGAAAAACTGTTGATTATTGGAAAATCAGCACGTCCTCAAATCTTCGCGTTGCTTTAATAGTAAAACACATCTTATCGCAGTTTCAGAGTTCTGATTCTGTACATAATTTCACCAATTATATTAGCGTATTAGATGCGACTTATTTTATTAAAAAAGCATGGGATGATGTTTCAAGAAAACAGGATTTCAAGAGGTAAATGAGGAGTTTGAAAATGATCAATATGATCCTGAAGATGAAATTTCTTTATCTAAAGTGGCTGAAATGTGTACGCTAATGGGAAAATTAGGAAGTAATGATGTACAGGAATTTATAAATATTGACGCCAATTTGTATACAGAAGACGGACGATAATCCAGACCATATCTTGCCCGATAATTTAGAAAACGAAAGTCAAAACAGTGATGATGAAATAGAAATTCCTAGAACTAATGATTATGAGAAAAGAATAGTATAGTATAAAGATGGTCTACTGGAAATAAGAAAACTAAAACAATTTTGTTTTGAAAAAGATTATGTACAAGCGTTTGGTATGCTCAGAGAGCTATCATTTTGAAACAATATTGGCATGTAATACACACAAGCAAACTTCCATTTTAGATTATTTTGTAAGATAGTATATAAATTGTATATGTACCTTACCTACATATGTTTCTATTATACATATGTATGTATATATAAATGTGCACATAGCCGTTTGAGTTTTATTTAGCAAATAAAGTTATAAGTATATAATTTTACACTGTGTTCAAATGAAAGTTTAGCTTTGCATTTCTACTTAATTTTTCTGTCTTCTCTGATAAATGGGCACTTCTCTTAAACGGGCAGTTTTGTCGGAACGAACAGTGTCCGCCTATGGGAAGTTTCACTGTATATCTTCGTCAAGCAAAAAGGTAGCAACTTCCGGTTTTCTTCATTCTCTTCAGTTTTTTATGTGCTTCAATATTACGATATTAAAAATATACCGTTCCATTTAAAATTTTTAAGAAAAAACAAGTAATTTATATTACATACTAGAAAATAACATGAGTCGCTGTTTTCAATGTATTTGAAAACAGCGACTCATGTTATTTTCTTTGACAACCACGTAATTTCGTACTACATATCTTTCAGTTCTATGTAAAATTCTCTATCTAATGAGCCCAGAAATTATACCTACTTTTGTACGCAAACATACCCCCCCCCCCCCCCTTCGTATGGGAGATAGATCAAAGGGTTTGAAATGAAAGTTGTATAAAAATTTTTAATCTACCTTAATCTAGAATTTATAGAAAAATTATCGAATTTTTAATTTAATTTGAGAATCGCGCCCCCTTGCGATAATTTTGGAAACTTAAAAATATTTTTGTTGTAATTCCCGTGGTCCATTTTATTGTCAAGATTTTTTCCGCCAGGTTGTACGATAAACGGTTGCCGAGATATCACCGTTGGCCGAGCTTAAACAGACACCCGGTGTATACAGGGCAATCCAAATTAAGTGTTCACCATTGGTAACTTTGTTATTATTAAAGATACAAGATTGTTTAAATTAGCAAACTTGTAGTACTTATAACGCTCTTTAAGATGGAAGAATAAAAAAAACAAATGAGCAACGCGTTTTCGAGTTTTGCCGAAAAATATTTTTTTTTCAAATAGAAACCCCTGTATATTATATCATTTTCTTCTAGAACTTTAATTTTTAAACAAAAAATCTTATAAGAAATTTTTTACTGGGATTAAAAATACTTGAGTTATAATTAATAAACGAAAACAGCTAAATTAGTTTTATAAACTTTATTTTATACATAAACTTATCATTAAAAGAAAATAAAAATCACTGATTTTTTCATAGAAGATGTTCAAAAATACCACCTTGTAGTTCAATACATTTTTGTACACGCTTCCGAACTTCTCGAACTGCCTTCAGTGTGGTCCTACCATCTATTTGGTTTATCTTTTCACTAATTGCAATCTTTAGGGCGTTTACGTTTTCGTACCTTTGCTTATAAATCTGGTTCTTTAAATAACCCCATAAAAAAAAATCAAGCGGCGTTAAATCTGGCGATTGGGGAGGCCACTGAATAGGACCATTTGTTCCTATCCATGAAGTGTTAAAAATAGTATTTAGAAGTTGATGAGTACCTCTGTAGTTGTGCGCAGGTGCGCCATCCTGCTGAAAATGCAGATTCTGTCTACTTATGAGATCCAGATCGTCTAAGAAATTATTCAAAATTTCAGTCAAAAATTCTATGTACCTTTCACCAGTTAGAGTGCCCTCATAAAAGAAAGGACCAACAATCCATGAACCGATTAAACTGCACCAAACATTAAAACTGAAACGGGCTTGTGGACGTCTTGGATTTACTAAAAGAAGACTTTCCTTTGACCAGTAATGATGATTTTTTTTATTGTACATTTCAGAATTTGAGAAATTGGATTCATCGGTCCATAAAATATAACGAAAATTGTTTACATTTTGGCGACAACAGTTAAGATACCAGTGGCAAAAAAACATTCTTCTCTCTGGACCCCTGGCAAAAACACCTGAACTGGTTTGTACTTATAAGGAATGAATTTGTGTTTCTTCAGAATCCTATGCACAGTACCGTGACTCAAATCAGATTCATTGACAATATCTAGTATGGAATTCTCACGGTTGGGCTCAAAATATGCGATAACTGCAATTTCCGTGGCCTCGCTTTTTATAAAAGTCCTTTTTGTCCTTGTTTTGGCAAAAACTCTCTCATTGCCTCTAAACTTTTGGTGAAGTCTCAGAAATTATTGCTCATGTGGTTGTGTTCGGAGTGGATATAATTCAGCGTAGTGTTCTTTTGCCCTCCTAGAGGATTTTCTGCACACTAAATAAGATTCTAACATATCACACTTTTCTGAATGGGTAAAAATCATTTTTTTGTCAAATTAATAACTAGTTTTTGTAAATGGAACAACACCCCATATATTTTGGCATATTTAGATGCTACTCTTAAAAAGAAGGACATGTGTAGGTGTAACTCTTACCGTTGCAGCTATATTCGCAATTTTGTGTCTTAATATGTCCAACTTTGTGGAGACTCCGAGACGAAACCAGAAAGAATTTTTGAGATCTGTATAGGCAAGAAGTTTTCCACTTTCGTCAAGTTTAATAATCTATAATCAATTTATTTATTTTTAAATAAATGAATTTGCAGGAATAACAAACGCAAAATTAACATTATTAACAGTAAGAGTTAATAAGTTATAAAATACTAAGTGTGAATAGGGAAAATATGGTATCATTAAAAAGCTTATAAGAAATACTGTACTTTAGAAGAAAAATATATAGGGTGTTCTATTTAAAAAAAAGCGTAAATGTTAATTTTGCGTTTGTTATTCCGGCAAATTCATTTATTTAAAAATAAATAAATTGATTATAGATTATTAAACTTGACGAAAGTGGAAAACTTCTTGCCTATACAGACCTCAAAAATTCTTTCAGGTTTTGTCTCAGAGTCTCCACAAAGTTGGACATGTTGAGACACAAAATTGCGAATCTACAACGGTAAGAGATACCCCTACACATGTTTATATCCGTGTCCTTCTTTTTAAGAGTAGCATCTAAATATGCCAAAATATATGGGGTGTTGTTCCATTTACAAAAACACAAGTTTGTATCGTCACTCACTTACGCAACACTCTGTATAGTTGAAAATAATTTTCTTTAACTTCAATAATAAAGCCGTAATCTTCCGTCCTCGCATAGTATGGACAGCCTGTATATAGGAAAAATTTGTTCAGATTGTAACTGATGTTTTAAATATATTATTACTAGAATTGTTTAATTATAAAATTCCGAGTAATCTTTTAATATTAAGTTTCTAAAAATTTATTATACTCGCCTTTAGAAAAAAAATTGCCGGAAATTAATGCGTACACAGACTACAAAATTACAAGTTCATATACACTAACGTGTGTTAATATCGAATAGAGAATGTAAACTGTGAATAACGAAAACCGTACGTTTTCGTATACATAATCTTGTTAAAATATTCTTCATTCTCGAATACTTTCTCTGATTTTATGAAATAATGTATTTTAAACGTTGACCAATATAAAATAGATCATGTCTTTAAAATATATTTAATTTTTGTTATTAGATAGGTATAAGATATTTAGATTAGGATTTTTCATAGTAAACTCAATATAGCAAACTGGTTGTTGAGTACTGGTAATAAAAATACTCGTTTTTCTTAGATGTTCTAGTTATTTATAATAAAGACAAGTTTATTAGATGATTTATACTTTAAATCATCTAATAGAATATTGAATTGTACAATACTACTCATACTAAGAATCTGGAGTCTCTGAAAGACAGATCGAAATTCTGTTGTCATTATCAACAATTTTCTATATACTAAAGGATTAATTATGTTGAGTAGCTACACTAACATTGTTAAGGAAAACTATACATATAGTCTTATGTTAACAAAGAAATTGAAAAAACCCTGAAAACTTTCTTTTTTCTCTCTCTCCACCAAACGAGAGATCTCTTGGATTTGTACATCATGCAGATTTTTTCTCTGGTGTTATATAAAGGGGGAATGTTATGGAACTGAACGAATAAGACCATGCCAGGACAGTAAAGCGGCCATATGAATGATATCTTTTTTTATTTGTAGTCGTAAAGTTTAGCATTTTTGGTAAAAAATAAAAAAATATCAGTGTTACAAATATTATAGGTTTTATATGAAAATCAAATTTTATGAATTAATTTTAGTTACCATATTAATGTTATGATACACTTAGGAATTGCCCACGTTGGTTTTAAAAACAAAAATTTTGATTTCCTTTAGAGATGAACTCGTAATATAAATATCACATAGATTTACGATTACAATTCTAAATGCTTCTTCTTTTGCTTTTATTGCTTATCAAACTAATTTTCTATTAAATTATTGATATGTTTATAAAATTAAATACAAATTTATTTAAGAACTTTCTTATAGAAGAAACTCATATCAACTTTCTGACATTATCATTAGGTTTATATTCTTTCATTTTTACGTTATTAAATTGACATTTTCTTAAATTGAATTAATTGCGTTACATACCGGGTGATACAAATTAAGTGTTCACCATTGCTATATCCGTTATTGTAGGAGCTACATAGTCGGTTAAATAGTAAGTTTCATTACGTGGATGTAGTTGTGGCGCATGCGCGAGGACGCCATGACACTTTCGGACCAACTTTGTTTGTTTACATTAGAGTTGTCATGTCGCTCCTATTGTAATTGCCTTGATAACAACGCAGATACCAGTGAAGTGCTTTAAATTTGGTTTTAAATTGTTCAGAAATGAATTCCAGTTCGGACACAAAGGAAAATAGAAGACCTGGAGCTAATAAGCACTGCGTTTTCGGTGATTGTAACAGCGACAGTAGACCAGGCAGACCTGGTTACACTGCCCAATTACGATTTATATCGTTTCCAAAGCCGTGTCTAACATTTCGAAAAATGGATAATGTTGATGTTAAAACTGAACGCGATCATTTGAAGGTGTGTGCAACATGCCGAACTTGCGATAACTGGATGAAAGCATGCAAAAGATCAGATCCAAAGTGGAAACGTATCGGAACCATAACAAAGGATAGTTACATTTGTGAAAATCATTTTGTTGCTATTGATGCAGTCCCTTTGCCCACTCCGCTGCCGGCTTTGCAAATAACCCAAAATAAGGTAGGCAATTAATACTTATTTTTACGACAGTGTTAATTATGTGTTATATTTTAGGCTAAGCCAAAAAGAAGAAACTTATCACAGATGTATCTGCCTAATAAACGAGCAAAATTTGACGCTAATAGCCCAGATTATAATGCTGAAAGTTCAACAAAACATGGTGATGCAATTTCTTTGCCAATTCCGGTTCTTGACGCCACTACAAGAACTTGTGCTACACAAACTTTTACTGATAATAATTATCATAATCAGAATTCGGATTACCAATCAACTAACAGTGCTGAAACATCTGTGATATCAACAAGGACATTGTCGACCCAAACAACATTCCGATTAGTTGACGAAGAGGTGCTACGATCACAGATTAAGGATTTAAAAAGGGAGATTAGAGAATTGAAAACACAACTGGAGTCCTTTGTAAAGACGGAACAAGCAACAAAACCAATTGAAGTGTTTGAAGGAAAGATAAAGAAAAATGAGGTCATGTGCAAATTCTACACAGGTTTTGTTTATGCGCAGATTTTACTGCTCTTTGATTTTGTTGCGAGTGAGACGATGTGTTACTGGGGATCGAACGGGCAGCCTGAAAAACTTTTTGCAAAGAAAAAATTGCAACATATTCAAGAGTTAATATTATCCTTGGTTAGACTAAGAACTGGATTACTAGTCAGAGATTTAGCATATCGGTTTGAGTTGTCTATTGGACTTGTTTCCAAAATTTTCACGACATGGATACAACTTATGTTTAACAAATTCAACACGCTGCGCCCTTTAATGTTCCCTTCCCGGGAAAAAATTAAGGAAACGTTGCCCGCATCATTTTCAAAGCTAAGAAATATCAGAGTAATTATTGATTGTGCAGAAATATTCTGTGAAAATCCATCCAACTTAGAACACCAAGCAAACTTATATTCAAGTTATAAATGTCATACAACATTTAAGGTGCTCATAGGTGAGACATTTTTATTATTCATATATGGTGCGCTCAAAAAAAAAAAAAAACGAGAGGGCTGGAATGCGCGAGTCTCATACCTTGATTGGGTGAAACCAGCATTTCAGCCAATTCTTTTCTTTTTATTTCGTCGCTTAGTTAAGCAATATAATTTGTAAATATTTTACAGGCTGTACGCCAAATGGCGCCGTATCATTTGTAAGCGATTTATTTGAAGGTTCGATCACTGACCGACAAATTGTAGCCAAGTCAAAATTATTAGATTTACTTGAAGATGGGGACCTAGTGCTCGCAGATAGAGGATTCACCATCAAGGATATGACAGATGAGATTAATGTAAATCTTAACATACCAGCATTTCTTAAAGGCAGAGAAAAGTTGAGTGCACAAGAAGAGATCGAAACCAAAATTATTGCTAGACAGAGAATATATGTTGAACATGTAGTTGGAAGAATAAAAAATTTTAGGCTATTGAAGAAAATTGTTCCTTTAAGTATGAGGGGTACCATATCACAAGCTGTTTTTGTAAGTGCTTGTCTACTTAACTTTCAGAAGCCACTTGTTCAATAATAATTACCTCCTAAGTAACATTTTCTGTATTGCCTGCCCTATAGTAAAAAAATAAATAATTTAAATACAATAGTTTCTTTAATGTACTAACATAAACGAAAACAAAATTAAGACATTACAAACAATTGCAGAGAAAAAATGTAATAATTTTTAAAGTAAAATGGTTCCTTTCATTTACTAACAAACAGAAAGTTAACCTAACAAAATTGCACAATTATATCACAACACAATCCGTGAAGAACATATTATTTCTTATATCTTACATTATACTGTTAGCTTAAAGGGAACTAATTTTCTCGGTATGCGACGCTCAAAATACTCTGGGCAAATATAAGAAAAATGAAAGTCCATCAACTTGTTGGATAAATTGGCCCAAATCGAGGCATCAAAATAAATTCTTTCGATGTTTATTCCAAATTTTGACCAAATCACGAAGTCACACCAGGTTTTATTGCAAATTCCCATTTGCATTTGTACTTGCATATAATATTTATGCGTTCTCTTAAGAATCAACTCGTTATTATCATTTAGAGTGGCACAAAAGTTTTGTTTTTGTTCCTGTTTTAATTTGTGAATTTCTTGGGGTTTAAATTTTCTTAGAACAAATGGACACTTAATTTCTAACAAGCCCAAAGTTTTAGAACTGTTGTCTACTACCAACCCATCCGGCGAAGCCCCGAGCCCTGGGTAATCCGGATTAATCCACAAGCCTGTTTCTGTAACGAAGTTGCCGCTTTTTTTCACATAGTCAGCAATGGCAAACTTTTCGCTTTCCTTACCATATCTTGTATAGTCGTTATCAACAATAACCCCAAACATATGATTTTTTAACTTTTTAAATATATTGTCATCATTTATATTTGAAAAGTTGGTACAACACGAGGCTGTTATTAAAATGCGACGTAAAGACAGCCACCGTTCGCTGCCACTTTGGTTGTGGGTTCCATAAACTTCTCCTGGTGCATTCAAATTAAATTTAAGGGATAACTGAAATAAGTGAATGTTTGTAAGAAGCACACTTCTTCGGTCATTTGTTAGAGCATAATTTTCGTAATTATATTCCAAAAGAAGCTCCCACATAGTGTTACCTGAAAACGCCTCACAACTTCGCAATAAGGTATTATTCACTTCCCTTGGATTTAAAGGAGTTAAATCAGGTTTGAAATTCAACATTATATCAAAATTTCGCTTGTTAGTATATTGATTTTTCATCACTTCTGTTGAATTTTTCGTCTGTCGCGGTTTATTCCACTCACACAATTTGCTGGTACAAGATTCAGGTTCACTGCCAAACGTCAACATGAAGTCTTCTATGGCGAAAAGTACACCTGATACATGGCTGCATCTTGCCATCGTAGAGGCTTTGCATTCACACGAAGCATCCAATACTTTACCAGTGTTGTTTTCAAGCATGATTAACACTTTGTAAGTTTTTTTGCGCATTGATGCAAAAACATCACTTTTGATGCAATAATGCTTGTCACATATGGTTTCAGTATCTTTTAAATTTGTAACAAAGCCACTCTTAAATAAAATTCTGCCCCTGTTAAAAGGTTTAGCCGTTTCGAAGTCCACTAAGTTCTGATTTTCATCCTCTATTGTGGCTGTTTCAATCAGATAGTTATATATTGCCCCAAAACTAAACATTTTCGGCATTTTGTGTGATGGAAACGACTTCCAAGTTGTGGTTGGAAAAATCAGAGACTGATTAGAATTATTACTGAGATCACTGCGTCTAACGCTGTTTTCTTTTAAGGCAATCCATACTCCATCATCAATGGTACTATCAACTGGTTTATCAGCTTTCATTACCGTTTTAACTCTGAAACCAACAAAAAAATTGAGGTTAGGGGAGCACGGGGCTAATTGTCACAGGGGTAAATTGTCACAAGGCAATTTTAAGCAAAGTTGCAATATATTTCTGCTACTGCCATCTATATATCTGTTTCTTAACAACGTCAGGCACTGTGTACAACATGTCTGTACGGTACCTACAGAATTCTGTATGATTTTAACAAAAGTTTCAGACTGGTGTTTTCAACGTACTTTTTATCTTTCACGTTGTAACTTGGTTAACAGGAATATAATCATTTGCAAGGTAAGTGAAGTATATTGCATTAAAGCTTATGAAATTCTCTTTATAATAATATGTAACAAATTGCTTACAATAATCACATATCAATGATAATCATTTATTTAATGCAACATGTGCTTTGAGGCAAGTTGTCACAATTTGTTAGGGGCAGGTTGTCACATGTGACAATTTACCAGATGTAAAAACTGGTCTCACGAAAAATGCACGGACGGCAATTCTTATTATATTTGTCATAACTGCGATTCTGATGATGATATTTAACTTTGTTTTTACAATTTTGTGTTAAGTAGATACATATTTAAATTTTTTCTTCACATATTTTTATTATTGTTAAATGTTAAATTCTTACTTCATGTATTTATTAAGATAATAAAATCGTAAACAAAATTTTTTTAAAAATTAAAATATTTTATTCTGGTGTCTTATGTACTTAAATGTAGGTGACAACTTACCCCATACCATGGGACAACATTCCCCGTCTTGGGGTATATTGTCACATTGCACACGCTGGCAAAGAAAATTACAAAAAAATTATCAAACGTCATTACTAAAGTTTAATCTTTGTGGTATACTTTCACCACATGTACAGGTACATATGCTGATACTTGGTTATACTTGAAAGCAAATAATAACCAAAATTCTATCAAATATTCAAATTTTGTGACATTTAGCCCCGTGCTCCCCTATGCCAATTGTCAGTTTTAAACTATTTCAGTTACACCTACACCTGTACACATTAGCCACTTACCTCTCTACAAGATGCATTTTTAAAGCGCTTTTTGGTACATTCTCGCCTCTGCATTTCAAAAATCTTCGTAATTGTAGAACGCTGTGTTGATTCACATCTTTGTATTTTAACGTCGCTCCAGGTACATCTTCCGGATTTAACTTCACTTTCTTATGTGGAATATCGCTAGGGGCCGACATGACTTGTAATAGGGCAGATTTATCGTTTTACCTTTTTATTTGAACAAAATAAAACATTAAAACTATACGAGGCGCACAGTCCTTGGTCCGAACAACAAAAATCAGCTGTTCACTGGAATTGGGGTCACGCATGCGCACAAATGAAATGAACAGCTCTATTAGGGAAGTTGCAGTGGTTTTTCCGCTGAGTACGACAATGAAGGGAGAAAAACAATTAAACAAGTCGGATTCCAGTTATTTTTCAAAATGTATATTTTTCTCGTAGAACACCCAGTATAATTTTATACCAATCGAGGCAAAATCAATTGCATTACAAACGTGTTTATATGTTTTTTTTCACAAAAGTTGAGAATAACCGATGTAATTCAAAAACAAAGGTTCTATCTTTTAATAAAGGTATGGAGTTAAATATCTTAGAAGACATGGAGATTAATTCTACATACAAGTGACAGTGTGTCAAAATACTTCCGATTGTGTGTGAGAATATAATAAACTGTGCACCTAATAGCAATAATTTATTATTAATAGTTTTGGAAATGCCTTTCTCACATATTGAAAAATGTGATATTCTGGAAACATATTTGTCATATCAAAAAATTGCGATAGAGTGGCTAAACAATATAGTGAATTATTTTTCTTGGTTACAAGTATCCACAACTGTAGGTCCATATTTTCAACGCGATACTTTAACAGGAGAACGATACATACAAAATCAAATACTGTTATCAGAAGAATTTAATGTGGATTTAGCGACTTGCCCAAATGTTTATTTTTAACAGGATGTGGCACCTTCGCATAATTATCGAGCCGTTCCAACACTTGTGCAGAAATTCTTTGGAGAAAAGTGAATAGTCACACATGGACCAGTTCGTTTTCACCCTCGATCTACACACCTCTATAATAGACTTTTACTTTTGGTATGTAAAAGAACGAGGCATACAAAGCGAGATTGCAGTTTCTGACAATGAACTCCAAAACTGTAACCGCAATATTATTAATTCTATTGACGGGAGAGCTGTTTTTAATGCAACACGAAGTGTTCTGAAAATAGCACAAAAATGTTTCGAAGTCAGAATCGATGTTTTTGAGAATTTAATTTAGAATATTTTTTTTATTATACTACAATTTTACTTTATAAATAAATTATATTCATTGAACACTTTATTTTGAATTACATAGGTTATTCTCATCTTTTGTGAAAAAAGGCATACGACCACTTTTGTTAAGTTTTGATTTTGCATTGATTGCTATAAAAATGTACTAGGTGTTCCAATAGAAAAACATAAATTTTTAAAAGTAACTGAGAACCAACACGTTCAATTGTTTTCCTGTTTTCACTGTTGTAATCAGTGAAAAAAATCCTACACTCTTCCTAATTTAACCTACTACGTAGCTTCTACAATAACGGAGATAGCAATGGTGAATACTTAATTAGAATCACCCGATATATGCTGGAGTAAAATCGCTCCCTATCTCGCTTATTTCTGGTAGTTTCTTTTCCTAAACTATAACTAAATGAGATTTTCACCATCTTGTAGACCACAAGTTTGGCTGAATTTCGTAACATGACCTTACAGTTGCCGAAAGATTAATTTAATAAATGCGATTTTCGCAGCACACATTGCACTATTTCATTAACGTTTTGAGTTGCTTCTAATGGCACCCGTAAAAGTTTAAAATTGTGAGAGATTTTTGAGAAAATAAGCCTTAAATTTGCCTGTTCTTGGCAAATCCATCAATTGAAAATTTATCATGCGAGGAACTGTATTTATTATTAAAAATGTATTGGTATATACTCGTATATATATATATATATATATATATATATATAATAAAGAAAAGAAATATTGCGGATTATAGAATAATAAAGTATAGAATTTCATGGGGTAACTCCGCTCAAAATGCAACTGCGGACACGTGTTTCGAACTACTACTACACTGCGCTGACGAGAACCAAGTAGTTCGAAACACGTGTCCGCAGTTGCATTTTGAGCGGAGTTACCCCATGAAATTCTATACTTTATATATATATATATAGAATGAAATGACAAAAAAACTATAGAAAAGTTTTTGAAAAAACAGTCAGCTTGCTTAATTTTATAGTTTTTGAGAAATAGAATTTTTAGTGCTCCTTTAATTTATAGTGAGTGCTGACAATGTGATAACAGGGCAATTGTTAGTGATGCAGCGAGCCTGAATGAACATGTAGTAACTTACAATACAATAAACTCTCATTTTGTGTTAAAGCATATAATTTCTTTGGAAAGTAGGTATGTTTTTAAAATTTACGATTTATAAAAACTGGACGAGAACGGATAGCTATAAGTTTAATTGCAGTTTCTGTAAATTTATTTGAAATAGCGAAGAATTTATGTGTAATATGTGGGAATGTTTGTGTTTCTCCAAAAGATTCAAAAGACTTAATTTTTTATTAAACCAACTAAAAAAGAATTAATTAACATAGTCAAATCAACTGGATCTAGACAAGACGAGTTTACCAAAGATATTTTTGTACGTAAGCATGCAATATTGTCTGGTGTGACACATTTTAAATTTTATATATCTTATCGAAGTTCGTTCGCGCCATATGAATATTAATACTCAAAATTTAATACCTTTCGACTTTTCTTCGTTCAAATGAACAGCTTCGAACTCGAAATACAGATTCATTTGAAATAGATACGTAAAATTTGTTTTTCCACGGTCGGGAGTAGAAATCAGTTTCTATGACATCAAAATTAAAACAGAAGTAGTCGATTATTCCCAAGGGAGTATAATGCTCCCAAGGGAGTTTACATTATGGAGAATGTTTGTGATTCATGCAAAAAAAAAGATAACATTGAAATTATTTATTGACATTTAAATTAAATGTTACATTTGTATAATTTTCAAAATTAATATTAGAAGGAATATTACTTTCGCTTACATTTACAGTTCTTGTAATTGCCCTAGTAGTGGTACCTACTAAAACCTGATTAGCAATTTTGGTCTTATTTTCAATGGAGTTCTCGACATAACCCTAAGCGACTGTCGTTGATTTCCAACCAGCATGACGCTTTATTGTCGTGATATCCACACCAGCATCTGCCAGTAATGTCGCTGAAGATCTTCGTAAGCAGTGACCAGTATAACATGCAGCATCAGGTAATTTTAAATACGAAGCTACTACACTCGGAATTTTTCCCATGGTATTCTTGCCAACTGGCTGCGAACTACATTTTCCTGCTTTGTAGTACAAAGGTTCGTGGAATCTTTGTCTTAGTGTTTGGAATTTTTACAATCAAGGAAGAGCCTACATCCTCAATATCATCTACAGTCAAATTGGCTAGTTCATCAGTTCGACAAGCTCCGGCAATCCCCAGAATTAATCCAACCTATAAAAAATCAATACTATCTATGTTGTCGTAAATTATCAAGCATGACTTAACCATAGAATATTGCGCCCATAATGTGGAAGACTTGTAATTCCTTGCATTTTCACTGAAGTATGCCAACAAAACATTCTCGCTGTATACTTGAACATTTTTCTCGGCGCACCACTTTTTGAACCGATTGTAGGCTATATCGTATAAAGATCTTGACTTCGTAGGCAGCAAATTGCTTATTGCAATATTTGCAGCCTCCACAATCTCTTCCGACTCACAATTATTCATTGTGCACTAAACAAACTTTAAACTAAACCAAACTAGCACCTTAATTTGACAAGTCTTTTTGTTTGTTTATTTTGTAGTTATGACAATAACTCAACGACTACTAAATAAATGCTCAAATCCGAATACAATAATTCTGGTGCTACTTACTTCATAATGACAAAATATGTGTTTTTAAGTTAATGAGACCGTGGAAGAAATAGTATATACCATTCGGGAGAGCTGCTATTTTGTCCTCGGTGCATTGTAGCCCTCGGGCTTCAAATTGCACCTCTGCCAAAATAACGCATTTCTCTCCCTTATAGTATAATATACTATTATTTTGCAATAGAGCGTAAAAAAAAGAAACAAAAGAAATAAACGTTAATACAAACTGGTGTGCGTTTATTAGAAACAGTTGTGTTAGAGATCCTGGCGCAACAAAAAGTTGTTAGTATAATAAAAATAGAAAGGAATAAACTTTTGTAATAAAAAAAATAGTCTATAAAAATGTAGATTCAAAAAAAAACATAAAAAGCACTCAAATAAATAAGAGTATATTTAAGTATAATTTTTGTTGTCAAATTAAAAAGAAAAACCAACACTTATATATACATAAATAATTTTGCACATCAAGTTTTTAAATCAGTTTTTGTTTTGCGTAAGAGTGTTTGTAACATCCTGTATACCTAATTATTATAACATTTAGTATAAATACTTTTGATTCATCAGGTGCAAGGCAATCAACAAGGGCAAAACTTTTAGACTCTGCTAACAGAGGTGGTGATACAGCAACGATTCACGTCTTGAAAATTATAATAACCTTTTTGCTTGAAATATCGTAGAACTTGTTACAGCGAATATATTGTGTTATTATATAAAAATATAATAACACAAATAAGAAAAAGGATCGATGCAGATTGTGGTTCAGATGTAATTCCTGAAAAATTAGTTGGACAAGGAGCGATGCTGGACGGCTAGAGCCTATTCTATGTAGAAAGGAACCACTTCCAGTGGTGTTTGCAAGGAAAAATTGTGTAACACGTCAAAATCTGCTTGTATAAAAAAAGGCTTCAAATGCTGTTCAGACTCCTTTTGCACAAATAATAATTGTAATAACGTGCAGGATTTCTAGAGACAGAAGATGACACCGATTGGGGCCACACACAATTTATTCATTACTCATAATCGTAGTTAAAATATTAGAAATTACTTTTTATAAGTTTTTTAATAAGCAACGTTTAAATTTATTATTACTTCCTTACACATGCGCCATTTATTGTTACTATAAATTATGCTGATTATTATTTTAAAAACTTTGCGATAGTCTTTCTTTCTTTATATATAGGTACTAATAACTTTTTAATAATGAATATTGTTCTCCGCATAGTAAAGGTATCAATGCAAGGAGTGGCCAAGGACAACTTTAGGACCCATTTTCTCGAAAAACTTTTACAATTTGATACCTTCGCGAATGCCATTACAACTAATTACAAGCGCTATAGTTTTCTAACTATGTATTCAAACATTCATAATCTAAACTTAAATTCTTAATGTAATAACGCAGTGTATATTGAGAAAACCACATTTTTTTAATTAATCCACCGACAAGAATAAAGTAATTTTGCTAAATTCAGCCCTTCTAAAAAAAAGTTGTGAATTGTCATTTGGGGTGGCCAAAATTGTACACTACAAGATGGTGAAGGTGTCATTTAGTTATATCACGGTTTTAAAAAATGCCATAATTTCTGGTCGATTTTACTCCACTAATATGTAATACTTTAATCTACATGAAAAGCAAAATATTTTAATAAAACATGCAAATCTAAAGTTTTCATTACGGCACTATTATAATTATATTTGTATTTTGTATTCCATGTGTGTAAAATGTGGTTAACCACACGCTCTTTTGTAACATAAACAAAATTGATAATTAACGTTTATAGTCACGATTTCTTAATGTTTCCCACCGGAAACTGACAAAACAATTATTGTTTAGAGAAGTAGTTTATTTTATATATGAATAATGATGATGATGAGTCAGTTTTCTATGCAAAATGAACTCGCTTTTATTGGAGCCTTTATTTTTCAGTAATATGTATTACAAAAACTATTTATAATCGACACCACAGTATTATTAAAATAAACAATATTTGATTTTTCCGAATCACCGATGCAGTAAAAAATGGTATTACTTGTACAGAAACATTTGACATTTTGTGACAGTGAACGAAATTCACATTACATTTTTTATATGTTTACAGACTCACGTAAGAGCCAAATTACATGTGGAAAATATTCAAGTATTTTATTTTATGACTAATTTATGAGAAGAATATTTTTTTAGATATTTTACTTACTGATTAAAATTAATATAACGTTTTAAAAATGCGACAGATACGTGAAGTGAATGAAATATTAACATGGCGAGATAGATAATCTTTTTAAATCTCTTAATATCGTCTCTATAGTCCATTTTTTTTAGAAAATCACGTAAGTAGAAATAGAGATCAAACAAACTTTTGTTATGAGTTCAACTTTACTAAAGAATTAAAAACTATTAAAATAATTGCACAAAATAATGGTTATTTATAACTCGTCTCTAATAGACAAACTAGTCAACCGAATGAATAAGGCCCAGTTGTTCAAGTTTAGTTCAATTTGGGGTTCTGTTGAACGCCAGTTCAAGTGAACCTTGCTTTAATTTCTCTCCGTTTTGTACAAGTGCAGTTTAGTATAAGTTTAAGAAAGCCGTAAAATTTCATATCTTACGGTTGGTAATGGTCACACATGCGCCTGTTACATATATTTCGAAATTTTAATCTTAACCTATAACCGCAATACAAACATATACAAAAATATATGTGCTACACTACAGTCCTCAAGACTTACATATCGCAATAGAATAATAACAATGACCGACGAACAGAAAAGATCAGCTAATTTTGCCCTCAACGAAGAAAATTTATTAATATTATTGGTTAAAAAATATTCGGATATATTGGAATGCAAATTGATTAACATCGACTCTAATAAGAAAAAGAAATTGTGCTGGCTGGGCATTGAAAAACTAAGTATATATTTTTTTATTACTATTTAAAATGTTTTTTTATTGTACATTGTACATCAGAAGAAATACATATTTTTATTTTACAGCATTTATATTTTTAATACATAAATAATAAAGACAATTATATTTTTTTAATTATTCTATAGAAGTCCATTAAAGTATTCATGAATCAATGGTTGTCTTACTACATTATTGCCAATATTTCCTGCCATTTTATATCAATATTAAAATAATAGCTGTTCGTAATTGAGGTTACCTTTGGAACATCCTGTATGTGTCCGCCTCTTACCTTTGAAACAGCCTGTATATTAAAATTTGATTACTACGTCACTCAGTACTTGAGTGTATATGTATTTATTTTCGTTTTATGTTTCAGTCATAAATTTCGATTAGGAAATATATATAATATATGATTACTAAATATGTATAAAAACATATGTAGAATACGGTTATAGCGTCATCATCGGTTTTATTATATCATGATTTTTTGTATTATATGTACAAATAATATGTATATATTGTTTGTAGTGACCGGATTTTAATACATAGTTATGTATGTGTATGTGTATACGTGTTGTTTAAATTATATGTATGCATTAGGATCCATGAAATAAAAAATTATCTGGGTACCCATAAAAACCAATGAATGATGAAAGTCCGCTGTATTCTAAATAACATAAACAAAATATTGCTCAACCTGTATTGAACTAACCTTAAGAGCCTACAGCAGCAGCTCGGTGACCATCTACGGTTTTTGCGGTGTGAAGGGGGAGGTAAAACGAGACACACAAACGTTTGTGTGGTGGGGCAATCGTAACGTAAGAAAATTTTGGAGGGATGCACAATTCAAACGTTTTCTATTCACAGTTTTGTAATGTCTAAAACCAGCCATATGGAAGGTATACCTGGTCAACTGCAATAAGCTGAACATCAAATAAACAGACATTATATTCCACTTTTTTATTACATTAATGTAAGAGGATATATTAAAGGAGTTTATAAAAGAAATAGGGAAGGAAATATATTTTAAATGTGCCACTTATTTATGATTCATAGCTTGCTTGATAACATTCATATTGATTTTTTAGAAAAAATCTTCTTTTATTTGGTGAATGAATGAATGAATGTTTTATTCAGATATAGGCTTTATTTTGTCTTATTATTCTTGGTCTGGAATAAATATATATTATTATTATGAAATTTTACTTGTTACTTATAGTTATTATTTCTCGCCGTATTTACTTTAGACGTTGAAGTTTTTTTAATCGTAAAAATATGAGCAATGCCGTCTAAAATATTACAAAAACAATTCTGTGCCTGTTTATACTTTCTTATACGTAGTATAACTTTCTTATACGTAGTATAAGGAGGTATTGTGATGATGAAAAATTTCAACCTCTTGATTTTTGCAGATGTCCACGTTTTGAAGTTCCCTGGTACCGAAAAAGTGTTTTTTAAAAAATGTCTGTGTGTCTGTCCGTCTGTCTGTGTGTCTGTGTGTGACCACGATACCGGTCAAACCGCTGTAGATATCAATTTCAAATTTTGTATATACGTGTATAATCTCCCTCTTGAGATCTGATTAGTTTTTCAGTAAAATCGGTAGACCGGAAGTAGCAGTTTACTTCAGTGAAAAAATCGAATTTTGCAAATATTTCGTCAATTACTAAGTTTAAACAAATTTATAAAGAATTCAAATGTACTCAAACTTAAATTTGAGAAAAATTGTATTAATAAAGTTTATCGAAATTCCGACCGGAAGTAGGTCTTTTACTTTTATCGAAAATCAGTTTTTTGGGAATATCTTGCAAGTCATGCTTTCTAGGCAGGTACATTACCTCCTTTTTGGTAAACGTCTAAGCTTGTCGTTTTCCGAAGTTCTACTAGGATACCGCTGCCATATCAATTCTGATAAGTTCACTGATATTGTCAATTACCAAAATTGAATTATGTATAAAAATTTCACCTTCGGTAAGATATTTACGAACGATAGGGCAAAAAGATAATAAACTGTGGGAAGAAATGAGGGTAAAAAGATTAACGGCATCAAATTTTGGTAAGGTAATTAATTTGAATAAAACCACATGTACAGCCAATACTGTTAAAGGCTTTATTATACCAGGAATTTACAGGAACCTTTGCGACACTATACGGTAATGAACAAGAAAAGCATGTTGTAAATGCTTTGAAATTTCGGCACACCTAAAAGTCGATTATGGTGTTTTTATTCATCCTATATATAGATTTTTAGCGGCATCTCAGGACAGAATAATTGCTAATTAAAGCGCGGTTATTGATGTAAATTGTCCATTCAAGGCTCGCGAAGTGACGTCATTTGAAACAAGGGAAAAAGTTAATTGCATGTTTAGAAATTCGGAACTCTGAATTACGTTTGAAACCTAGGCATCATTACATGTACAAAATACAGGGATAGTTAAACATAACTCTAAGAAAGATTTATTTATTTAATCAATTATGTCCAATTACTTTTAGGTGTAAAACTGATACAAATACATACAATTATTGTATAACACTTATATACTAAATACTCATGTTCTTCCTCGTATTCTGTTTTTTCAATCATTTCTAGCTTGCGCCAATCATCTAGTCTCACTCCAAGGAATCCCTAGCTTGTGAGCCTCTTGTCGTACTTGTTCTTCCCATTTTAGTCGTGGTTGTCCTAGCTTGTTCTTTTTTTTTGTACTCTGGTTTCATAGACTTTTTTTGCTAACCTATTTACATTCATCCTATGTATGTGACCCAGCCAACCCAATCAATTGCCTTCCTCCAATCACATAAATCTATGGATTTTGTCTTTAAATCGGTCAATACTAACTCATTCCTTACTCAATCTCTTCTTGTGATTCCCTTTATCCTTCTCAGGAAACTCATCTTAGTAGCTATTACTTTACTTTTGCTCGGTTTTGTAAGGTCCAGGATTCACTGCCATATATTATTGATGACCTGACCACTTTTCTGTGTACCTGTGGTTTGTATTTCCCATGGTAAGCCTTTCTTGCCAAAAAATGTTCTTTTCAGGGTGCTATAGAGTCTCATTGCTTTTCCAACTCTCTGTTTAATTTCTTCATCAATTTTTCCCGTGTCTTTTATGACTGTACCTAAGTATTTAAACCGTGTGACCTGTTCTAGCTCCTGTTCTTTGATTTTAATTTCATGCCGTTTTTTCTTTGGAGACATTATCATGGTTTTTCTTTTTTCGATGTTTATTTCCATGTTTACTTTCCTGAGTTCCTTTTGATAAAAATCTATATTTTGTTGTAATTTGTCTTCCAATTCAGCAATCAACACCATATCATCTGCGAATAAGAGTTCTTGTAGTGTTACATCTCTCATCTTCCATTTACCTAATACTATGTCTTATAACATAAACCTTTCTTATATGTTATATCTAAGAGAGATTTATGTTATTTCATAGTTCGAACCCCGAAGGGTGTTTAACATGAGATAATTCACAGAGATGAAGAACTTAATTACCATTTCTGTCCAGAGTTCTTTATCTCTCTGTATTATCTAATGCCAAACGTCCTTCGGAGTCCAGACTATGAAATAACATAAGTCTTTCTTAGACAGAAGATATAAGAAAGATTTATGTTATTTCATTGTCTGGACTCCGAGAGGTGTTTGGCATGAGATAATACACAGAGTTGAAGAACTCTGGACAGAAATGGTAACTAATTTAGAGAAATGTTATTTTAATGATTTACTACCTGAAATTATTGATCCCCGCATTTTGAGAAATCGACAAATTAGGTAGGGGCGTTAAATTGGACAATTACTACTGATTGTCACACGTTTAGGCAAAAACGCGGATGTCGAGAAATTAAACATTCTTTTTATTGCACCTGCAAACGGAACATCATATTTTAAATAATGGCCTTGAATAGTTTGCAGGGGACTACTTGGCTACTTGCTTATTCCTTTACGTTTTCTATGTTTTTGTGAACATCTTTTTTCTAAAAAAAACATGTTTTAGGCCAACTGGGGATATCATGAGAACAAAAACGCGCTTTGCATTCTACCTCCTAGGTAGTGCGGAAAGTAGTGCGTTGACGTTTTGTATGCCACATAGCGGTTGTTTATAAATAAAAAGTTCCTAGACGCTTTTCTAAAAATTAAAAATGTAAGATATTAATAAAAAAAACAATATCAATAACAATCGGTTGTAAATTGTTGTATTAAAATTTGCTTCAAATCAATGATGACTTCCAAGAATCCGGCAAAACTCTATATTCCAATCTTACCGACGGTCAAGTTTTATAATTTAATTTTGCTAATTAACAATATCAGTGTCGATTGTGAAAAATATAATTTTTAATAATTTAAAACATGCGCTACTTAGAGAATATAAATATTTTTACATTTTGGAAGATCACCGGCCCTGTTGTTGCAATACAAAGTTGTTATGTCAGACTTTAGTTTTCTCTAACACATTGCTCAAATTATTAAAAAACCTCAACATGAAAAGTAAATACAAATCATAGTAAGAAATAATAAGAAGTACAACTTAAATAATTAATAATCATAGTAATAATAAATCTATATATTTATTGCAGAATAAAACGTAATATCTAATTAATTCTGGCAAATATCATTAAAATAATTACAAATTACATAAAACGCGAATCTTAATACAACTAAATAAATACAATCCAGAAGAATACTCAGAAAAAGTAAAGAAAATTTGGAATAATGTAGACCCATGAATATTTTCATACAATAAATTTAAATGCGGGAGACAAATATCTCAAGTTTATTTGCTTTGCAGTTGACCAGGCATCGCATCGGTTCAATCGCTGGTGTACGTGTCTCCTGTAAAAGGCACAAGCATTCTAAACTCGGCAAATATACCCGTATTATAACCATACATACGGCGTTCGGCAATTTTTATCAAATAGCACCTCCCCTTAATCCATTCTAGTGTATCGACTCACCGCATGGGGCGCCAGCGCACGGTGTATTTTTTAATAAAAGCTTTAGAAGCATTTTATAAAGAAATGTTACAATAAAAAAAAATTAGAACATGCCAAAAATCCTAGAAAAAAATGCACTTTTTGGCAATGTAAATTACATTGCCGTAACTATTTTCATTTAAAAGTAAAAAATGTGTTTTTTAACTACAATTTTCGAGAATAACATTCCCACATTCTTTATTGCTTTTCCATTCTTTTTTATAAAAACCATTTTTAATTTAAATTAATAATAACTGTAAGAAATTATTCAGCAAGAACGGACCGCATAGTGGGACTGATGTAGCCTCTTAAACCAACAAATCCTGTCGCTTACTTGAGCTACGTATTGAACTTGGTTTTGCACTTGAGCTGGAATTGTACAACGCATGACTTGTTATTAAGCCAAGTTCAACAATGCACCTACCCTAAACCAACATTGAACAACCGGGCCTAAATCAATTACATTAAAATTAGCATTTCCCCCGTCTCAGGACTTGAAATTAAAACAATGGGTTAAAATTCCGTATTTGGGTAGTATAAGTTTAAAAATTAGCAATGTTTTAAAAAAGTTGGATTTTAAAATAGCTTTCTATAATAATAACACTTTAAGAGGCATCTATAAGATCGAGGGAATTTGGCGTAGAGAGAGCGCATTTTCTTCTAAATAGTGCAGCTTGCTATGACGTATAGACAAATCTCTTACGAAGCTGACGTCCAGAAAACGAAAGGTGCGATAAAGTCTAGTCCCCAGATAGTTATATTTTTGCGCCTTACACACGTGTTTGAATTCACTGGAAAAAAACTATGAAAAGAAATGATTTTAATTTTATTTATATCGAGCGATTATGATTTTACTTTCGAACCGCCAGAATTTCGATTTTTAAGAAAAGGGGACTGAAAAGATATCGATTTTTCCTATTATCTCAGCCAGTTTTGATTTTTTCTTTGTAATAGTTAATCAGAATTTGGTAATCATATCGTTTTGTAATAATAGAACATTATATTACTCGAGAAAATATATATTTAATATTTACTGCAAGTAGAATATTTCTACTGCAAAAAAAAGACTATTAGAGCTCTGAATGGTCTGCAATATAATGAATCATGCAAAGGTCACTTCAAGGCAGAGAGAATACTGACATTGCAGCCAGTATTTATTCTTGCTGCTGTAACGATGTACATACCCACAAACACACATTTTATCCAAATGGAAACAACCATGAGTACAACACACGAAGTAGAAAGCATCTAAGAACCCCTTGTCATCGACTTTCACTGTCGTAGTCGGGTGTCGATTATTGTGGTCTCAAGCTGTATAACCACTTGAAAGAAGAACTTAAAGACCTACCACCTGACGAGCTCAAGAGAATGCTCAAAGGGCTTGAGATGAAGGGGAAGTACTACGGTGTCGAATATTTTCTGGCAGTTAACCCGACCTGCTGAAGTATATAACATTTTATCATTTATTATTATTTGTTTATTTGTTTATATCGTTGTTTGTCATATTGTTGATACAGTGTTCTTGTTACATACAATTTAATTTAAATTAATTTGTTATTGTATGACAAATGTGATAATTACCACAAGATTACTCAGATGTGACGATAATCTGTAATTAATATAATGTTAATAATTATAGATGAGTATATAATATATAAATTATTATTATATTAAGACAATGGTAATATATTTTCGAATTAAAAATGACTGTTTTGTTGGAGTTTGCAAAACGGAAGGAATGTCATTTTTGATTATCATAACTATTATGATGTACTATTTTTCGTGAGTGAAAGGGACAAGATTCTATTGGTGGTATAGTATGAAACAACTTTGCAGTTACTTTTGTTTTACCTACTCCGGAAACTTTTGAACAACCAAATGAACATGTATTCCATTGAAACAACGTTCGAGAAGACCCCAATCCAAGGGATCCATTGCTCAACCAATGTATCGGGCGAAGGCGGTAAATAAGAGAGATTCACTTTGCTTTTGGTCGAGGATTGCGTGAATTCCTTGAAGCGAAGTTGAGACAGTGTGTACTTGCAAGCGGTACCACCGTACAATGCCATGAAGATAACCTGTCCCGCGGCTTCAACGCACAGTATTCATCATCACCGAAATTTTTTTCGCAAATGAAGCAAATGCTCATTTTTAAAGAGCAAGAAAAGAGACGTTCTAACGTAGAAACGATCATCTCTCTACCGCCCTTCAGACAAATTAAGGCATTCACTGCAATTTTGTATTTGCATCAAACGCTAAAAATTTTTTTCGCGTCGAAAAATAGTAAAAACCCATTTTTGAAAATTTTGGCGCCCTCTGCTTTTTGCGCTTTTGGCTACAGCGCAGCGAGTACATTAGAAAATTTGTAGATAATATTGTACTCCACAATTTTTGTCCGACCAACCATTTACGCGGAAAATCCATTCAAACACTTTTTGGGATTATCAAAACCCCTCAAGGGGGGTTCCAACTTTTTTTATCAAATAAAATAGCCTGGCATATTTTTTGTTCAAAAAAAAAAATACAGATTAACTGTACTATAACATCATGTATTGAACCGAACTTCATTGTTTTATTATTATTATTATATATATTATTTAAAGTTAAATGTTTATTCATTATTATTAGTACCTACATCTGTAAAATAATAAGTCCTATTTTTAACTGTTTATTATTTACGATAACTTCAAAAGTATTTCGGTAAACTTTTTAAAATAAAGATATCCTTTCCGAGCAATTCTTGGTTTACTTGAAATCTTTTTATAACTGTCCCAACACCGGATCGTTTGAGAGTAATTTTTTGCTCGGTCATAAATTACTCTTTTTAACTTGCGTCGAACAGTCTGATACAATTTCCGAGGATATGTTGTACAAAGGAAGTACGCACTATCTATTTCCATCTCATTATACAACTGCCCGACAGATGAAGCCACTTGTACAGTGGCAAAATTCACATTTCAGTAGCTCGAAAAAAAACCGGGCAGGCATATTATTTTTTATTCGCCTGTGTAAATGTTTTTATTGTTCATTTATAAATCTATAATCTGACCGGAGGAAATTTGTTTTTAATTATTTAAAAGGTGGTAAAAAAGACTCAAAAAATGTTGTACAAGTTCGTTGGATAATGAGATATTTTGGCGCTCATTTGCTGTTGAACCGTACAGAGGCCTCTTAATAGTTATTTACGAACCAAGTGCGTGAAATCAAATTTCGCGAATGAGTGACCAGTTTAAAGCGCGAGCCGAAAGGCGAGCGTTTTATGGACACGAATTCGCGAAATGTTTCACGCACGAAGTTTGTACAATATTTTTTGTACGAGAACTATAATAATAATACATATTGTTAAATACGTTATCGTTTATGACACACTACTAATCTCTTGATATTAATTAAAAAAAATTGAGTTGGCAGTATTGATTATTTGAAGTGACATTTAATTTAAAATTATCAAATTCAAAAAATTCCATACAAAATAAAAACCTCACCAACAACATGAATTCTGATAATGAAATGCAATGTACACCGCCTGAAATTCGCGAAGCTGCCAATATTGCAGTGGATAATTTATTACCCATAAAATCAAAAAACGTATACAAAAACACTTATACTAAATTCGTAACTTGGGCTAGATCTAAAAATATACAAAAATACTCCGAAAATTGTTTGTTAGTTTATTTTCAAAATTTACAATCAAATAAATCATTATGGTCCACTTATTCTATGTTAAAATCATGCTTAATAATATATGATAATACGGATATATCTAAATATGCAAAACTCATAGCGTATTTAAAACAGACAACCAAGCAACATCAGCCTAAAAAATCAGCAGTATTAACCGAAGAACAAATTACTAAATTTATTGTTGAAGCACCAAATTCTTTGTTCCTACTAATGAAGGTAAAGTCATTTCCGTATATTTAAATTCCATACAACACTATATATATGTATTTATAGGCTGTATTAATATTGGGTATTTCTGGAGCGTGTCGACGTGAAGAACTTTGCAAAATGTCATTGCGAGACATAGAATTTAAATCGAATTTAATTATCGTAACAATTCCAGAAACTAAAACAGGTAACAGCCGTACATTTGCTATCATTAAGCCCGAATGGATTACATTAATTCGGCAATATGCAAATTTAAGACCGGACAACCAGCATCGATTCTTTTTAACATATCGCAATGGCAAGTGTGTTTGTTCACCTGTTGGTCTTAATACAATTGGCAAAATTCCAATGCGAATAGCTGAGTACCTTCAGCTTGATAGCGCAAGTAACTTCACAGGTCACTGTTTCCGAAGGAGTTCAGCGACATTGTTGGCAAATCAAGGAGGTGACTTGCTTACAATTAAAAGGCATGGTGGATGGAAATCATCTACGGTTGCAGAAGGATATATCGAAAATTCTCTGCATAGTAGAATTCAATTAGCTAAAACAATGACCCCGTTAGAGATATCGACTCCGCCTGCAACTTGTTCGACATCTGAAATACAAGATATATGTAATAATACAATCAACGTTACTCTACCTTCGCAATCAAGATCAATTCAAACAAACCAGTTAATCCCTGGGGTATCAATCTCTGGTTGTCAAAATTGCCCAATCAAAATTTTTAATAATTGTTCCGTTTCAATTTCTGAAAAGAATGAATAATGGTAATTTATATAATATTTGTTACTGTTCTGACATTGAATTACATACCTTCCAAATATAACAATTTCTATTTCATTTCCTTTTATTTTCATAGAAAAACAACGAACTGGGTAGCATATTATTAAGGTTAGGGATTTATGATTTTAAAATGTGACTAAATTAATTAAGTTCTGGGTAGTACCAACTTTACTTTTACGCACTCGTGTTTAAAGTGACTTTTTACGCACGCAAATCGAATCGTGAAATGACAGGTTTTGATAAGCGAGTACAAAAAAGTAATTTTATATTTTATTGTATTTATATTTTTGTTTGAAGTAGTATAGTATATTGAACTTTAGTTTAGTTTCTTTAGAACTCCTGACGATGCCGCAAGGCGAAATGTACATTGAGTGTGTAATTATATACAGGGTGATTCTTAATATATGCGACAAACTTTAGGAGCTGATTCCTGGGGTTATTTTGATCATAAAAGTTCATAAGAACATATGTCCAAAACCCCTTAGTTCAGAAGTTATACAATGTTTAATAGAAACTTAAAATAATAAAAAAAAAACTACTGCTGGAAGAAGTTCCGTTGCAGTTAAGATTACAAATGTATTTTATGCATGACGGTGCTCCAGTGCATTTTAGTTTACTTGTTCGCGAGTTTCTGGATAGTACGTTTCCAAATCGGTGGATAGGACGGGGAGGTCCACAACCGTGGTCTCCTCGGTCTCCAGACTTAAATTCATTGGACTTTTTTCTCTGGGGCCACCTTAAGTCATTAGTTTACACGACTCCCATGGAAAATGTCAATGAACTAAGAAATCGTATTATAGCAGCTTTTGAAGCAATTCGGAATACCCCTGGTATTTTCAAACGGACTCGCCAGTCAATACGACGGAGGATAGCAGCTTGTAGTACAGTTGGGGGCGGTCAATTTCAACAGTTACTATAAGTTAATTTTGTTTTACTAATTATTTTGTTAATTTATAATAAAACCATTTATTATTTTAACTTTCTATTAAACATTGTATAACTTCTGAACTAAGTGGTTTTGGACATATGTTCTTATGAACTTTTATGATCAAAATAATCCCAGGAATCAGCTCCTAAAGTTTGTGGCATATATTAAGAATCACCCTGTATATTTGTGAAACAATACCAAGTGTTTTATTTGTTATTACTTGCTTGCATATTGTACATCTTCCATGAGTTTTTAAACTCACTAATATGAGTCAAAACTTTTTCTCGATTGAAGTCTTTGATAAGTCAAACTATTTAAAAAATCCATAAATTTTGTTCCGACTGCTATTTATCTTAGTGTTCGAAATTATCAGCAATAAAACTCAGTCCAGGAAGCAAAAGAGAATTGGAAAAAAGGATTTTCAGTTGTGTATTCTCATCTGCTAAGTATATCATAATTTCTGCTTTTACCTGAAAAACTTTATTTCAAAATGTTTCCCTCGAAAGTTATCTTACTTCTGGGTGATAAACGATTTGCTTATGAAGGTCCTATGTCTCTTTCTAAATATATTCGAACATGTAATCTTTTTTCTATGACAGATATAACTCTTATTACTTTTTTCACAACACATTCTGTTTCCAAAGGTTTTCGGTGTAAAAAACGGTGCAGCCATTTAGGATTTGGCATTACTTCTTGTAATCTGACAATAATATCAGATTGATGTCCTGTTGTAACTATGACACCATCGGTGCATATAGCACAGCATTTCGCCCAGTCAGTATCGTATTTTGGTGTAGATTGCATAATATTGTGAAACATCTTTTGCCGATAATATCGGTTTCTAAGAACTTACAATATAAAATATTCAGTGTGATGTCATTGCTTGCGTTGTATTTTACAAATGCTATAAACTCGGTGAACTGATGGATATCTAAAAATTACTTGATTTATAGAGATAAGTGCGATCTGTTCTTGATATTTTCAACAATTACTGCCGGAAGATTTTCTGCCATGTCACTTATTCTTCTTTGGATAATATAATTAGAGAGAGTTATTGTTTTTATTTTTTACCAATTAATGTTTTCATTATCTCAACAGTTGCAGGTGAAATTTAGCCTTGTATGTAACTTACTGACTTTTGCAATGCGGTATGCAAGTCAATAACTCGCTAGTAATGCTTTTTAATTAATAGTTGATTATGACGTGAAAGTTCTTTGTTGCCTGTAGAGGGAGCTTATTTTTTGCCAAGGTTGTATTCTTTCGGGACTTATACCAAACATCTAGGAAAAAATGACAAGCTTTTGGTAAGTTGAAATAGCTTTGATAGCTTCATGCTTTCTTTTGATAAAACTACAATCTGCTCTCTTTGTATTTTTGCCACTTTTGAACGTAGATGTTCGGCTTCGGGCACATGAGTTCGCTTGGGTTAGCTTCAGGCATGTGAGTTGGCTTGGGTTCGCTCGGCTTCGGGCACGTGTGTTGGCTTGGCTTGGCGCGAATTTAAATTACCTTGAGGGGGAAGGTTCAGAACCCGAACATTTTCCCTACAAAGAGCGAATATAACTTACACACGCAGTACGCGTTTCGCTTCTTATATAAAGACGAAAGGACGCTCCCAGAAAGTCTAGAAAGATCTAGTATTGTAATGTTCCTGATTTCCTGCTTGACCATACTGAAAGTTCCACAAAATGTAGAACATAGACGGCGCAAGTAACCAATACATTTTTTTCCTTGCGTGATGTGTTGGTTCATGTTTTACAAAAAAATTGGGTACGATAAAAAAAACGGCCCAAAACTCTTACCAAAAGGAGTCGCATTTTAAAACAGTTTGAGAAACAATGGTATTGTAGCGTTTTCGGGGTCGAAATAAGCAACTCGTGCAAATGTTTTGAAACAGTCTACATATTTACACACTTAAAACTAATCACAATATAAAAATATAAAATAAACGTAACGCACTTAAAACTACTACGAATGAATTAACAACACACGTATTTATTTCTATTACTACTATTTATGTCTGTCATATTTATTTACTTCTTGAACTATAATAACACTGCACCATTCACTGTATTTATGTTTATTTGCACTGTACGAATACTATTGAATGAATTCCTTGCCCCACCGGCGGCATTTATATGTGCAGAAAAAAGGTCTAGCAAATTCTGGCTCTCTTCTACCATATTCCAGACTTTCTGTCGCTGACGCCGTATATGAGTGCAGTTGATTTACGACTTGTTTACCGGTACGTTTTTGTCGTCGCCCGGATGTCTGCTTCTTTTTTGTGGGCTATTTCATTACAGTATAAAGTATTTTAAGTAGGTATTCTGCAAGATTAAGAAGTGAAAATTTTATTTAAAAAATTTAAAATGTTTTAGATAACTGTCAGTGCAACTAAGCAAACTTTGCGCATTGTTTCTCTAGAAAACTCTTGCGCAAATAATGCCTTAAGCAAGCTTTAATATACTATTAAAATTTAACTGTAATAATAATTTTTGTGTTATTGATACAATAAAAAGGAACAATCTTATAATTTTTGACAATGAGGTTATGTTACACTTAACATAACATGTCATCGACTTTTCATGCAAAAAGGAAGATAGATTATTTTTCGTATATATGATACGGTAGAATAACTTGTGACTTACTAATTCGGGAACTTGTTTTATTTCTTTATGAAGCAATGAGTAGACGTAAAAAATATAATGTGACAAAATAATCCATTTGTGATCAATTACTTACTTACACCCTCTCTGATAATAGCTATTTAATTAACAAATATGGACTGTTACAATCATACAAAATGAAGAGAAAGAATAATTTGACAAAAGTCAATACAAAGATTTACAAAATTTAGCTCATAAATATATATTTTGACTGGATATATCATCTTTATTAATTTTTATAAATGTGATTTTAGTAAAATTTACAACAACTACGTATATAACAACTTTAAGAATCGGTCTGGCTTCATAGAATGCAATGTCTAGATAATTGTACTACCGGTATAATTGGGAATTCATATTTTTTTTTGTATTACTTAATACACCAAAATTAATTAACTACTAATTTTCATGTTGTATTATTTACCGCAGTATATATTTTGTAATAATTAATTTATTCATACAGGAATATCAAGGTTTAATTTTCGAAAATTTGACTTTTGATTTTCATTAAATTGTCTAAAATTAACTGTTCAATAAAGGAATATTTATCAAGAGATATAATTTCTATACTAATTTCTAAATAAATTGTTAATATTCTAATTTAATTTCATAATTTTATCATAATTCATAGCATTGCTTCTGCAATCTCGGGAATTTCAGTCGTTCCTTTTGTCCTCTAGTAACATTAAATGTTGATTATTGTTTAATATATATTCATGTAGTATCAGCATAAATTATATTTCTGGTAGGTGGCATTTATATTTTATACACAATTCATTTTTATCATTTGTAAATTCAATTGCTTTATGCTTCAGCTTACTTGTTATGTTATGGATATATTCATGTCAGGCTTTACCAATAAGAAACGTCACAAATTTCGACGATTTCACACATCAAATTCATTCTACGTGTTGGATTTGTTTAATTGCTTGGTGAAACATTTGAATATTAATTTAAATTTAAAAAAGACATTTTTCAGATCTTGTTATATCTAAATTGTTAGCGATGAATCACTCTCTTTAAAATACACAGCGGTTCAAACAGTCGATTTTGAGATAAACGTAAATTTCACTAAGCATTTGCGGCAAATAATTCATGAAATCATCGAAGATTACAAAAATATAGTATTTTATATGAAATACCGTTTGTAGAATGTTGCATTTTATTACTGCTTTGCGATTAATGCAATCAAATATAAGCAAAAATTCGCAGAGGCTTTTAGTGTCGATCAGCAAGTAGCTATAAGTTCATTTTTTGCACATATATGATTGATATTAATCTCTATGATTAACCCTACAAATTTCGTTTGCTACTTTTTGTTACACTCTAAGAAAATAACAGTCGCAGAAGTTTGTAATATATGTCTTTTGTATATAATACCGCATTTTATTTTGTGTGATGCGTTAAGGATTTAGCCTAACATGCGCTAGTTTGAACCATTGTGCGTTGCATCGGGTAAGTTTCTTAATAAACGTTTATTTCGGAAAAAGCATAAATTGTTTAAGTTTTTGCCAATATTAAGTATTGGTAAGCTTCATCTTATTTCTTATCTGAATCACACAGATGTAATATATACAAGGTGGTCTATGGTAATGGGAGATTTTGGAAACGCTATTATTTTGAAACTATGCATAGACTGCTATGGATTTATATGTCAAATGATTTGACATTCCATGGAACGGAAAAGCGTATTACAAAAAATAATTACTCTGTGGTCGCAGTACAGGGAAATTTCGGATTAATTTCAATATTCCTCGTCACGGGAGAGTTCCATCTGGTCACGCCATACAAGAGTGGCTTTGTAAATTTGAGAAAAGCGGATTACCCAATAATGTCAAACACCACGGGAACCAAGAGAAGTGTCAGAATGTTAGATAACATTGATCGAGTTAGAGCAGGTATATACAGCGCAGTCCGAAACGTTCCAGTCGAAAATATAGACCAGCAATTGGCTTAGATAGGACGACCCTTCTCCGAATTTTACACAAGGATCTCTATTTCCATCCATATAAAATCCAGATTGTTCAAGCAGTTAAGCCAACTGATCAGCCTCGTCGCCTGTGTTTCGCTAAAAGAATGTTACAACAAGAAATTGATGTTTGTAATTTATGGATGTATGAGGAAGCGCATTTTAATTTATCAGCATATATCAATAAGCAAAACAGCCGTTATTGGTCTTTGAAAAATCAAAAGGAACTTCACCAACAACCATTACACTGTCCGAATGTAACGGTATGCTGCGCAATGTCTCCTATGGGAATTACTAGACCCTACTTTTTTGAGTATCAGAATGAAAATGCTGTAACTAAGTTCCGCACGCTATGCTAACATGATAAACCAGTTTCTGACACAGCAATTGAACCTACTTCCACAAATCAATCAGAATAGGTGGTTTCAGTAAGACGGCACATACCGCAAGGGTATCAATGACTGCTGTGCGGCGACTGTTTCCAGATAGCGTTATTTCTAAACATGGTGATATTGAGTAGCCTCCAAGATCGCCAGACCTAACGGAACGATTACTTTTTGGGGGCTATCTCAAAAGCAAGGTTTTTATTGATAAACCACTAGACATTCCGGAGCTGAAAATACAAATTATTCAAGAAATTGCCAACATTCCGTTAGATACGTCGCGGCGTGTTACGCAAAATTTCAATGTTCGAATTCAGAAAGTTGTAGAGAAAAGAGGAGGCTATTTGCTCGGCATGATTTTTAAAAAATGTCCAATATTTGTTTTTTATACTGGTATACTGCGTTTTAGTTAAGATCTGTTGCTTTTCGAATAATAAAGTTCTCAAAACCTCCAGCTTGTACTAATGGTATTGAAAGTCACGATCTTTCTAATTTACACTGACTAGACTCAATTATAATTTTGACAATGCGGAATACTGAATATACTTACCTTTACTCATTCTTCTACTGTTTTTACTACACTTTCTTCTACACGCTTTATTTTTTTTTAACTTGCTGCAATAAAAGACAAAATTGGCTGAAATAATTTTAAAAAAATGGCTTTTTTTACCTACCCCCCCCCTTTTCTTGAAAATTGAAATTATAAAGGTTGTTCCTTGTTCTTCTAGTAGTTCTAAACATTGCTTTAAAGGATCTCAAAAAAAAATTCAAAATTGAGCAGTACCCTCATATATCAAAATATATTGCAAAAAAAACGAAATTCAAAAGTGAGAAATTAGTCTTCTTTTTTGGAAATCCAAATTCTCACGGTTGTTCCAGGTTCCACTAGACTGTAAATAGTATACAGGCTGATTTATTTCGGCCCTCACCATGAGGATCTCGCTTATTAGTGGATATAGAGAATAGGTTTAAATTTGGCGAAGTTGTTAAATTTTGTTATGAATCCATAAAGAAAGTGGACCTGTGACAAATGACGTTCATGTTTATATATAAAAAAAGTGAAAACCCCATTTTGTCCTTTTACCTGCAACATCTATATTTGGTTTTGTAGAGAAAAAGAACACGTTCTTATGGCCATTTTTAAACCTCTATCCAATGGTGTACTCGAAATTTTTATATGATGCTTTCTTTCTTTCTGGCCATCATCAACTATCTAATTTTTTATAGGCACCATATTGGATTTACACACCTTCAGATTAATATAATGTTTGACGGATTGAAATTTCATGGCCACCTAATATAATCTTAACATTTACTCTTTCAATTGAAACAATATCAAAAACTACTGTCAACATGTAGTACATGGTTGAAATTGGAGGAAAAAAACTCTTTCTGATGGTGTGTAAATCCAATATGGCGCCTATAAAAAATTAGATAGTTGATGATGGCTAGCAAAAAACGAAACGTCGTATAAAAATTTCGAGTGCACCATTAGATAGAGGTTTGTTTAAAAGAGGCCATAAGAATGAGTTTTTATTTTTTCTCTACAAAGCCAAAAAGGTGCTACAGGTAAAAGAACAAAATGGGGTTTCCGCGTCGTTTGTCACAGGTACATTTTCTTTACGGATTCATAACAAACACAAAATTTAGCAACTTCGCCAAATTTAAACCTATACCCTATATCCGATAATAAGCGAGATCCTTATGGTGAGGGCCGAAATTGAATCAACCTGTATATAGACTTGAAATAGACATTTGAGCATCTGAGGCAAGTGCAAATAATGAAAGATATGAGAGATATGAAAATAGCAGTAAAGCTAGTGTAACTGGCAGAAATGCCGAAGAAATACTCAAATTCTGCAGTTATGGCAGACGAAGAAGCAACTAAGGACTTCAAAATTAATCAAGCCTTAAGGTAGAGAGGCCGACAATAAACGACCTTGTTTATTTTCATAGGTACAATAATCAATATCAAGCAATTGCAAAAAGAAGGAAGCCTAACAATAAAGCGAGAGAAAGCAAATACATGGAAATAAGCAGAGGAAATAGAAATACAATCACGAAGGAAGTAAGAACGATAGATCTATACCTACAAATCACACAGTGCAAGAGCATTTATAAATACTAAAACATCCTGAAAAGTACGAATATACACATAAATACAAAAATAAGGTTATTCAGGGTCGCAATCAGGCCAATAATGACCCATGGTGCAACAAAGAGGACGAAAAAAATATGGACCGTAGAAAGAAGTAGACGAAAATACAGAAGACTAATGAACTACGAAATGCAGAAATTATTTTCGAGTGCAAAAACGTTAATGGTAAGGCTGTATAAGAAATTTTTCCGCTTTAATCAAAAAATTCTTTTTTTAGTTGTGTTGAAAGAAATATCTTTTACAGAACGATCATATACATCTATTATTTATTTAAATCAGAATAAATTACATTTACTTATATATTTTATTTTCACGTTCTTGTACTATCACCTCCTCTGATATGTCCTTGCAAACGAATAAACTTCAGTTCACGGTCGCTTAGTCTATCTTCAGTTCTCCTGACCCAACCCATAACAGACTGCATGGAGCCATACTTTAATCAGAATTTCAACGATTTGAAATACCAAATACTTACCTTCTTCCACTCTTCTGTTGTTTTCATGACACCCCCTGGAACGTCGTTCAGTTCTTCTGCAAGTTCCTCCCATAAAAACGCATGAGTTTCTTCAGAGTACTTCATCAATATATCTGGATTATGCTGCGCAAATTCAATAAATGCATCCCAGTGCCTTGGCGAAGCTGTCATTTTCTTCGATATGCTAAAAATTATTTCCATATTTAATTATATTTATCAGAGGGAGATGATAAGATTTCATGAGAACATGTTTAATGAAACAAATTCTTTACAGTTATTATACTTCCAGGAATATATCTGATATCAAATCGTAGCAAAAGATAAGACTTGTTTTGAATTTTTATAAGAATGAGAGTTTTTAAAAATAAAAACAGTTATTACAGTAATATTGAACATCCTAAATATATAGTAGTATGTGATTCTTGTACCATTCATGATGTTCATCTATGACTTATTTCCAAAAGTACTCATATTTTCATCTTTTGAATTTCTTAAAATGAAAGAAAATCTTATTACAATTTTTGTGTTTGTTTTTATTAATGATTAATTGAGAAGAGCGTATTATCAGCTACAACAGATAATCAAAAATATTTTAAACAAGGAGAGATGTTTTACTGCAAATATTATATTTGAAAGTTTTATTGTATTTTTATACTTAAAATTAATTCCGAATTTAATTATGAAATATGAAATGAATTTTGAAATATTTTTGTATATTCTGTTATTCCGAAATTAGTATTAAATATGAATTTTAATAAAATCAGGTATTTGGCTAATATGGGTAGTGAAGGGTAGGGACAAATTTCCTACTACATATAAAAAACTACAAATGTTGTTAAAAGACTGCTAAATAGAATTAGTTTGTAATTTATCTTCATAGCATAGTATTAAACAACGGCAAGGGGCAAGACGACCCGGGTAAGTTTACAAGTTTGACTAACCTCGCTTGGTCTATCTAGTAAAGTAAAAATATTTACCTCACACTACTCCATGGGATATAGTCATTTGATGTAACGATCTTTCGAGATCCAAAAGAATCTTTGAACCAAAAAGATGATATTCATCTCGTTTGGACAATTAATTGAAGAGATATATTTGTCAAGCTTTTGGCAAAGCATACCCCAAGGCAGTAACTATAGAAAATATAATTAGTGATTTCTGAGAATATGGCATTGAACTATATGATCCATTTATCATCGGTGATAGTGATTTTATATCAGGCGAAGCACATTCACCTGTCGGAGATTAGGTTCAAATCATATACTACTACTAACAAGTTTTGAGAATTTTATAATAGTTTCGCAGAAAGATGTGGCCGTAGATATGTCATTCTTTCAACATAATGAACAGGTAATTTTCCAATCAGCTACTCAAAAGTAAGCACAAAAAGTTTATGTGAGAAACCAGTAAATCAAAGTGAGTCAATGAATGAATCAACTCAAGCATTACCATGAAGAAATTTTACTTAAAAAATAAATCATTTCCAGAAGCTGAAAAAGATGCAGGGTAAAAGAGATAAGGAAAATAATCGACAAGGACAAGCAAAAAAGAGAAAAACCATAGAAGCAAGAAAAAATTATTTAACCAAAAGAAGAAGAATGATGTCGGAGATGTAAAGAAGAATACAATAATAAGATTTAAGAAATAATTACCAATATAAATCGACAAAATTCAAAAGGTCAACTGAAGAAGATTATTTTCATGGACATTAAAAAGACTGAGACAAGATAGACAACAACAACAGCAACAACAAATTATTGAAATAAAATATAGAAAACTTTAGGGACCACCAGCTTGTCAGCAGGGCAAATGAGTTTGTGTGTAATATTTGTTAAACCAATACCTTACTCATCTTGCTCATCGAGTAGGAATTAATAACAAATATTTTTTAATTTTCAGTAAAATTTTTTTTTAGAATAGGTACATGTATTCAATCAACAAAAAATTGTTTGTTATAATTACAATATTAAAGTATATTAAAATTCTTTCCATAAAATTAACCTCTCACACTTTCTCCTTCATTAAAGGAAACAGATATTCTTAATACGATTATTTCATAAGTGCTTACGATATATCATCACGCTAGACGCTTGGCTATTCAATCTAGTGTTTGTGTAATATTTTACAGTGACCAACAAAAAGCCACAAAGACGTTAAAAGCGTGTCTGTCTTTCTTCGGTAAGCAAGCCGAGCGTGATTGTTTACCATGTAAGTTTAACTGTCGCTTATCGTTGGTCGTTATTTTCTAATTCTGTTGTTAGAAATAGAAAGGTGACTGTATAATACAAACACTAGCAGGCAACACTTTTAAAATGTAAAAAGTACTTAATCCTTAATATGAGAAACCTTAAGTATGTATATCGAACTATAAGAAATTTAATTGATATTCACTATTCAAATATTCGAATACTCGAATATTCAACGATATAAAACGAAATTATTCGAATAGTTAAAATTAAGTCGTGTCCAATTTCTAAATGTAACAAATAGATCTTACTTTCTTATACTATATACATACAGATAGGACGCGCGGGTTGGAATAAATTCATTTAAAATTTTTGGTTTTATTTTATGGAAAACGCTCAGATAGGTCGACTGTTATTTTTAGCTGCGGTTTTTCTGATGGTAAATTGATGTACAAAGAGTGGTCCAAAATTAAGTTACGACCATCAATTTCTTTTTTCAAATGGAAACATGTTTTTTATTTAATTTGTTAATTCTGCATCGAATTCTAAGTATGTTTCATGTACCATGTCCTATACCCAAACTCAATAGTTATCGAGAAATTTACAATTGCACATATCAATAACTGAGACCGTATCCTACAAAATTTATTTGACTCTCTTGTCTGAAAACGACCGATTTATTAAAAAAAAATGAAAATCAAGTCAAATTAAATGTTCAAACTGTTGACCACTAACTTCCTGACAATAGGCAAGCCGAAGATCAGTTTCTCCTAACACTGCAGTTAACGTTTGCGGCTTAATTTGTTGTATTTCGGTTATAATTTCTCGATAACTGTTGAGTTTGGGTATAGGACATGGTACATGACACATACTTAGAATTCGATGCAGAATTAATAAATTAAAAAAACATGTTTCCATTTGAAAAAAAAAATTGATGGTCGTAACTTATTTTTGGACCAGCCTTTGTACATCAATTAACCATCAGAAAACCGCAGCTAAACATAAAAATAGACCTATCCGAGCGTTTTTCCATAAAACAAAACCAATAATTTTAAATGAATTTATTCCAACCCGCGTGTCCTCACTGTATGAGAAAGTATTCTGATGACGAAAATTTTCGACCTCGAGATTTCTGCAAATTTCCAGACCTGTTAAGACTAATTACGAGTATGAAAGTGTTTAGAGATAGATATTGAATAATTTTTGTATAAAAAATATTCGAATTTCGGACCGGAAGTAGCAGTTTCAGTTTAGCTAATAACAGTTTTTTTGCAAATATATTGCAAACTATTAATTCCATACAGATTTATCAAGAGCACAAAAGTATGTACTCTATTTAGAGTTCGATTCTTTTTCGATGTTCATGAATATTATCACAAACACCATTTAGCAGGCCGACGTCAGAAAATTGAGATCATAAGAATTGGTTTTGAACAAAATATTCGAGGAAAACGCCATTATTAGCAAATGCAGCAATATTGTTGGTCATCTTAAGCATTCTAACATCCCGACAACTGGTTTAACTCACATATAAATTCAATTGGGTTTCGAAAAACATAAACTCATTCAGTTAGTTAAGACCCGTTGAAATTCAACATTTTTTTATGTTGAAGCGGATACTGGAACATCGTGAAACATTCATTGATCAGCGTATTACCTGACAGGGTATTAACAAGAAGAACTCAGGCAGGACATTTAATGTGTACTGGAGATGAATGAACGATCATTAAAAATATTGTTCAGATATTGGAACCCTTTGAGTTGGATACAACTTTATTGTCACCAGAATCTCAAACGTCGATTTTAATGGTGCTGCCTATTTTGCAATCGTTGATGGAGAATTACATTTCAAAGATTGATAAGGATGAATCAGAAGAGATAAAAACACTTCATCAATTGGAATATTTCACATTAGTACATTTCTAGATCCAAGATTTAGAAAGAAGGAAAGATTCTTTGGATCTCTGCTAAAAACAAAAAGACACGTAAAAGATATCTTGGAAAACGAAGGCAAGTCATTAGTTGAATTTGATGAAGGTTACAGAAATCCAGCAATAAAAATTCTTTGGATATTTTGTTCGCCAATAAACTAGTAGATTCTTCCAATTAAGTCAATTCTTCGACATGTTGTACACCAAAAAACATGTGCCCGTTAAATCAATGAGAAAAACATACAAATTTATCAAAATATGCTAAACGATATCTCCGTCCCCACCCCTTCGACACCGACACCGAATAATGGAATGGGTATAAAATTGAAATTTTTGCGTTGAAATATTCTAATACAAAAGAACTTGAAATATTCAAATATTCGAATATTCAAATACTTGAATATTCGAATGCATATTTAAATAATTCGAATATTTAAATATTTATCAAAATCAAAATTCCCGACCCTAATTAATCACAGTTTATAGTAGATAAAAACGTACAAGATTCACCTGATAAAATAAAATAATTTAATACAATTTTTTTTCTGTGACGGAAAAAAAGTTGACATTTTTTCCTTCTTGACAGGTAATAAAATGTCACTTTTTGCCCGCTTAAATTGACAGATATTTGATTATTTTACAGGTTTCCATAGCAACGCAGGTGTAACGTCACTTGAAATGTCACATCGATTGATTTTGTGACTTCAATGTATAGTATTTACGTGTTTTTTTCAATATTAAATCGGCGTTTTTCCCATCACAGAAAACAAATTGTGTATTATACACGGGAAAAAAATTATATTTTAGCTTTCGGTAATTTATCTCCCTATACCTTACCTCGAGCTAAAATCTAATACTTTTTTCCCTTGTATAATAAATGACTATTACTGCTTACTGGGATTCTCTACCATTGCAGTTTTTCACAGGTAGAATAACAGTGTTGTTATTTACTATCCCATATATCGGCAATTGACTTACCTGTCGGTATTTCACTCACAATGTGAGTTACAAACAAAACGATATATATTTATAATATTTCTTATCATCAGATTCGTGGAAAAGATAGGACGGTATTTCAGATAAAAGAGATTTGGTCTAAAGTACCAATGTAAACATTTCTAAGAACAATTCTAGTTCTACAATAAATCTAATGTTCGACATCTATTCTGTGGTCCTTAAAATCAATTTTTATTATTTCAGACAGTTTCAGTGACGGTATCAGTGTTGACCTTGTCGTTCATTTCAATAGAACGATGGTATGCAATATGCTTTCCGTTGAAGTTCAAATCGACAACAGGAAGAGCAAAAACGGCGATAGGAATTATCTGGATTATCGCCCTCCTATTCGGTATGTATAATTCATTCTTTCTATTAATAATGTATGTACATATATACGTCCCGTAATTAATGGTGAGGTGATTCAAGAAACTGCAATAGAGGGGATTTTATGCCACTGTAGCGTATAACAATGTAGAAGACAAAGATTCACGATTGAGATACCAAACAAACTCTTCCGCCTCCGTAGTTTCCCCTGCTACAAAATTTCCATCCAATAAGTTTAGTGTGTTTCAATGGAACCTCCCACAGTCTTGTTGTTGTTCAATACCGAGTGAGTTAAACAACAATGAAGTTTTTTTTTAACGATTTATAATTGTATAATATACAGGAAACTACTATAGATAAAGTATACAGTGTGCACGCGGTCTACCTGCGGATGAATATACTAGACAAGCTGGTCGACTATAAGTGGGAGAATAAGAGGGTAGCCTCTGTTACTAACATTAGAGCTACGTTAAAGTCGACACCGCAGAAAGCGTTAACTGCGTTAGTCCGTGAAAATTGCTACTGTTACTGTTAATAACAAATTCTTTAACCAAGAATAAAGTCATTTACTGTATTGCTTTAGAGAAGATGGAAATAATATTAATCAATAAAAAATCACTACCTGGATAACTTATAAGTAGAAACTTGTGGAAGCATCAAATAATCGCAGTAAACAATTTTAGTAACGGATTTCATCACAGCTTCCCAAATTGTATGAGTAAATAAAAGAAATGATCATTAATTCTAAAAACTTAAAAATAATAATTTGGCGCGTAATTGTTCTAAATTAGATGGACGAAACGCGATTTAAAAATGTACTAGTCGACTAGAGATCGAGCGTGAACAAAATTCAAGTGAAATGCGCAAGTACAGCTGTCGCGAGTCAGACAAGCCACACTACACTCGACCAATAGAACAGTTTGTATATTGTTTTATCGTACTAACTCATACAAACTCTCGGTGTCGTCGTTTTATCACACAGTAAATGTATCCGCAGCTCGCCTGCAAGCACTTGGTATATTATAGCAATAAAGTAATAATTATCTAATGTTACTAAGATAGAAATGGGTGAGATGTCACATAAGGAGAGTTGCTGCCGTTATAGATCTGGTGACGAGTTGACTAATAATGATCCTATACCTAATTTACACAGGACAAATTTTATATTTTGAAAACATATCGAACATATATTTTGTTATCATATGGATGTCAAACATATAGATATATATATATAACACTGGACAACAGTGATTTTCTTGTTTTCGTTATTAGAGCACTTTCAGGGTAACTTGGTGTTGTTGATTCCATATTCCAATTTTATCATATTGGCTCTAGTTTTTATGATAATGCTTTTCTTTGAAAAGATACAAAGAAACAAAAAAAAATTGAAACTAGATATTTATTGTCAGTCAAATTTATAAAACTAAAAAGTATCTTTCTAGTAAAAAAAAAAGAATAGTTATATGACTACAAATGCTAGGCAAATTACCATCTGTATAATTTTTGATTGTGTTGGAAATCAAAACAATCACGTTACAGGTTCCAACATTATTCTGCCATCATGTGTGAATTCCGCCTTTCACCTTTCCTCCATTGACTTGATGTCCTGATGGAATCGTTCACTAAAATCATCGAGGGTTTTTCGGAAACCTGTACGAATGGCTATGCAGAAAGTGTAATTTAATGCTTATATTAGCATCCATTCTCTTAAAATTAACCAACATATTTTGTACGAGTTCTGCCTTTTGGTTACCCAAGAAGTTCTTAACCACAGTAACAAAAGGGCACTAAGTAGAAGCTTCAAGATCACCCATGGCTTTTGGAAAATTCAAGCTTTTATTGAGCTTGCAAATTTGAGGACCATCAAAAATTCCAGCCTTTAATTTTTCTGAACTTGGTTTGGGGAACCATCTACAAATATAATTAAAGGATTCCGATTGCTTATCTGAGGCGTTAACAAATTGTTTCATAAGCTTTATGTAAAGTAGAGACAAAATGATTTTATTCCTGTCAAGCAAAGATCCGTTTATGATATTCTCTTCAGCTACAGTTTATTTTTCTCTAAGTCATTTACTCTAACTCCTTTCTTTCTCGTACAGTGGTCCTGCTTTGCTATACTATGCCACATACAGATAAAACAAGGTACTTCGCTGTCCATGCAAGAAATTTGCGATTTCCAGTATGTAATAGAACACTTTTGAAGCTTCTTGAAGAAATGTCAATAAAAAGTCGCCGACTTTTGATTCGTATTTAGGTAAAGCCATTTATAAAAGAAGTCTTAGAATCTCACAGCAATAAACAATTTCTTCATTTACATTTTTGAAGTATGGGAGAATTACCAGCTGTCTTGTTCTGTAAGCTGCTTTTGTAACTCCTGACTTAAATGAGTTCTTTTCTTTTAATCTGGATGCTAGACGTTCAGATGATTGTTTCGGCAGATTAAAATCACGTACTAAATCATTTAGCTCATCCTGAGAAAACTGTTGTGGGGTTGGCAATCTGTACTCATATTTACCTTCACTGGTAGATTGTGCAGTAGTTGTAATAGGATGTGAGTTTGCAGCATTTCTATATCTGTCAACGAAAGCAGAGAATGTGATGTGTAAACTGATAGAGGTATATTTTCATCAATGGTCGTCTTACTGACTGAATCAGAATATACTCATTTATGTTTCTAGTAGCGATTAAACCTTTTCACACTCACAACAACAAAATAACAATCGTCATTATGGTTGTTTGGTTCTATCCACTTCATAGAGAACACCAAAGCTTAAGCTTTTTCTCTTTCCTATTATCCATTGCCATAGAGATTTACACGCTTTATGAGGAACCCAAGACTTATCCTGTTTTCCAATTGCAAAACCAAAATAAGCAAAATACGCCTTCTCATAAAATCGAGTGATTTTTGCCTTTGTTTTTCCGTGGTATATTCACCACAAATGTAGCAGAATACATCTGGATGTTTCAGATCAGTAGCAATAGAAGTAGACAATGACACCAATGGCTTCAGATATATAGGAGAACTTCCTATGGATATAAACGCAATGCCTGAACTTGCTTACACAGTATCCCATTGGTAAGAACCAGTGAATGGTACTTTTAACATAAACTCCAGTGAAGAACTGCAACCTTCTACCTTCATTGTAAAATCTTAAGTAACATCGCAAAAAGTTCTCAATGATATATTTCCGTACTTTAAAAAAATGTCATATGTAGAATGGAAACTGCTATTGTCATAATGGACTTCACCCAAAATCATCCAAGAAAGAAGTGTTTTGGTCAGCATCTGAAGAAAAAAACTTAATATTAGAGATCTCTAGTGAAGAAAAGATATCTAATGTAAAAGAATGTTATTCCATATTAAGTATTAAGAACCCTTGTATCCTCTTACTAAATCACCCCGAAATGCATATTTGCGAAATATTTGCAAGTTATTATATTTGCTATTCGATAGGGGTAAAAGTGTTACCTCCAGATTGCAATTTTGTCACTAGATGGCGGTCCCAAAATCTTCTCCCTTAGTTTCATTTTGTTCGTTTTGGCGTGCTGACAAAAAAAAATACTTATTTTGCTTATTGTCTTTTTCATAACGCTGAAATGTGGTCTTTTCACATTATACTTGAGTTTACTTTGATTAGTACACTCTTTTATTGTATGGAATAGTTAGTATCTTATTAATATCAAAGAAGAAGTTTACATACTTTTGGGTTTTTTGTGTGTAGACGTTCCTGAATTGATCGTATACCACTCAAAAGAGCGGGAAGTTTTTGGAATGAAAACCCATTTCTTTACGCAATGCACCCCTAGCTGGTCCAGTAAAACGAACCACATATGGAATCTGCTCAAGATGTTTTCGCTATACCTGATACCTCTTCTCATAATGGGGGTGACTTATTGCCATATCGTATATGTCTTGTGGAAACCAAAGGATTGTCAACACGAACTTGGTAAGTTAGTTTTTTATTATGGATTTCAATATGAAATTAGAAGAAGAAAATATATACTAAAAGCAGAAAAAGACGAATGACCTAGTAAAAAAAATACATTTTTGATCAAATTTTATGAATAAATTTACTGGGTTAATAATAATAATAAATGACGAAAATGTACCAAAAAAATTGCTTTTTTTCTCTTTATTTTGGATTAGTTTGTTTACCAAGTAAAGTTGTTAAAACCTCAACTTTGGACCACAAATATTTTAAAAACTATTTGTTGTGTTTTACAACTTTATTATTTATTTAAGAAGAAAATATCAAACTATTACGTTATAACCAGCCAAGAACGTGCCTTCATTTTTTTAACAAGAATCTTCTAGTGCTATATATTTTAATTATGAAAGTTGTTACATTGATTTACCATTTATTACTTTAACTCACACTGTATCATCATTATTGCCACACTTATTTTTAATCCTTTTCATACTAAACATTCAATCAATACTAAACATTATTTTGATCTTGCAGATATCGTGGATAATGTTCATGTTTATACATTTTCCATGCCACAAAATGCAAGCACAAGAGGACAACTTCGTTCACGGAAGAAAGCCGCCAAGATGCTGATAAGCGTTGTGATCATGTTCGCAATTTGTTACTTTCCTGTACATTTGCATAACGTGTTAAGGTTGGTATAACAATATAAATGTAATTATTTTCCGATAAATATATTTTTCAAGTTTTAAAAGTCCCAATCAGCAAAATCACAATTTTAGAGAAGTATGAAAATATATATTATATGCTAATTAATGTATGACAAGTATGGATATAGTGATTTTACTGGTAATACGAAATTTAAAAAAAAACGCGCCCCCGGGTGGGCTCGAACCACCAACCTTTCGGTTAACAGCCGAACGCGCTAGCCAATTGCGCCACGGAGGCTTGTGATTATTGTTCCTAGATAACCTATAAAAGTCTGCCACGCATCATGTAATAAATATAACAAACAAGAAATATAATTAATTTATATATGACGTAACGCAAAGTAATGGTATCATTTACATTTTATTAAATATTTATAGTTAACTTTTGAATTTGGTAGCGCATTATATTGTCAATTAGATACTCGCAACATTTTCATAAAAGCAAATTGCAACGTGCTTTGATTAATTTTATTTTTTTTTCTTTCAGAATTGTTATGAAACTAAGCAATAGGGATGGCAATCGGATATTTTCATTCGTTTCTCATTGGCTGTGTTATGCTAACAGTGCCATGAATCCTCTTATATACAATTTTATGAGTGGTAAGAATACAAAATTTTTATAACATAAATACCAGGTACCTACACTATATGTATTACACATGAATTATAAATTATATTTAGAGTAAGATTGTGAGATGTTATTTTAAAATTAGTAGTTAATAATTACAATTATTTCTTTAGAAATTACTTGTGTTAAATTTTTTTCATAATTGGATAGTTTTGTATTTTGTGTTACATAAATATGTTTCTAAAAATATAATTTTTGTATTCTTGTTTGACGGCATTCATGATACACATAATTATTAGAAAATTACTTTAGTCATTCACCAAATTTTAACTACTTATTACTGATTTCTGAAACAGCACTGACATCATACTAACTCCCTATTAAAAATATTCCTTCTTAATAGGCAACTAAACTTAATTAGTTACATTTTCTGTAGTACCTAAGGTGGAGATTGCAATTTTTAAATTGATTAAACTTTTTTAAATTTCTAATATTCTTGTTCCTTTACATGATCGAAAACTCGTTTTGTGTGATGTAGTTTTTGTTCACCTTTTATAGACATGTTTAAATTCTATTTTCAGAAAAGTTCAGGAAGGAGTTTAAACGTTCCTATGATTGTTGTAGAAAGTCGGAAAATAGAAAACGAAACGATTTGCTTCGAATTTACATGGCCAATTCATTTCTGAAAAGCAGAACTTCTTCTAGACAATCGAAGCAGAGAAGCGGTTCTGATATTAAGACAGTTACAACTAAGGTGTCTGACTAGTCAATAAATAAATAAATACTTGTGTATTTTATGAATTTTATTTTGGTTGAATAAAATTGTATGATATTCGAGAAGATTGGCGTTTTTGTTATTACATAGTGTTTAGTGTTAAAATATGTATTAATCTAAACATACCTATTACTAATTTTTCAAAGATGAATGTAGTGCGTTATTTCTGAATGAACTATCATTCATTTAGAAATCGTATATATCTGTAGAAACCAGGTAGTATACTATAAAATATATTATATAGTTTGAAAAAGAAGAAAATAATAATAAACTTTATACTTTTTAAAAATGGTTCATTTTTTATTACTGTTTTGTATTTTGTAAATTAAGCATTCATTAATTTATTTACTTGTGGGGTGGGGTTATCACCGATGTCAGCGTCTGTTGTATCTATTTCGGCCTATTTAGTTGACAACTTTCGTAATGAACCCGGGATGAACAGAGTCGTGAGTTGTGTTAATTTTCCATTGGTAAATTAGCTTGGAAATCAAGGATTAAAACGCACAACTCAGTATCATTTAGCCAGCTTTCAAAGGAAGCATTTATTTATGTTTAAAGTATGTGTTTTCTAGTTAAGGTAGGCTTTGTAATTCTAATTCATCTTTAAGTTTTATACAAACGTTAAATTATGTGTCTTCAATGTCAAGGGAATCAGCTTATAAGAATTTCATGAATAAATTAGAGTTAAATTAAGGTTTCTAATTAATTGGAGCTATTAAAGGAACCGTAGTTGAATTTGTCATTATAATTTCTTATACTATACCAAACGTTAGGTAGTTATGTAACTTCTATCTTAACGTTTATGAATCGTATTTATTATTAAATTTTAATTTTGTTTATCATCAGTGCTATTTACAATCAGTATTATACAGTGCTGGTTTGAATTTTAGTTGCATGTAGTCTTGGGTCACGAATAGTAGATGTGTTACTGTACATATATATATATATTAACTTAATTTAGTTTGATATACCTATCTATGAAAGTGTTTTGCATGTATGAATATAATATGTTTTTTCTGTTCTTTCTAAGAATATTACCAGTCAGCAATATTTATCTACGTATTGTTCAAATAAGTAGTTTATCTAGTATATTCTATATTTGATTTCAGTTTGTTTGTGTTAGTGTTTTTATATCTTGATATACCAATATAGCAAAACTAAATTCTTTGGGTGGTTTGTATAAGTCTCTTTTTGTATTATGTTCAGTCAGTAAGGGTTGAAGGGAAATAATTAAAGTTACTACTTTGAATCAGACATATATTAATTAAAAAGAAAACAAATTTTATGTAACAAAAAACACTATACAAATACATAATACATGGCCAATGTTATCCAGTAAAAAATTAAAGAGAAACAATGCATAGACGGAGATTTCAGAAAAATCGCATACATGACAATTTGCAGTGGTCAAGTTTGCAAGGAACACTTTTATCATAACCATAGAGGCGAATGTTTTGAAAGGTTGTCAAAAGATGGATATTGAATAATAAGTTAATGAAGATGCGAAGATGCTAAAATGTATTTTTAGTGTTAAAGTTTTAAATTTATGTTTGTGTTAAATATTATAACACATAATATAAAGAAGTAACAAAGGAAAAAGAATATATTTGGGAAAGAAGATACCTACACAAAGAAAAACTCTAACATCATAACTGTAAGTAATTTAATTTTGAAATATTAGACATTTGTAAACAACTATTGTGAAATTATATATGTCATAATTCCAACTCATTTTTATTTAAATCATAAATAACACTACACTCTGTGCGACTTAAGAAGTTTCCTACGTCTTATTATTTATTACGCCAATTGTCATGAGGCATGAGGCTTTAAGTGACACAACGTTTACTCAGACTAGTTATTTTTTTGTGCCAATACTTTTACTTAATTCCTGAGTATTGTGGAAATATTAAAACTGCATAGTGGCAGTCGGTATAACTCCTTTTAGTTAAATTCGGTATAACTCCTTTTAGTTAAATTAATTTAGTGTATTTAGTAAACCTAGCTCTGTAGGTTTTTTTTAAACTAACTGTTCACGCGTAACTTTACATGAGTTACGATGTAGTTATTTTTATTTTGTTCCTTAACTTATGATAGGAATATAAATTTGTGCTTTAATTATACCATAAATTTAAATTGTTATGATCAACAGAAAATAATGAATATTAATTCGTACTTTAATAATCCTTCGAGAATATTGTGTCGCCTATGTTTTCACTGAAAAATAAAGTTGATGACTAGTATATGATTTTTCTTCCTGTTCATTTTCCTGCTTATTATCCTGCGAGTTGCCCACATTACATGTTCAGCCAGGGACCTGTTTTATTAATTAATGGGAGTGGCGCTTTATTTATGGACTGAATAAGGCATCACCCCATTACTTAATTTACCATAATTTGATCTGTTAGACCTATGCCCTTCTTCACTTAGCAAAGCGGCGACAGAGTTCCCTGTATTTTCGACCCAGGAGTGGAAGGGATGTTACAGGTAGCGTATTGTTTAAGCGGTTGTGCAACAGTAAATGTTATCTATAAATTGAAGGTTGTGAATACTGAATTATGCCAACAGCTTAAGCAAATAAGCAATAGACAATTTGAAGCCCAACAACATTTGATATTTAATATTTTAATATTTAGGGTAGTGGATATTTAAGCGACATCTTTCGGCCACATTTATAGTATTTTGATCATCTGTTGACTTGAATGTTCTTCTAATTTATACTCAATTGTCGGACGTGAAGAACATTTGATTAACGACTGCAAGTGTCGTGTTGAACGTTGGTAATTTCTCGGCTGTTCAGCAATTATGACAGTGTTGCCAGCTTAATATAACACATAGGTAAAGGTGAATAAATAAATAATCAATGTATTATACATTTATTAGTACCAACATAATGTTAACAAAACATTTACCGTAATTTGTATTTGTTGTTGCTGTAACCCACTCGCCACTTTTTCATCCACTTTTTCAACCATTGCTACGTAATTTCTTTAACGTTATAGATTTTTGCGTAAGTATAGAATTAGAGTTGAAGGATAGAGTTTTTAAGTGGCGACGCTATTTAGAAGAACATAGCAATCTACTTACTTCCAGAAGGTTTCTGGGCACTACTATTTCCGGTGCTTCCATGCAGTTGGTTATTATTAAATACGTTATTATTCACGATTAGCTGAATAGATTGAGGCGTCTGAATTTTCTGTACAGAATTACGAACTGTCTTTGGTGTGGTCTATGTGAACAGAATGAAAACGATATTATGTATCTTTTGTAAATAGACTTTATAGATTATGATTACCTTCTTTGAAGATGATGAAATAGTTTGAGTTTTTTTGACAGTAAAGGTGACACTCTGTGTTTCGGTCTATTGAAATGAAATGCAAACAAAAACTGTACAATAATTTTTATGTAGATTTTGAGCTATGATTACCTTTCTAGAAGATGTTCCTTGAATTTTTCGTGCAGTATTCGCAACTGTCTTTGGTCCAGACTGTTCAAATAAAATGCAAAGAAAATTGTATTTTGTGTTAAATTAGGTAATTATTGGTGGTTACCTTCGTGGAAGATGATCCTTGAATTTTGCGTGCAGTATTAGTCTTTGGACCTGACTGAGAATAAAATAAAATTGTATGATTTTCTTAACTATATTATAATAGATGTTGGTTATTATTACCTTCATAGAAGATGTTTTGTAAGATGATCCTTGAATATGGCTTAATGAATGACTAGCTCTGTTTATTCCGGACTATTTGGATAAGATGTGAATTAATCTGTATTTTTTTGTTATATATATATGGTTTATAATTACCTTCGTGCCAGATGTTGTATAAGTTGATCTTTGAATTTGCCTTGCAGTATTAGTAACCCTCTTTGGTGTCGATGATTTGAATCAAATGCAACAAAAAATATATTTTTTCTTAATGAGTTATGATTAAGTACTGGAGGTTTTTCTTTATGACAAAGACATTTTATTTATTTTCATATCAGTATGTTTAATTCGATTGCACTTGGACATGTTAAATTATAAAGTTTAGACCAATTAACTACAGAAGCCTGTGATTGTTCTGTTTTGTAACTTTTGGTGATTAATTCCTTTGTATAAGTCTAGCAAAGCCGCTTAACTTCAGCCCGACAATTGTAAAAAATTATAGCTATTTTCCCGCAAACTATTTTGGTAAGAACTAAATGACCCAGCACAGCCACGTTTTTTTCCGTAAGAAAACAAGATATAGTTTTCTATTGGTACTCGACATTGCTGTCTTCCATATTTGAGCGAATTATTTTAAATTGTATTTAATGTATACTCAAAGCATTAGACTCTAAGATAAGCTAAAGTTGATATTTAAAAATTATACAGGGTGTTTAAAAACTACATTTGTGTTTTGACTAACATTAAAGGTAAATAACTTTCTTATTTTAAATGGAACACCCTGTATTTATTGCCATATTTAGATTCTAATTTTAATTGTTTTTAAAACTGTATTAGGGTTTCCTATACCTATCTCTTATAGTTTTTTGGTAATTTAGGATTTTCAATTTCAAACACTAATTTCTTGCAATTTTTTCCAAAAGTAGGCTTTGCCGCTGTTATTAATACTTCAAACAGATAAATTATTTGACAGTGACAGTACATATTAGTTAAGACATCAACGCTATTCGACGTCGTTTAAATAATTTTAATTATTTAAAATGAGAACCTACTCTAAAAACGAAAAGGTGGATGTGATTTTAGTAATCGGAGAGTGTGGCGAAAATTGCTTGCTAGCATCAAGAGTTTATGCTCAAAAATATCCTAACAGGCGTCATCCTGACAGGCGGTTATTAGAAAATTTATTCCAAGTTTTCCGAAGAACAGGAAGTGTGCGTTATCAGAAACCAGAACGGCAAAGACCAATTACGGGAAATGAAGAAAATGATTTTGTTGTTATCGGAGATCTGGCAGAAAATCCGCATACAAGTCAGCGAAAAATATGTGAAGCCAGTGGAATAAGCAGACGGAGCGTCGGAAGAATTATAAAAAGGCACAACTTCTTCCCGATACGATAGACGACTCGTATTTTGTTTATGGGTTTTAGAAAAGTTTAGTGAAGATGAAAATTTCTTCGATTTTGTACTTTTTTCGGATGAGTCATCATTCCACAATAACGGATTAGTTAATAAACATAATTTTCATTACTACAGTGAAGAAAATCCCTATTTTTTTAGAACTATTGATAGGCAACACAGATGGTGTGTCAATGTATGAGGTGGAATAATTGGAACGCAAGTGGTAGGTCCGTTCTTTTTTGATGGTCACTTAAACGGCGCCATGTTTCTTCGATTTTTAAGAGACAATTTGCCTGTAATTTTGGAAAATATACCACTTAAAATTCGTTAAAGGATGTGGTTACAACTAGACGGTGCGCCAGCGCATTTTCAAATAAATGTAAGAAATGAATTGGATAGGCAATAACCCAATAGGTGGATAGGACGCGGCGGTCCACAGAATTGGCCAGCAAGATCCCCAGATTTAACGAGTCCCGATTTTTTCTTATGGGGATATGTCAAAAATATCATTTATGATACACTACCAACCACACCCGACGATATAAGAGAACGAATAAGAATAGCGTTTCGTTCTATAACACCAAATATTTTAACAAGAGTTAAACAGTCCTTTCAAGAGAGAATTCGATTATGCATTGAAACAGATGGACATCATTTCGAGCACTTGTTAAAACATTAGTTTTCTTTTACAATTTAAGTTTGTTGTTTGTTTAATAAAGTATGTATTTTTTATTTACCTAGTTATGACGCTTTTTAATTAATGTGAAACAAAACCAATCAACCCGATGCGATAGGTTAATAAATATTAGCATTTTGAAAAATATTTTGCAAGAAATTAGTGTTTGAAATTGAAAATCCTAAATTACCAAAAAACTATAAGAGATAGGTATAGGAAACCCTAATACAGTTTTAAAAACAATTAAAAGTAGAATCTAAATTTGGCAATAAATACAGGGTGTTCCATTTAAAATAAGAAAGTGATTTGCCTTTAATGTTAGTCAAAACACAAATGTAGTTTTTAAACACCCTGTATAATTTTTAGATATCAACTTTAGCTTATCTTAGAGTCAAATGCTTTGAGTATACATTAAATACAATTTAAAATAATTCGCTCAAATATGGAAGACAGCAATGTCTCTGAAATTTTGATCTACATTTTCAAAAATAGTGAAATATCTCGAAAAGAGGTTGAGTTAGGTATAGGGACTATAACAGTAAGTCGCCTTAATTTAGCCTATAGCATGAAAATATCCCATATAGGGGTTTCCATTTAAATTTTCATAACTTTGGTGTGCCAAATTTTTTTGGATCACTCTGTATATTTCAAAATAATTTTAAAACGTGCCCCTAATGAACCCACACAACCTTTAATAAAAATAAAAATAAAACATATTACCGCTTTTCGTATATAAACCGACGGAAATGAGGTGCCCCAGCCTGTATATGCAGTAAATATGTAGCACAAATGAAATGAAACGACTGAATGTGTGTAATTAGAATAATTTAAGTAGAACAGAATATGGAATAGACAAAATAAATATCAATAACAGTAGGTTTATCGTATTGCATATGTTTAGCACGTGATTTTAAAAATGCTCAGCCATCAGCAAGTAGTTTATAACGTTTGAATAGATGGCGCCATTTAAGGATCGATAATTTGAGATTACCATAATCAGAAAAATCACGTTATGTGACGGCCTTATATCGCGCAGCGATAGCGAGATGCAGTTATCGTTGTTTATTGACGAAAGTGCTGCCATCTGCCGGTTTATCAACTGTTCATTTTCATCATAAACCGACTGATGGCAGCATTTCTTATGTATTTAAATATGTCAGTACGTCTTATATATGTGATTTTTTTCGACATATAACCCATTTCGTGAAATTGTGATTTGCAAAAAATTCTGACGTGATGGAAAAAAACTAAGGTCCTTTTTGGATTTAGCGCACAAACACACCTATATAGGAATCCATCATCAAAAGTTGAAAAACATGATATAACCGTAAAAATGCAGGCTTATGATATTATACAAAAAGTGAAAACAAAATACAATGCTAAGCTATAATAACCTTTTCATACAGAATAAATTAAGCTGAATGTCGACCAAGGGCATATAAGATTGATTACCTTCATTGCAAATGATGTCAAAACTGATTCCCGATTTTGAAGTGCTTTATGAAGTCTAGTTGATTCAGGCTATTTGGATAAAATACAAAATACATTATATGTCTTCTTAAAAAGATTTTCACTCTTCATTACCTGCTTAGATGATGCCGTAGATCGGTCCTCTGATCCCTACTTAATCCGAATAGGTTGTATAAGTATAGGTTGTATAAGTATAGGTTGTATAAGTATAGGTTGTATAAGTTATTGCAATTCTGAAACATAAGTTAGTATTATATGTGTGGTGTGATTAGAGATTTTTTTTCCTATGATACCTACTTATTAGGAGCACCTTTTAAAATTATTTTGTATTATAAAGAGTGTTCCGTAACTTGGTGTATTTTAAATAGAACACCATGTATATTTTACATTATATGCTACAGACACGAAATATTTTAATGAAATGTTTTCAGCGAAGTGGTTAGCCCGTGGACGCCCTCTTGACTAGCCTGCTGGGTCTTCGAGCATCACAAAATTAATTTCTTTTTATAGGGATCCTTAAAAGAGCAAATATACAGTGTACCTATAACCACAAAAGAAGTTATGAGCGAACCTATTCAACATATATTTAGAAATGAAGTACTCAACGACTTACAAATGTCGATTTCTCATTGTGGAAGTATGTTCAGAAACTTTTAAAAGTGAATTTGAACACTTTTAATTTTTACCTGTTTTAATGTTGAAGTTATTTATAATTTCTGTTTCACAAGTTATTAACTTTTTTTTGTTTGGTTTTAAAATTTGTTTGTAGTGCCATATTCTGAAATAGAATGCTGTATTGTAAACAAGATATAATGAATTACTCCCATACATACAAAAATCCACCAAGTTATGAATCACTCTGTATAATAAAAAGTAATTTTAAAATGTGCTCCTAATAAGTAGGTATCATTGGAAGAAAATCGCTTCGAAATGCCTTTTCTCATAAGTCATAATCTGTCTTCCACGCGGAAATTACTCAGTCTGTATATGCAGCTAACTTATTCATACGATTTTATATTTTCTAGTGGACTATGAAAGTTTGAAATTTGATATATTTAGTGCAACGCACTACTATAAAAAATAACAATATGTATATAGGAAAAATTAAATACCTTTATAGAAGAGTTTTTCCCTAAAAGCAGTTTTATAGATGTTATTGCTTTCCTGCCTTTTACACGAACATAATATCAGCTATGAGGTTGTTTTTTAAACTAAAGATTCTTCTTATCTATTTAATTCCATATCTAAAGATAATCTAATACCTATATAATATATTTTTTACATGATCACAAATTGTTTTCTGATAATTACATCTCTTATCTAACATTACAAAAATAAAAAAAACATTCCTTTTATTATTTCATGCTATAATAATAATAATAATAATAATAATAATAATTCATTTTATTTCTTAGTACTTCAGACATTGTATGTACCACAGTACAAAAAAAGAGTAAAAGAAATACGTCACATACAATACAATATAAAGTTATTTAAAATAATTTATAAAATCTTGAACACTATAACAACAAATATGAAGGAGAGAGTCTCTCAATTTTTTTTTAAAAAGTCGTAATGCGGGACATGTTCTTATTTCATTTGGCAAAGCATTAAATAAATTACAGCCCACAAAAGCCAGGGTCTTCTGAAAGGAATTCGTTCTATGTACAGGAGGCAAAACACGATCATAGTGGCGGGTCTCATAGCCATGCGATAGACTAAAATCAAAGTTGCTGCGATTTCTGTATACATAACACAGTACCTCAAAAATATATATGTTACCGTAAATAGCCGAAATCCGTTTCTACGCGTACTTACTAGTAAGAATGCGAAGTAACTAGGAGCATTTGTAATTTCGCGTTCTTACTAGGAAAGACACGAATTAAAATTTCAATTCGGCTATTTACTGCAGCTTTCAGTTAGAACCCGTTCTAACTATACATACAACAGTAAGTATCCGAAATACATATCTTAACAGCGGACATACTCTGTTTAATAGACAATTTTTCAATGATGTGCAAATACCTCCTAACAAGCGCATTACTTATGAAGTTATACCAAATACCTTCTTTTATTTAGTTTTCTTTCTTATAATAAATTACGATTGGTTTCAAAATTATGTAATACGTTGAGAAATAAACTGGCTTATTAATTATTACACGGGCTACTATTGTGACATTTTGAATTGCATAAGACTATTTTTTTGTTTACACTTACAGAAATTAGTGAGACACTTTTTTTGTTCACTTGCATAGAGAAGCCGCATGTCGTAAAGATATTTGCTTATCCTTCTTTACTACATCAATATCAATAAATGTTTGCTTAGAAATATCGAATTCTCATCTGGTGTACAGTTGATCTCATGTTGTCATCGGTTTTTAATGAAACAAGAGCTATAATATTTCTGAATGCACCTTTAGCTTTGTCAACGTCAAGAACAGGTATTGTGACGTTATCTAGATTATATTACCTCTGGTTCTTTTTCTTAATTTCAAATTCTATGTTCGAATCTTCTCCATGAATTTCTGCCATGTTAATTTTTACGTCACCAATAATATTTTCCAAATCTTCTTCCCGCTCTAGAGAATAAATAACGTCAATAGGCAAAGAGCCCAACCCTACCCAACCCTAGACTCGATGCCAAACATAGTCTTATATGGAGTTTGCTTTATGCCTGAATGAAACGCACGATGTTTCATATATTGTACAAATGGTAGATCTTCTGACCATTTAAAGGTGTTATTATGGGACATCCACACGGTAATCATATTTTCAACAGCTTGATTGGCTTATTCAACTGAGCCTTGGCTCTGATTGTTGCATGGCTTATATACAGGGCGCTCCGAACGTTAAAAATATTTCATTTGTTTTATAAGCTATTTCTTCTGCTCGTCTCGATGTTAAAGCTTTTAATAAAATAAACGTGGTTAGATGATCATGATAAATCATGATGAATATATATCATGGTTTATCATGATGAATGTATATTCATCATGGTTTATTATGATCATCTAGCAGATTTGCTAGATCTACTTGGCATCGGCTGTTTTAACTCATTGTGCAAAACTGGTTTAGAAATTAATCCCTTCTTCTTCTTCTTAGATTTTTTACTATTGCAGATTTCACATATTGACAAGAAACAGGAACAAATTAATTATTTTAGTAGTAACGTTGGCATATTTCCCACTTCTTTCTATTCGAAGTCTTTTGCGACCTCCATGTCCAATTCATATGTCAGCTGCTTCGATTACATCGAAAATGTCTTCAACTGGCAAGTAATATAGTATTTTATTACTCTCCGACTTTGCAATTATTCGCTGAACGACGTCCATTTCTATTATGTCAAAACTGTTCACGCGTCGTAACAGCAATGAAGTTTCTTCGATGCCAGTTTAGCTTGTTTTATTTCCTGAAGTAATTCTTCATATACCTCTCTATTCATTACAATGTATTTACACAATTTGGCTACTTCGCTATTTAGTACGTGATGAGAAGTAACCAATTAACGCATAGATCATTCATCGACCCGTTCTTGCTCAGTAGTTACTGTTATGCCAGTAGTTAGAACGGGTTCTAACTGAAAGCTGCAGTAAATAGTAGAATTAAAATTTTAATTCGGGTCTTTCCTAGTAAGAACGCGAAATTACAAATGCTCGTAGTTACTTCGCATTCTTACTAGTAAGTACGCGTAATAACGGATTTCGGCTATTTACGGTAACATATACATCATAAAATGTAAAAATCCCGTTGGCCCTGAACACATTCCTACACGAGTCGCCCCGTCGGAAATTAAAAATAGTCCTGACAGCCCTCTTTTGTAAAATAAAAATGAGGTGTGGCCACCACACGACTTTCTTATACGCATGAGCCTTTCAAACTATACAATCTTAAGAATTTTTTTATACAAAACTTATTCAAAATCCTATTCTAAGTACTTTTATTCTCTTAATAAATCGCTACAGAATGCATACTTTGCAAGATATTCGAAAAAAAAGTGCTACTCGCTAAGACTAAAAGTGCTACTTTCGGTTCGAATTTTGAAATTTCATATATACAAAAAATATTGCAAATATAACTCTAAATACTTTTGTACTCTTAATAAATATATATAGAATGCATAATTTATGACATATTTGCCAAAAATCGCTATACGGTAAGAGTAAAATGTTACTTCCGGTCCGAATTTTGAAATCTTTTTTATACAAAAGATATTGAAAACTATGTTTTAAATACTTTTATACACGTAACGTACCTGTCTAAAAAGCTTGACTTGCGAAATATTCGCAAAAAACCGATTTTCGATAAGAGTAAAAGACCTACTTCCGGTAGGAATTTCGAAAAACTGTTTAAATAAAATTGTTCTCAATTTTAATTTTAAGTACATATGAATTCTTTATAAATTTGTATAAACTTAGTATTTGACGAAATATTGGCAAAATTCGATTTTTTCACTGAAGTAAACTGCTACTTCCGGTCTACCGACTTTACTGAAAAACTAATCAGATCTCAAGAGGGAGATTATACACGTAAATAGAAAATTTGGAATTGATATCTCCAGCGGTTTGACCGCTATCGTGGTCACACACAGACAGACAGACAGACAGACAGACACACAGACATTTTTTAAAAACCACTTTTTTGGTATCGGGAGACCTCAAAACGTAGACATCTGCAAAAATCTCGAGGTCGAAAATTTTCATCATCACAATACTTCCTTATACTACACAGATAAAAAAAAATCATTTGAATCAAAAAAATATGGCGTTGATCTAAACAAATATTGTTTTGATATGAGCCAAACAAATTCAATTTTTGAAACAAATACATGATTTATTCGGTTCAGCGTTTCTATTTTTAGTCAACTCAAATATATATTTATTTGATCCAATCTACTTAGTGCGTAGTATTTAGTATTCAAAACAAACTAATATTTGTTTGGTTCTAGTTATCATCGTGGTTGCGATTCAACGGTTGCATTGTTTGAATCAAATCCACAATTTATTCGAACGATATATATATTTATTTCTCGTTTATTTCTTATTTGTTTGGCATCAATAAATATTTGTTTGATTTAAATACAATATTCGCTTGAAATAATTAATTAATATTATTATTACTATTAGATATTCTTTTGTCTTCAAATCCAAAGGGCTGCTTGTGAAGAAACAAAAAGTGTTCTTCCCAGCCCCTTGGATGCGAAGACAAGAGAATATCTAATAGTAATAATAATACCAATAATAATAACATTAGTTAATTATTTCAAGCAGATATTGTATTTAAATTAAACAATATAGTAACAGTAATGGATAATTGTTGAATATATATACAGTGAGTTAGAAGAGAAGTGACAGATTTCATTATAAAGTGATGGGACTTGTTAATATACTGAAGGTCGTGGGTAAATTGCCGTATCATTATTAACTCTAAAAAATAAAAGTTATATTATTGGTGAATATATTTTATTATGAAAGTAAAAAATTAACAAATGTTTCTGTTTTAACAAGTATAAAATAACACAATAATATTTCTTATAACCGACAAACATAAAAAACAACAAATGAGCGCTTATTTATTGATAACTTAAATAACAGATTTTCCATCTCGTGTGTAATGAACACTAAGTAAATACGGACTTTCCAAAGACTGATATGAAAATACATGTGGATTGCCGTTATTATCACGATTTTCAAATGCTCGAGTCTTATGTATACAATGATAAGGCTTGCAGCGTGTAATATTAATACCACAAAATTAATTTTATTTTCGTTTTAAACTACAGTTTTTATCTTTCCAAAATGCGGAAGTACATCGTTATTCAAATATATAACTAAACCTGGCTTAAATAATATAATATAATAATAACTAAATCTTTGTTAGCAATGCTGGCGGATGACTCCTCGATATCAATTATATATTCTTCTTTCGATTTTCCTGCATCTTCTGTCATTGGTGGACAACTTAGTTTAAATTTCTTTGTCGCAAGTTCATTATCAGGGCTGAGTCCATGTAACTAAATGGAAAAAATAGAATATCAAAATTGAAAAAAAAAATTGAAAATATTTCTAAAATATAGAACACAGTTAAAAATTTTGACCTTCTGGCACAAAACCGATAATGAGTAACTATTTTGTTGATAAATTGATAATAAAAAAAATTACCATATGTCAAACAGATTTGAACACAGCATGACTAACAAAATGAATATTTCTTAATACCTTTCTTAGCTCCGCTAGGCCCCTCTTTAGTCTGATCTTGTCACCTTTAATATGATTGCTAAAAAAATCTAGTTCGTTCATATCAAGACCATTTAGAACTTCGACTTCATCAATTTTATGTCCTGGAAAAAATACAAAAAAAAACAATCATTTTTATGTGGTACTTTTCATTCAGTACATGAAAATTCTTTTAAAAGTTTTTTCAATCAAAACTTCAAACTAACTGCTAAATTGTTGATGTTCATATATATCGGGCGAATTTTTAAATTTTCGAAACGTTACTTATTGTCCAATTTTAATAAATAAAGTATCAAATAGTATGGCTTTTAGGCGACTATAAATTGTTATACATGCATATATCAGTGAATTTTGGGTTGAGTTGGATTATCTTATTTCAAATCGTGGGGACTTTTTCTAATATAAAAGTAATAATAAATGTATAAATAAAAATATATATATATATAAAGTTTTACCAAAATAATGTTTTTAAAATAAATAAGGAAAACCATATATCACAATTTAAAATAAGAAAATTAATCACCCCATACTTACATTACAAATGTTCTATGTCAGTTTACAGTCTCTTAGACGCCCTTTCATTTGATGTACAGCTCGGTTAAGACCTTATGGCACTTGCATGGATGACAATTTTAAGACTAAAAAGGAGAACGCAGCATGAAACGTGAGAGATATAGATTTCGCTACATATGAAAAGTTAAAGACCGACTTGAAAACATTAGTCGGTATATAAATTTATTGCACTTTGTCTGTCGTAGTGTATTGCTTTCGATACCTACGTTTTTAACGCACATGATACATATTCAAGCCACGCCTCGCGCATCCTGAGTGGCATCAGCTATTAACCGAGCTTTAGTATTTATGTGACCAACGTCAATCTTGCCAGTATTCATCAATATTGTAAAATGTTAATGTCTTGGATAAAATTTGCATTGCATTTGCGTCATGTGGCCTTTAGAACACTCGAGCAAAGTGTAAACACTATAGAGCTAACATTGTGCCTACATGCCCCTTTCCTTTCGTGTTTTAAATGCCTAACAAGAAACATAATACACAATAAATAACTATTATTCAAGTCACTGTCATTACAGAAATAATTAAGTATATTTGAAATAAAGACTATAATATAATATATATTTGAAAACGAAACTGGAAAATGCATGAGCAATACGCACATCAAGCAGTATATTAATATGCCACAAATATACATCTATAAGTAAACTTCAAATGTATGTATGTATTCCTCACGGTAATTCCCATACTTGAAATGGGATAAAACCGTTTTAGCCCAAGGACTTTAGCAAACAAATAAAGCAATTATATTATGTTAACTTGTATTGAATTTTTAACTTGCATTTTTGAGCGTGTTTACACCAGAACCATCTCGTCATGCTGGCGACATGTCCTTGACCCATCCCACATATATGTATTATACCTTTACGTATATAATATATAGATGTAATTTGTGTTATATTAATAAATGTTTGAAAGAAAATCATAATGTAGTGATTTTAGAATTTCAGATGAAGTTATAGATAAGCTTTCCCGAATAAGAGTATTGTTGTATAGCTTGGTACTATTAAGTAATAAAAGAAACGGTAGGTACTAAATATTAGCTGTTAATTTGACACCAATACATATAGGTATAAGGGCAGCCATTACCCAGTTATGATAGAATATGTACACGTTCCTATAAGTTAACAGTTCGGATATATAATTCACACTTACCTTGAAATAAAGGCCATAAATGAGGCAGCTTCCACTTCTCCAATGATGCTTTTATTTCCATTTCGGGCAAACACAAGGAACACACGCATTACGCCATAATACATTGGCGTCTGTTTACGTGCAAACTGTATACCACGCACGCGCTGAACATCCACTCAGCATTTCAAAACACCACTTATTTGCTTGAAATAAACAGATATTTGACCCAAAACATTGAGATTTCGATTGAAGAGTACAAATAAATATTTATTTAAATCAAACTTGTAATCGTCAAACAAACAGCAGACTTGTTTCAAATAAATCAATTTATTCCAGTTGAACAAAGTATGTTCAATTCAACTAAATTTTGTTTAGTTTAAATAAATAATTTCCAAACAAATATTTATTAGAGAAATCAAAACGGATTTTTATCTGTACGTATAAGAAAGTAAAAATGCGTGAAACGTCGCTATCATGCCCCAATGCACTATTCCGTAACGCATCCTGAAATAGAAGTCCGAGTAGTAAAAACTTTTTAGTGTAGACAAATTGCAAGACTTGCCCAACTGAAAGAGAGCGTAGCACGATTTGGCGAGTTTATAGAACTTAACTGGTCTATGTGTTCCGACCACTTTAAACACTCATCGACAATGACACCGAGCAACCAACAACTGCTAACGAAATCAATTTCATACGTATTGACTACAGGAGAAGTCAAATAAATACGTAACATTTCGATTCTTAAACGAGATCAATTGCACTGGCAAACAAATTCTTTATCCTCGAGTTAGTTACAGTAAAAAATGATGGCCACCACACCACTTTCTTATACGTATGAAAGTGTTACTTTTCATTTCATTTATACAAAAAATATTCCATATCCAACTCTAAATACTTTTGTACTATTCATAAATATATATAGAATGCATAATTTACGACATATTTGCAAAAAATCGCTATTCGATAAGAGTAAAAGTGGTACTTCTGGTCTGAATTTTGAATTTTTTTTATATAAAAGATATCGAAAATTATGTTTTAAATACTTTTATACTCGTAACGTACTTGTCTAAAAAGCATGACTTGCGAGATATTAGCAAAAAACTGATTTTCGATAAGAGTAAAAGACCTACTTGCGGTTGGAATTTCGAAAAACTTTTTTAAGACAATTTGTTTGTTTTGCTCAAAATCTAATCAGTTCCCAAGAGGGGGATTATATTCGTAAATACAAAATTTGTAATTGATATCTGTAGCGGTTTGACCGCTATCGTGGTCACACACACAGAGACCCACACACACACACAGACAGACACACAGACATTTTTTAAAAACCACTTTTTTGGTATCAGGGGACTTCAAAACGTGTCTGCAAAAATCTCGAGGTCGAAAATTTTCGTCATCACAATACTTCCTTATACTACGTATAAGAAAGTAAAATTTATCGAAAAGCTCTAGTAACAAAGAAAATGCAGGTTGACACTTGTTCAGATGTGATGTGACTCGTTCGCTCAAGGAGTGACAAGTCAGATGTCAAGACTGATACCCTCAGAGTCCCACGCGATACAACACATGTAGTATCATCTGCATACTGTGTGACGACACAGACATGAAGGGCTGCCTGAAGTTCAGCAACATATATTAAGAATAAAGTGGGCCCCAAAATAGATTATAGATCTTTAGTTGCTAGGTTACGTTGCTGACATATTTCTCATAGCTTACGAGAGTCGGTAAGTATTTCGAGAAAAGGCCAAAATTTCACCCACATTTATGCTTTACTTTAGGCATTGTCTTATTGATACTAATACTGTTAAGGATAAATTTAATGATTTCGATATACCTTCTATACTGTTAAAAGTGTCTAATATATGTAGTAGTTTTATGCTTCTAGTGCGAGGACGTATTTTCTATCGGCTCTGCAAAATAGTAGTATCGATAAGTAAAAACGTTGTTTAATATTGGGTCATACATGTGTACATAAAAATGTACTGACTTGCATAGTTTGTCGATGTGACGTGATTCCCAGGATATATTCCTTTCAACTATTAGTGTATAAAGTAAGAGTTTTATGTGAAAAGTCAATTTTAATATGTATTAACGTGTAAGGACATACAGTAAATATTAATGATAAAAGTGTGTTGCAAGTAAGACAATTGCAATGCCGTCAAGTAGGTGCTATATCTGTTCTGGAGATATAAAAAGACTCGATAAAACATTGCGATGTTTTTTGTGTGATGGTGAGCATCATGTAAAATGCATTGGATATGATGAAGAGCAAATTAAAAAAATAGAAGTTAAAGGATTTAAAATGGTCTGTAAATGTTGTAATGACACAAATATAGCTCAAAAAATTGAAAACCTGACTACTAAATTAGATCTCTGTTTAAACACGATAATAGAACAAAGTAAAAACATACAAGAAATGAATAATATTATTGAAAGTATCAAAAACACAAAGTCAATATCAAATGAAATAAAGATGTCATACAGTGATACTGTTAAAAAAAATAATGATGTAATTATTTTAAAACCAAAAAATGAATCGCAAAAAAGCCAGGAAACGAAAACAGAAATGAGAAATTCAATCGACCCCATTAAATTGTCTGTAAGTGTGCAAACAATTAAAAATATAAGCAAAGGTGGTATTTTAGTTAGTTGCGGGGATCATACGTCCAAAGAAAAGTTAAAAACTCAAATGACCAGAGAATTGGGAAATAAATATGAGGTGTTAGATCCTAAATTGAGAGATCCACAGATTATTATAGCAGGCGTAGAAAAAGAATTCATAGATATGGAGTCGGAGGATATTATGAACGCAATTGTTAGTCAGAATGACTTAGAAATATTAGACAGTGATATACGAGAAAAATTAAAGATAAATAGGAAGTATTGTAGTAAACGGAAAAGGAATTACGGTAACATAATAATTGATGTTAAATCTGATGCATTTGAAAAAATACTAAAGAGGGGAAAAATAAATGTTGGGTGGAAAAAATGCGATATTTATGAATACATAAATATATTAAGATGTTATAAATGTGCAGGATACAATCATTTTTCTAAGGATTGCACAGTAAATAAAGCATGCGGCAAATGTGCGGGAGAACACTGCACAACTGAGTGTGATAATGATGTTGAAAAATGTGTGAATTGCATTAGAGTAGTCAATAAATTAAAAATTGATTTAAATGTGAATCATACAGCATTTGAGAGAAACTGTCCAAGCTATCAACGGATCCTGGAGGCACAAAGGTCCAAGATTAAGTATGTATAGCAACCACAGAAAAACTGTCACAACAGTAATATTGTAATTTTCAATTGTCAGGGATTCTTAAATAATAAAGATGAAATATTACAATTATGCGATGACTGGGTACCATTAATTTTAGGACTGGTTGAAACACATGTTGATGATAAAGTAACAAACAAGGAAATTAATATTGAGGGATACGAGATGGTAAGAGCAGTAACAAATAATAGAAGAACTGGTGGAGTCCTTTTGTATTTGAAAAATCACTTACGGTACGAGGTAGAATCTGTTTATAGTGAAACATATGTATGGTTAATAGGAGTGAATGTACATATAAATAAGCAAAACTATTTAATCACAGTCATTTATCACCCTCCAAACATGTCTGATGGATTATTTTTGGAATTCTTAGACGAGTATATAAATGATATAATTGATTACGAAGGTAATATAATATTAACAGGTGACTTTAATATAAATTACAGAAGTGACACATTGTACAGCCAAAAAATTAAAAATCTATTTTTTAAAAATGCATTGACTCAAATTGTTACCAAAGATACTAGAATAACGCAAAACAGTTCAACATTAATTGATTACATTGTAACAAATAAGAAGACATTGGAACATAAGGTACATTTAACACCAAAAATAAGTGATCACAACATACTATCCATACAAATCGATAAACATCAAAAGATTACTAATGATACATTAAAAATTTGTAAAAGGAACTATACAAATTACAACACTGAGGCACTTCAAGGTTACCTGATGAATATTCAATGGAACAATAATTCCAATGATGTAAATATATTGGCTAAAAGTTTCATTGGATCAATTACTGATATTATTCATACAATGTGTCCTATGAAGGAGGTGAGTGTACCAGGTAGATATGTGAGAAACAAATGGATTAATACACAAATAATAGAAGAAATGAAAATTAGAGACACAAAATACAAAATAGCAGTATATACTAAAAGCGAAGAGTCGTGGAATGATTATAAGACTTACAGAAACAGAGTCTCAAATTTGATAAAAAAAGCAAAAGAAACTTATTTAGAAATATTACTGGATAACAACACAAACAACTCCAAAGAGCTGTGGAAAAATTTAAAAATGATGCTTTCAGATAATAAAAAAAATATTAGTAAATCTATTGTATTTCAGAATAAAACAATTATAAATAATATGGAGATAGCGCAGAATTTCAACAAATACTTTGTGTCTAGTGTACAGGACATAGTGAACAGTATACCAAAAAGTGCTGAAACATATTCCTTGACGCAGAAAATGACAAGTGCGGAATTTACTCAGTTCAGGACACTTTCAATGTATGACATGAAAAAAGTGTTAATTTCTTTAAAAAATACGGGAGATGTTGCGGGGGATGGCATTACTTGCAGAATTTTGCAGGATGTGTGCATGGTTGCCGCTAATAGACTATTGGACGTGATAAATGCTTCCTTGACATCAGGTGTATTTCCAGAAGAATGGAAGACTTCTTACGTGGTTCCTGTGGAAAAAGTGAACGGTACGAAATTGTGTAACGAGTTCCGTCCAATTAATACTGTTCCGGTATATGAAAAAGTACTCGAGATTTGTGTAAAAAATCAACTTGATGACTACTGTGACAAAAACAATATTATAGTTTCTAATCAATCGGGTTTTAGAAAGAATCACTCCTGTGAAACTGTTATTATGGACATTTGTGATAAGTGGTTAAAAACTATAGATGACGGGTGTTTTGTAGTGGCAGTATTTATAGATTTACGCAGAGCTTTTGAGACTATTGATAGGGACTTATTAATTAGTAAACTAGAGGGTTTAGGAATTAAGGACAATGTAGGACATTGGCTAAAATCATATATGACAAATAGACTACAAAAAGTAAAGTATAATGGCTGTACATCAGATGCAATAAAAATTAACTTTGGTGTTCCTCAAGGAACGGTACTGGGTCCACTACTATTTAATATGTACGTGAATGACTTAGTAATGAATGTGAAACATTGCAATATTTGTATGTTCGCGGATGACACCATGATATATGTATGTGGAGACAATTTAGACCAAATGGTTACTGAAATTAATGAAGGTTTATCATCATTATTCAAGTGGCTTTGTAATAATAAATTATGTATTAATGCTAGTAAATCAAAGTACATGATTGTAGGTAGCAATTATAAATTAAGTAGATTAGATGTTAGTAATGTTAAAATTAAGATAAATGATTATGAACTGGATAAGGTAAGCGAAATGAAATATCTTGGGACTATAATTGATGAGAATTTAAATTTTAAATCACATGCGCAATACGTGATGAATAAAATGTTAAAAAAAGTTTTCTTCTTACGTAGAACTTCTAGAGGTTTGTCTATAAAAATAAAGTTGCTACTGTACAAATCGCTAATAGCACCTCATTTAGGGTTCTGTTCCACCCTGCTTTTCAATTTGAATCAAAATGAGGTACAGCAGATTCAAAAAATTCAAAACCAAGCCATGAGAGTGATATTAAAGTGTAACAGATACACTCCTATAAAATTGATGTTGAATACGTTAAATTTAATGAGTGTTAAGCAACATATTGTTTATAGAGCTCTCATATTTATTTATAGAATTAAGATGGGATATTTGCCTCCACATTTAAGTAATAGGTTAGTAATAGTGCAAGATATACATAACTATAACACTAGAAATATAAGTAATTTCTATATAAATCGGTGTAGGCGTGTACAAACAACAAAAAACATTTTTGTTCGCGGTTTAGAAGAAATTAATAAGTTACCTTTAGAAATTAAGAATTGCGTATTTGTAAATACATTTAAAAGTAGGTTATTTAGTCATGTAAGAAACATATACTAACATTGGTGTTTTTATTGCTGTGTATATGACATTCTATATGTAATATTAATTTTAAGTTCTAGTTTAAGTATTTGTAAATATACCTATTTAAAAGTAGGTTATATAATTAGATAGCGGATATTTCATACTGCTGCATGCACATGTTTGAATTTCGTCGGTTATTGCATTATTGCATTAACCGATGAATGCTGACGAGCAATATGTAATATTAGTTTCGCACATCTATTTTTAAGTTCTATTTGTATATGTAAATAAGAATATGTAAAATTTAAAGCAAAATGCTAATAAACGTATATTATTATTATTATATATTTGAATATATACTTAATAAAGATATATTATTGTTATCATTAACCATTTAAGATCAAACTAAATAAACTGTATATATAGAAATATCTTAATCATAACCTGTGACTATTGATTTGTTAAATTGACTATCCAACAAAATCAATAATTTTTTCATCGTAGAAAGAATCAATTAAATTCAGCATAGCCATACTTCCATATTAACTTATATACTTATTCAAAAAAATACACCGATAAAGAACAATAAATTGAAGTGTAGCAAACACAATATTCATACAAGATATTTTTCAATGTATATGTTATGCTAATACTTTAAACCAAAAACAAGGCTAATAATTTACTGGGTTCAAGTTCAGCTCAAATTTTACTTTAATTTTCAATTCAAGCTGACCTGGACACTTTGAACCTTGCAACATTTATTTGCGACATTCAACTAAACTACAATATATTTTTTCTACTCCCATACTTTAATTGTATTATTAGATATGCCGAACCTGTACTTTAATGATGTCCATTAAGATACAGATTTTTCATTAAGATACAAATTTACATCCAATAGGAATGCGGCATTCCAATATTAGTCAATATTCAATATGGCCATGACTACATATCTGGCAGATATAAAAATTAATTAAATGTCACAGTTCTCTGCAATTTACTAGTAAGTAGTTAAAATTTGTGCTTTTTTGAACAACGATAAAAATGAAGCATAATGACAATGAAATGTAAAATTTGACTACACCAGAAATTACGGAAAAAGCCTTAGTAGCCACGAACAATTTATTACCAGCTAAATTCGCAAAGATGTATGGAAAATTTTACGCTCAATTTATGAAATGGAATGTTCAAAAAATAATGTTTTATTATGTGGTCGTAGAAAAAATAGTGTATGCAACTCGCATTTAATGGCTATTAAGACACTCGTATTCATTACAATACTCGCCTTCGGCTCGTATTGTAATTTTCTTACTCGTGTCTTAATACCTATCATTAAAAGCTCATTGCATAATATAATATAAAAGCATGCCTACAGGTACAGGCGGCCACATTGATTTCAATTTGACAGTATTTTTGACAATTCAATCATAATTATGACAGTCCTGAAATGGAATTTTTAGATATAACCGACTTGATGAGAAAAATTTTGCAACATCCTCAAAACGATTGCAACCTCTTATATTTATAATTTTAATCCAGGTCTATTATTAATTATTATTAACACAGGCTAATATCAGTACATTATGATTTGCCAACGTCAGGCTGAGTAAATAATAAATGAAACAAATTAAACACAATAAATATAAATATAGCCATTTATTAAAGAAGTAGACATATCTAAAGGTACTATATAACACCACAGTATACACTAGAAAATATATTTTATTTAAATAAATGTAATCTGATTTACCCCTGCTATTCTATGAAGTACTAAACTTTAAAATAAAACAGCGTCTCATATTTACGATTAATTAAAAAAGGCAAAGATGCTTGTAATGATGAAATACAAATACAATGGATGCTGAGATAAAATATCTTTCGAAATCATCCAAATATGAGATTAATTTAGAAGTTTAGTTAAATTTTTTTAATGCAAATATAGTGTCAGATTACTCTTTTTGTAGTTCGATGGTCAGAGAGACCCAAACACGTTTACATAACCTTACAAATTGAAATTAACCTTATTTTTAAGCTCATAATATATTAATTTTGTTATTAATTTCTTGTAATTGGAATTCTCTGATTTTGTAAGGTAAATAAAATAAAATAAAATTTATTGAAAATATAAAATTTATATTAAAATCTACAATTTTACATTTTGTATTGTTCTAATTTTATGTTACTTGTAGTTATAGAGTATCTACTGTGAACTGAGTTGTGAAAAGGTGATTAGGGTGAACAATCTCAATATACCTTGTTTGTAACAGAATATACTTCTTTATTGACATTTTATTGTTTTCCTGTACTTACTTTTGCATAACATTCTAAAGTTGGATCTAAAATATAAGTAATTAATTTACGACATATACAGGGTGATTCTTAATATATGCGACAAACTTTAGGAGCTGATTCCTGGGGTTATTTTGATCATAAAAGTTCATAAGAACATATGTCCAAAACCGCTTAGTTCAGAAGTTATACAATATTTAATAGAAAGTTAAAATAATAAATGGTTTTATTATAAATTAACAAAATAATCAGTAAAACAAAATTAAGTTCAGAAGTTATACAATGTTCATTGGACTTTTTTCTCTGGGGCCACCTTAAATCATTAGTTTACACGACTCCCATAGAAAATGTCGATGAACTAAGAAATCGTATTATAGCAGCTTTTGAAACAATTCGAAATACCCCTGGTATTTTCGAACGGACTCGCCAGTCAATACGACGGAGGATAGCAGCTTGTAGTACAGTTGGGGGCGGTCAATTTCAACAGTTACTATAGGTTAATTTTGTTTTACTAATTATTTTGTTAATTTATAATAAAACCATTTATTATTTTAACTTTCTATTAAACATTGTATAACTTCTGAACTAAACGGTTTTGGACATATGTTCTTATGACCTTTTATGATCAAAATAACCCCAGAAATCAGCTCCTAAAGTTTGTCGCATATATTAAGAATCACCCTGTATATATTTTTTCACATTAGCAAAATGATAATATTGGGTGATTACAGCTTTATGAAAAACAAACTAATTTAATAAGGTTGTCAATTTCAATATGATACATTAATTAAATTCAAATTCAAGTTTATTAATAATAATAATAGTAAATACATTTATTAATCTTCTACATATTTTTACACATATATACACAAAAACGAAGACATACAATTACATGGAGAAGATTAAAAGGCATGTGTTCAGACTGACCAGGAAATTTTATCGTGTCTTATTCTGCACATGACCCTTAACGATACAAAATAAAATTGATTTTTGTAAAAAAAACACATTTACAACAAAAACGTCAACAAGATTAGGTAAGTAGATGAAATAATATTACAATGTATTACATATATTATTAGTATGTACTATTTAAAAAGAGTTAATTGTTGATTGCTGAAGTGAATGGAATGCACGCTTCATACAGGCGCATTTCGAGGAATTTGTGGACAAAATCCAAATATATAAAGTTTGTTTTTTTGAGAATTTTTGTATGTTATTACTTTATTTGTTACCTGGGTATAAAAACCGACCCTTCTCTGAAATCAGATAGCATTCGTTTTTATATTTTATCAGTTTAAATCTAAAGGTGGCTACACACATAAACAAAACATCGTACCGAACTCCGTCGCGCAACATTTCTTGTTACGCAACGAAGTTGCGGTGTGATGAAGTTTTAATAGAACATCGTCGCGCAACATCAACGCGAACATAATGCCGTCCCATCCTCCCATAATCAGCCAGGCCCGTCCAGACATGCGAACATGTGGCGCAACGTGAACGCGCAACATTTCTTTGATGCGACGGCAGAAAACCGACAACTGATGGGACGCCGTTATGTTGCAATGTTGCGCTGTTGCACTGTTGCGTGGTTGCGTCCACACTTGAGACGCGACGGAGTTCGGTACGATGTTTTGTTGCATGTGTGTAGCCACCTTTATGTTTGTGGAAGGTGGATGTTACTGGTTGTAGTGTGTGGTTTGTTAACAATGTTTTTTGAAATTTATTATTAAACTCTTGTGGTGAATTATCTAACTAAATTGTTATGAAACCTGTTGCAGGAGGTAAGTAGACTATTTTCATTGATAGTAAATGTTACATCTGCTGTAAATAGGTGCTTTTTAAAGTATAAAAATTAAATTTCCCATCTGTATTCGTAAGCAAAAAGTTGTATATAAAGTTAGATAAAGAGACGAATTTATGCTTAAAAATAATTGGGGGTCTACGGAAAGTTGCTGAAAAAACAATTGCAATTATTTGCGCTTCTTTATTATACTGCTGCTGCTGCTGCTGCTGCTGCTGCTGCTGCGTAGTAGTAGTAGTAGTGGTAGTAGTTTATTTCTCCATCAAAAAAACTAACATGGCATGTCAGGTACAAAATAGTGTAAAGATAAAATTCAGAAAAAAGAAAACTTCCGAATAACAAATTACAGTAACATGAATGCACATATCATACTAATAGAATAAAAAAACTGTACACAATAATGAGTCAACACAAGTAACATCAATGCACAGAGGCATCAACTGAAGTCGTGTGACAGATATTCCTCAACATCGTAGAAAACATTATTGGTCAATAAAAAACGCCTAATTGTTTTACTAAACTTGTTCACACTTAACTCCTTAACAAAGTCTGGTATTTTGTTGTAAAGCTTCACACTCCAATAGCTAAACGTTTGCTGCGTCTGCTTCAATCGGTGGCGCGCTGTCACTAATTCATCCTTACTTCTAGTATGGTAGCTGTGAGTATTGGAATTTCTCATAACCTGGGTTTTATTTGTATTTATATGCTTTACACAAGCCATTATATATAGACGTTAATAATAGTCATAACCCCCTCCTCAGCAAAAGCACCCCTGCAGCTGTCACACGGTCGCAACCCGCGCAGAGCCCGCATAGCACGCTTCTGCAGCAAAAGGACACGCCCCAGACCCGACTGTGTACTCCATATCACTATCGCATACGATGCTATGCTGTGGAAGTTCGAGTAGTACGCCAATTTCGCAGCTTCATGAGTTACCAGTTGTTTGATCCTCCTTATTGCATATACAGCAGTACTCAACCTCAAGAGAAGAGTTGTTACATGTTCAGACCACGTAAGTCTGCTATCCATTATGACCCCCAGAAGATTTAGCGTTTCACCCTGCGTGGCTGATGAAAAAGTAAGTGTTTGTGTCTTTTCCCCGTTTAGTTTTAGCTTATTTGCATCACACCAGGTTTTTATTTGAAGTATTATGCGATACCGCTCATACACTATATCACTACCCCATTTCCTCAATACAAAGGAGGTATCATCTGCATACAAGCATACTTTGGCATCAACATTTTCGGGAATATCAGTTATATATATTATAAACAGTATTGGGCCAAGAATAGATCCCTGGGGAACTCCATTGTTGACTGATTCTCTCCTCGATATCTCATTGTTCCATTCTACTGCCTGCTGTCTATCTTCAAGATAAGACCTAAACAGTTTGAGTGCGATACCTCGCACCCCATAGTAAGCCAATTTCTGCAGCAGCAGTCCATGCGACACCGAGTCAAGCATCGCTGTTATTGTGGACCTTCCAGATCTGTAGCCATGCTGTAATGGAGTAAAAATATTCTGTTTTTCGAGAAATGATACCAATCTCGTGCGTATTACCATTTCCATAACCTTTGATATAGTTGGGAGAACAGATATGGGCCTATAATTTTCTTCATTATCCCTTTCTCCTTTTTTATATACAGGTGTAATTTTAGCAAGCTTCAATTGCTTTGGAAAGATTCCTTCTTTCAAGCAGCAGTTTATTATATATGTTAGTGGTTCTGCAATTTCCCTTGTTATTTCCTTTAACAAGGATACACTCATACCATATATACCATTCGATTTTTTATTTTTTAAAGTTTTGATGATGTTGATTACTTCCTCAACATCAACATGTCCAATATAACACGAATCAACTGGCGATTTGTTAGTATTCTTGAGCATTTCATTCGAAAATCATCTGTAGTCAATTTTGTTTGATTTTGCGGTAAAAATCTTCCATTTTTTCCTGACTCCTTGTTAATTATACTCCATATTTTTTGCTGTCTATTCTCCGAACTCCTAATTTGTTATTCATACCTTCTTCTCTTTACACTCTTCACTTCCTCATAATACCTTTTTTTTTTCATTTTTGTACATCTACAGCACATTTACATCTTTCGTCGCCCTGAACATTGTATATAAAGCATCTAGACCGTTCTCTATGTTTTCACACTCTCGTGGTCTTCTATTGGTTTTTAAATTCCGTTCCCCAGTCCTATATATTTCTGGGAAACATATCTCAAAGGAGACTTCGAAAACATTGTGAAATCTTGCATATTTTTCTTGTGCATCACCACTGTTTAAGATTTGATTCCATTCCACCCCAGACAACATGTTTCTGAATAGCTGTATCTGTTCCTCATTTATCATTCTTACTTTATGAATCTTATTTTTCTTGTCAAGCAAGTCCATCGAAACTTCAATTGTCACAATCTGTGCAAGATGATCCGAAAGATGAGTTTCAATCACTTTTGTTGTAATACCAAATTCATAATGCGTAAATATGTTGTCTATGCACGTTTCCGATGTGCTTATCCTAGTCGCCTCATTTATTAATTTTGTTAAGCCAAACATATTGCTTATATTTATGAAATCCAGTTTCTCTCGTGTATTTGCATTAAAATCAATATTGAAATCCCCCGCAAGTACTATCTTCTGGTACTGATATCTCTCAGTTATTTCTGCCAAGACATTTATAATATTTTCATTAAAAATTGCTATATCTCCCATAGGCGGCCTGTAGATCGTTACCACAACAGTATTTATGTCACTAATCATTGCAGCACACAACTCAATATGATCTTTAACTATATATGTTTCCACTCCATTCAATGCAACAGCATCGTAACAGCTTTTAGTCAGTAGGTATAAGATTTCCTCCTCCTTTCTGTTCTGCTCTAAAACTATATCCACAAACTTTGTAGTCGTCTGTTTTTAAAATTGATATTAGCTCCAAAGAAAGCCAATGATCACTAACACACAGTATATCAATGTAGTTTTCCAACAAAAAGATTTCCAACATATCTATTTTCTATCTAACCGATTGTATGTTTAAATTCATTATGTTTAGCTTTTTACTAGATTTACTCCGATCTACATGCGTGAGTGGTCCTCCCGGACGTGTACATCCAAATAAGTTTCCTTCTTCTTTGTTGCAGGTTCGCAGCCTATTAACATTTCGTTTTCGAGTAAGAAACTAGTTGAATTAATAAGAAATTGTGCATCGACAAATTTCAAAGAAAAATGTAATTACCAGTACGATGAAATCCAAAGAATCACCGGAATTACTAAATTATCAGCGAAAATAAAACAAACATTGGCAACATTTCCTTCTCAGTACAAAAGCAAATGCAATGTGTCATCTAGAAATTATCAGGCCTTTTAGAATAAAAACAAATAGTCGGTAGAAGTCAAGATTTAATTTATCTGTAATTCAGGATAATCTGCAATTCGCAAGGCAAGTGGAAGATCTACAGCTGATTTTTCTAAAATTACTGAAAGATCCAAAACAAGAAACGCTGAGGCCCTGCCATCAGAACTCAGTCCTCAAGAAGTGAGCTACGCGGCTCAAATGCAACTTCGCGCTGAAGCAAAACTAGATTCTGCAGCTGCACAGTACATAAATATTAATTGATAGTGCCGAAATATTGGATTACGCACTTCTTCCAATTGGCCAACTCGCCGAGGAAGCCCGAAATAATGATATTAAAAAATAGAGGGTATGTTTTTCAAGTAAGTTTTCAAGGCAACAGAATATGGAAGACTTTTTCATAATTTGTTGGTTTCTTCAGATCCCTTTATCAACAGAATGGAAAAAAATGAGATTCCAAAAGATAAAACAACATCCTAATGATATTCTTCACTTGTTAGAAGAGCATGAGTTAGATGAATGTCTTTTCAAATCACCTGACAAAGAATTTGGTGATTCCGATTAAAAAAAGTTTTGCTTTGGAATTATTTGTACTTTTACAATTTATATAAACTGCAAATAACTAATTATATTTTTTGATTTTTTATGTCACTTCAAAAATGTATTTTGAACCCATACGAGATGTTGACAAATATTTTATTAAATTTATTTTGGATTCTCACGTGAAAATACTAGTTTGAAAATATTTTTTTAAATATTTATACACAGGTACAATCTTTTCACTACAAACAATGTAAACATTTCCTTTGCAATAGAGTAACGTATATTTTGACCACAATTTCCTCGAAATTCGCCTGTGTACGCTGTTATGATTATCGTTCTTCAGGGAATCGTTGCTTCTTTGTGGGTGGCATTGTAGATTGGTTTCTTTTCGGGCAAGGTGGACATGCGTAACTGTTGACAATTACCTACGTAGTAAATGGTGGATTCAGTACAAGCTACATATTTGGATAAAATTCAACATAAGCTATACGTTTTAATCAAACAGATATTTAGTATTAACTACCTGTTTAGCGGAAAATATATAAGATCTGCATTGATCTGGCGTTATGGTTACCCTTTCAGAAGATGATGTTGAAGTTGAAGATGCGTCTTGTGTTTGCTGGATATCATGTTCCATTATTATTTCCTCTTCAGACGATGATCCTGAAGATGAGCCGTGATTTTGCCGGTTACGTTTAGGATTCCTTGTTGCTTCAGCCTATTTGGATAAAATTGATCAAAAATTATACGTAGGTATTTGATAAATGAATTTTGCGTTATTATTACCTGTTCAGATGATGATTCTGAACGTGAGTCTTGAGCTTGACGGTTAATATGAGAATCCCTTGGTGGTATGGGCCATTTGATAAGTCTATTTTCTATTATTGTTACCTGTCTAGATGATGATTCTGAACGTGGGCCTTGAGCTTGCTGGTTAATATTAGAATCCATTGTTCTTGTGGGCTATTTGGATAAAATTGATCAAAAATTATACGCACTTGATAAATGGAATTTGCGTTATTATTACCTGTCCAGATGATGATTCTGATCGTGTGCCTTGAGCTTGCTGGTTAATATTAGAATCCCTTGTTCCTGTGGGCTATTTGAATAAAATTGATCAAAAATTATACGCACTTGATAAATGGAATTTGCGTTATTATTACCTGTCCAGATGATGATTCTGATCGTGTGCCTTGAGCTTGCTGGTTAATATTAGAATCCATTGTTCTTGTGGGCTATTTGGATAAAATTGATCAAAAATTATACGCACTTGATAAATGGAATTTGCGTTATTATTACCTGTCCAGATGTCGATTCTGAACGTGGACCTTGAGGTTGCCGGTTATTATTAGAATTTCTTGATTTTGTGGGCTATTTGGATAAAATTGATCAAAAATTATACGCACTTGATAAATGGAATTTGCGTTATTATTACCTGTCCAGATGACGATTCTGAACGTGGGCCTTGAGGTTGCCGGTTAATATTAGAATCCCTTGTTTTTGTGGGCTATTTGAATAAAATTGATCAAAAATTATACGCACTTGATAAATGGAATTTGCGTTATTATTACCTGTACAGATGACGAGTCTGAACGTGGGCCTTGAGGTTGTCGGTTAATATTAGAATCCCTTGTTTTTGTGGGCTATTTGGATAAAATTGATCAAAAATTATACGCACTTGATAAATGGAATTTGCGTTATTATTACCTGTCCAGATGACGATTCTGAACGTGGGCCTTGAGGTTGTCGGTTAATATTAGAATCCCTTGTTTTTGTGGGCTATTTGAATAAAATTGATCAAAAATTATACGCACTTGATAAATGGAATTTGCGTTATTATTACCTGTACAGATGACGAGTCTGAACGTGGGCCTTGAGGTTGCCGGTTAATATTAGAATCCCTTGTTTTTGTGGGCTATTTGGATAAAATTGATCAAAAATTATACGCATTTGATAAATGGAATTTGCGTTATTATTACCTGTCCAGATGACGATTCTGAACGTGAGCCTTGAGGTTGCCGGTTAATATTAGAATCCCTTGTTTTTGTGGGCTATTTGGATAAGTTTGATCAAAAATTATACGCACTTGATAAATGGAATTTGCGTTATTATTACCTGTCCAGATGACGATTCTGAACGTGGGCCTTGAGGTTGCCGGTTAATATTAGAATCCCTTGTTTTTGTGGGCTATTTGAATAAAATTGATCAAAAATTATACGCACTTGATAAATGGAATTTGCGTTATTATTACCTGTCCAGATGATGATTCTGATCGTGTGCCTTGAGCTTGCTGGTTAATATTAGAATTTCTTGATTTTGTGGGCTATTTGGATAAAATTGATCAAAAATTATACGTATTTGATAAATAGAATTTGCATTATTACCTTTTCAGATGATGATTCTGAACGTGAGCTTTGAGCTTGCCGTTTAAAATTAGAATCCCTTGGTGTTGTGAACTATTTGGATAAAATTGATCAAAAATTATACGTATTTGATAAATAGAATTTGCGTTATTACCTCTTCAGATGATGATTCTGAACATGAGCCTTCAGCTTGCCGGTTAATATTAGAATCCCTTGTTCTTGTGGGCTGTTTGGATAAAATTGATCAAAAATTATACGCATTTGATAAATGGATTTTGCGTTATTATTACCTGTCTAGATGATGGTTCTGAACGTGGGGCTTGAGCTTGCCGGTTAATATTAGAATCCCTTGTTGTTGTGGGCTATTTGGATAAAATTCATCAAAAAACTATAACTAACTCATTGGTCACCATCAGTACGATGTATCCAAGGAATAAGGTGAAATAACCTTGGAGATGTACGCAAATACGGAAGACCATCAGGTGACAGACCGCCGTTTGTAGCTTCAGTTAGAAGATCTTCGGTTTTGAGGACAACAACCAATATTACCACAAGGAAGACATTGTCAACCTGATAATAAAAAAAGGAATTATAACGGTTAGATACACAAAAAAAGCGTAATTTACCCAATATTCTTCTATTTCTTTTCTTTTTTTTGTATCCGCCGAATTTTCTCTCCTGGGTTAGGATGGTACGCAGGTTGACAATGTCTTCCTCGTGGCGATGTTGGTTGTTGTTCTCAAAACAGACGATATTCTAACTGAAGCTGCAAATGGCGATCTGTCACCTGACTGTCTTCCGTGTATGCTTACATCTCCAAGGTTATCCCATCTTATTCCTTGGCTACACCGTACTGATAATGACCAATGAGTCAGAAACACGTTATTACCCTGAACGTTAGAATTCCATGTTTTTGTGGGCTGTTTATTACACAAATTTCAATAATATTATTACTCTGCTTAACAATTTATATAGTCAATTAATCTAAATAAAATTTTAGCATGTACTTTTTTGCTTTGTACAATTCCTACTGCATATGGTCGTTACAAAACCTTAATATTTGATATTTAAATAAGCTTTGGTTTCATATTTTATCTGTTACCAAATTTATGTTTATTTATACAACCAAAACGGGTGTCGTAAAGTGAAATTTATAGCACCGAAATTATAATAGTTATTTACGTATCAAGGGAGTAAAGTAATACTTTACAGTCGAGCCATAGATATTGTGGCCATGCCGAGACTGTAATATTACTTTGCTCCCGTGTTGCGTACAACATTCTTTTCGCCCGCCACATCATTTTTACTTTAAAATAATTACAAAATGTATTATTCACAACTTTTTAATTTTTTTGGCAGTCACTGATGTTTTGTCAACTGTCAAATTGGATGTAAACAGCCGTGGTGTATGTATTTGTAATTGTGTTGAATGTGCAACACAATATACACCACAGCGGTTCTCATTGTTTTTCTGTCTCTATGTAATGAAATTTTGTATCTATCTATCGTTGTTCAGTATGGAGATGTGATGTATTTGAGTCCTTTAGGTCGTCATAACTAAGATTACGTCTTCGATAGTAATCAGTTATATTCTCTTTACATAGTGAAGGGCGGAAAAAGTAATTTATCGCCAACAGTCAATAAAGCAATGCATTACTATAGCGTTTTACGGAGGTAAACCAACACTTTATCGTACTGTAAAATAAAATACTTTACCTGCCGCTAATATCTGTCAACGTAGCCATGACTCATAACTTTAAACATAAATCGTCATTACATCTATTTTTTAAATTACAAATGTTTGAGGTTGGCGAAAAACTAATGTATGCACTACGCCAGTAAAGCGCCTTTATCGAACTATCCTTTTACTTGCCTCACTTGCTTCGCTCGCATGGCTCATAAATTAGGCTCGATCGATAAAGGATCACATTACTGACTTGGTACATAAATAACTATTACAAGTTACAGTGTTAATTTTTTTTAAGTAAGCCATTTTTTAAAGTATCTAAAGTAACTACAAATATATTAATTTGTGACATTTATTTTAAAATACAAACAAAGAATTTCAATTTTCCAGACAATTTAATTCAATTCCGAGGCATGTACTCACTTGAAGATGAGTTTTGGGTTCCTAATTAAACAATTATAATTCAATAGTATCAAAGTTGAAATAACTTTATTATTATTTATCTACTTTTGTGGTATGACTTTAATTCTATCTTTCCTTAAACATGTTTTTTTACAAAGCCAAACACAAATGTAATCGATGTGACGTTTCGGACGTTTAATTATTCCTTCATAGAACGTTAAAATTCTAATGAATTATTGATTGAGATGCAATGACATCACATATATATATATATTCGTATGAAACCACGTGACAGGTACAAAAAAGAAACATATATAAATTATATAAAAAAAGTAGAAATACATTTAAAAGGGGCCCTTTAAAACACTGCACCATTTGGGATAAGATGTAGGAAAAAACCTGCAGAATAAAAAGCCTCCATCAGAGCGCCACAATATTAATGGTCTTTAGTTGTTAAGATCCAAGCAAAAGCCTCTGGAGTTAAATTATGCAAATCTATGTATCCAAATTCAAACTTAGCTAGAGGACATGTTTCAACAATATGTTTAACTGTTTCAATCTCAGCTCTGCAATCACAAGCTGGACTCGCAATCACATTCCACTTGAATAATATACTATTGTGCCTTCCATGGCCCGTCCGATTCAACTTACAGCAAATTTTTCTTGGTTGTGTAAAGCCAGTCACTTCAATCAAATGATCATCTATGGTTTTTTGGGCCTTACTTTGGATTCATCCTTGTCTTGGCGTGAGCACTGCGCTCTTCTGGCCGGCCGGGTCTCCTCCGCCATATATGCGTTGAATATATTGAAGAGATGTACCTCGACTGATGCAATCGAGAAATTTTATTATGGTAGCATAGAGTCTCGCCTGCGTTATGCAATTATTTTTTGGGGATCATCCACCAGCTTCAACACTATATTTCTATTGCAGAAGAGAGTGATTCGATGAATGTGTGGGGCGCATTTTTTGGCCCCCTGCAGGGATCTTTTCCGTAATTTGAAGATCTTAACGCTCCCTTCTTTGTATATTTATGAGCTGATTATGCTAGTGCAGAGAAATTCGTCACGGTTTGTCAGGAATAACCAGGTTTATGTTACTATGACCACGCGAAACGGGTTCAATTTGTCTGTGCCATCGCACAGGTCAAGCAGCTACGAGAGGGGGCCTTATTACAAAGCTATCTCGGCTTTTAATGCACTCCCGGAGTACTTAAAGATAGCTGCTGATGTGAATAGAACCGCATTCAAACGCAATTTGAAAGCATATCTTTTGGACAGGGCCTTCTATAACTTTAAAGAGTTATTAAATAATACGTTGTAAATACCGGACGTGGATACTATAAATTGTGTTAACTTTTGTATGTCTGTTCTCTTAATGTAACATACATATTGTGCTGTATATGATTCTGCTATTGCAGTGTGTTCTTTTTTTAACTTTTCCTTTGTTTGTTATTTGACACTGCCAATGATTTTTTGTAAAAATTTACGGCAATAAATTATTATTATTATTATTATTATAATTGTTAATTAAACACTTCACATTCTATACCAAGTAGATTTCCAGAGGTCATTAATGGAAAATTGTTGATTTAGGAGATCTTCCTTCCAAATTCGACTACGTGATTTCAATCTATAAGGTGGTAAGTTCTGAAGATCTTGAGTAATTAAATATAAATTAGGAAAATTTTAATATTATCCCAACAACGTTTTAAAGTCAATTTTCTTCTTAACTGATGAAGATAAATGTTAGCCAACATGTTGAGCCAAGGAAGTGGAACAGATTTTACTGTGCCCGTAATAATTCAAAGTGTACAATTTAACTGAATACCTACTTTATTATGTACGCTATTCATCCAAACTGCACTACAATATTCAGCAGCAAAATACATCAATGCAAGAGCGGACGTGCGTAAAATATCCTGAGCTCCCCAATTTGAACCAGCCAATTTCTGTAAGACACTATTTCTTGTCTTAATCTTCATACGCAATTTATCGATCAATATGTTGTTTATATGTTAACGATGTATCCAAAGTAACTCGTAGGTATGTTGGATTAATATTATGTCTTAGAACAGTACCATTAGAAGATACTACAGGTTTTTTATGTTTTTCGTTATTCTTAAGATGGAAACAAAAAACTTCTGACTTAGGTGGGGTAGGACATAACCCCCATTTTCTAAAATAGTCACTCAGAATCAATAGATCTTCGTTTAAATTAACTTCAGTTTGATTGAAATTATTGTGTTGATAAGCAATGGCCATGTCATCAGCGTAGATGAATTTTCTAGAAGTTGTATCTGGTAAAACACTTGTATAGATTAAAGAGAAGAGGAGATAATACCGATTCTTGTGGTAAACCATTATATAATATTTTAAATTTACTACTTTCTCCATTGATAAAAACTCTAAATTTACTATTAGGCAACACATTATATAATTTTAAAAATAATCCATCTAACCAAACTGTATCATAAGTAGCTGTTAAATCAATCAAACTAATCCCTGTTTTCAAATTCTTTTGAAAACCATTCTCTATATAATTTGGTAAACCTAATACTTAATTACAGCAACTACAATTTGGTCTATGGTCTATGGACTCTATGGGAAAGATATTTTCCATAATTGAAGATATTCTGTGATATAGTAATTTCTCTAACATCTTGTAACATACTGATAATAATGAGATTGGTCTAAAACATATAAGTGACATCTTAATGACTGATGATGGATTGGTTAAATATCCGAAATGATAGGTAGATTAAATTTGCGTTTATTTTAAATTAAGCAACCCAAATCTTGTTTCAAGAACAGTAATAAAACCAAGTTTACAAATTAAAAGTAATCAGTGAAGAGGATGATTATTTGTTTGCAATTTAATAAGTTTTGAGTTATTATTACTGATTACCTGTGTAATATATCCAGTTGGTGTGCCCTTCATTCCCCATATAATCTGAAGAGTTAGAAGTTTACGTTGCCCTTCTTGAAACTTGCTCCACTTTGCATTTGTGTTATTGCACCAGTCTTTAAATGACTGGAGCATTACTAATATTAGTTTTGTACTAAAACCTATTTTCTTATATTCATTAAACATAATACACAAAAATTAATACAGGACATTGTTTAGTATCCTCACAAGTACCTACACATAAATCTGTGATTATGACTGATTGCTATATACAGGGTGTTTAGTGCATCGATTGCCAAATTAAATTGGTCGATAGAAGGGGTCATTTGCTGTCTCTTAAGACCCAATAACTAAATTAGTTCATTAGTCCAACGGCTTTTTTTCCACCTTTTAAATTTTTATTTTACAAAATTCAGCATTTGAACCTAAATTTTAAAAAAAAGTTGTAGGTACAACCTCCAAATTTAAGTTTGGTTTTAATGTCTATCGCCTCGTTCTCAGGTGGCACCTGCTACCCCCCTTGTCTCTCAACCTTACAGTTCCCACACACTTACACGCTCGACCAGTGACCCAAAAACAGGACGCCACCAATTGACGAGCTTCTCGTAAAAACCTCACATGTCTATTTTTAACAAAATTGCGTTCGTCGCGGCATCTGATGGTGCTTTACAATATCTTATAATAGGATCCTGTAAAAACCTCACTACAACCGAAAAATATCGTATGCCAAAAATCGTACATATCTGTGAAAACAGTACATGTCCATTGAACTTCCGGTAAAAGCATCACTAGTCCAGGACATGTGAGGTTTTTATTAGAAACGTTGTTATGACATTTCTAGGTGAAATAATAATAATTTATTAGTGTATTATTGTGGCATAATAGAAGTTGTGGTGTCTGTGCTACGCTTTAAACAACCATCAATGCAGATTTTAATAACGCACATGCATTGCCCAAAAAGCGAGAAAAGAAGGTTCATAAAAGTAGTGTGATAAAGGACTATAAAGTAAAAGGATTGTTACATAAAAACCACAAGGGAAACATTGTAGAAGTTCGCCAAATTGGAGATGATTGCAGGTACGTAACTACATTTTTTTGTTGTATGTCTGGTAATGGATTTGCTTTATAGATGTAAGAAATATCAATGTTTTCAAATAACAACTGCTGAAGAGAGAGAAAATATTTTTCCAAATTTTTAAAAAGAAGTCAAGAACGGGGGAGATATCTTGCATAAGTTTTGACTTCATGCAAAACCTACCATTACCACACATTCCATCCAATCCTGTATTTTTCGCACGACAACTGTGATATTATGTAGTTGGTATACATGACCTAGCCACCCACAATGCCACGATGTACAAGTATATGGAATCTGAAGCAAAAAGAGGTGAAAATGATGTCACATCTATTCTGCTCCACTACTTTAAAGATATGAAAAAAAAAAGGTAGAGCGAATCGAAGTACCTCAAGACTGGACTAAACTGATAGAAGCCTCGAGAACTATACCAACGCCGTTTAATGTTATAAATGTTGATTCATCCATGATTTATGATATAAAAGGTGCTACAGATAAACATTTTATTAAAACTGCAAAACCACCAATTCAGATAAAGACGCCAGATCACTTAAAATTTCGAAAGACAATCCATGTGTACGTGACAGATGCACTGGACCTTGGCGTTCCTCTTTGGTACGCTCTAAAGTTAAAATAACAAGTGAGTTGTTGCTTAAGGCGAAAGGTGACGGCCAAGTGTGCAAGAGAGATAAAAGTATCGGAAAAGTATTCCCGTTTTTATAAACAAATTACCAAACCTATTTCCTTTTTAAAAGTAGTATATGACTTAAAATGCTCTTCTACGGAGATGCAACGTCTTACTTTTTTTATAATAGTAGAGATATTTTGTTTAATTTCCGTATTTAATGTTTTTTTAAAATTCTGAGAAAGGGCGCATGTGAAGAAAATATTGTAAAATATAATCCAAAAAAGAAAAAAAATCTGATGAAAATTACCGTCCGAAACGCAAATAGTAATTTTCTCTCATGCTTTTTTTCATGTAATTCTTTTACAGCGAACGGTCTCGGTCGGTCGGCTGTGGTTCTGTTGTTAATCTAGTGATTATGAGACAGGGCATTGGGGAAATGTCTACGTAAATGTTTGTGAATGGATAGTTTCGTAATTTTTAAAATAACAATAGTATGAGTTAGTAAAATAGAACAATATGACTAATGGAATTAATTTAAATTAATTAATTAAATAAATAATGAAGGAAAATAGGTTACATATATGATAGAATAAGTCCAATAATGGCTGTCAGAGCAATTACCGGCTTTGAAAATTCATCGTTCGTTTCGCACTCGGGTTTTCAAAACTAGTAACTAGTCATGGTATGTTTTTTAAGAGTTTATATTCAAAGCTTGTTGTATACTACATTTTTTAGATAGGTAGGTAATTTTTAAAATACGACAATATTGAATGACAAAAACACCCTGATATAAGTCAGAAATCTGACTCATTGTCATGACGTCATCTTCGAAGCAGCAAGTGCGGTTTGTTTTCATGTTTGGGTATTTATTACGTGTGCTACTTGTAGTTTTGCGATCGACTCTTATTAGTTATCATCTAAAAATGCGATGTTGTGCAGTTTTTGAGTGCTCAAATTACAACCGGAAAATTAAGGCAACTAGTATAAAATATTTTAGTTTCTTGAAAGATGTGGAATTGGCAAATAAATGGATAAGAGCCTGTCAATCAAACGATAAGTTCAGTTTAAAATATAACTCAGTGCTCTCAAATAATTTTAATTCAAATTTGTTATATTACAATTCCTTTCACATTCTTACAGTGCCAGTAATTTTAATTCTTTTTTACTTTCTTATACGTAGTATAAGGAAGTATTGTGATGACGAAAATTTTCGGCCTCGAGATTTTTGCAGTTGTCCACGTTTTGAAGTCTCCTGATACCAAATAATTGGTTTTTAAAAAATGTCTCCGTGTCTCTGTGTGTGGTCACGTTTACGATCAAACGGCTACAACTATCAATTCCAAATTTTGTATTTACGAGTATAATCTCCCTCTTGAGACCTGGTTAGATTTTCAGTAAAATCGGTAGACCCGAAGTAGTTTTTGCCAATATTCGTCTATTACTAAGTTTAAAGAATTCAAATGTACTCACAATTAAATTTGAAAAAAACTGTATTAAAAAAGTTTTTCGAAATTCCTACCGGAAGTAGGTCTTTTATTCTTATCAAAAATCAGTTTTTTCCAAACATTTCGCAAGTCATGCTTTCTAGACAGGTACATTACGAGTATAGAAGAATTTAAAACATGATTTTCAATACCTTTTGTATAAAAAAAATTTCTAAATTCGGACCGGAAGGAACACTCTAACAAAAGTGATACTTTTAGCGAGTAGCACGAATATCTTGCAAATAGAGAATACAATCCCGGAATTAGACTAATGGTTTCTAATTGGGCTCAAATGAAAAAAGAAACTTAAGTAATTTCTTAAAAACTATTTATTAATATTGTTGCACAACACAATACACAATATACTAAAATAAGGAACAAAAAAGATAATACAAAAAACTATTTAGAATTTCGAAAATACAATCGCAGAAATATCAAAGCATCCAATGTTTGACTTCCAAGCCTACTTCATAGTTTATCGCCTACATAAGGAGCAGCTGAACGGACGGAAAAATTATGAAAATATGCGTTTCGGACGTTAATATTCGCAGTAGAAAAACAATAAAAACATTGAAATACATAAACATTAGTTCTACAACATCGCCCTTTCTCGAATTTTCTTTTTGTCTGTTTTTTTTGGAAGTTATTAAATATATTTCTTTCATAGAATGAATGCATCATTTTTAAATACACTTAACTATATATACCATCAATAAAATGCATAATATAAAATCAGCAGACCGGAAGTAGTAGTATACTTAAGTGAAAAAACCGAATTTTACCAATATTTCATCAACTGCTAAGTTTAAACAAATTTATAAAGAATTCATAAGTACCCAAAATTAAATTTGAGAAGAATTTTATTAAGAAAGCTTTTCGAAATTTCTACCGAAAGTGTTTTACTCTTATCGAAAATCAGTTTTTTTCGAATATTTCGTAAGTCATGCCTTTTAGACAGGTACGTTACAAGTATAAAAGTATTTAGAACTTAATTTTAAATACCCTTTGTATAAAAATGAGTTTCAAAATTTGAACCGGAAGTAACACTTTTACTCTTAGCCAGTAGCAATTTCTTTCGAATATCTCGCAGTGTGCATTCTATAAAGATTTGTTAAGAGAATAGGAATACTGAAAATAGGATTTTGAATAATTTTTATATAAAAAATTCTTAAAATTTGGCTTAGTTTTCTAAGATAATAGTATATTATGCAATGATCATTTTATGATAGCTATTAAGACACGAGTAAGAAAATTACAATATGAGGCGAAGCCGAGTATTGTAATGAATACGAGTGTCTTAATAGCCATTAAATGCGAGTTGCATACACCAGTTTTTCTACGACCCCATAATAAAACATTATATTTTTAACATTCCATTTCATAAATTGAGGTTAAAATTTTCCATGCACCTTTGCGAATTTAGCTGGTAATAAATTCTTCGTGCTTACTAAGGCTTGTTCCATAATTTCTGGTGGACTCAAAGTTTACATTTCACTGTCATTATCCCTCATTTTTACCGTTTATATTTTCAAAAGAGCACAAATTTTAAGTACTTACTGGTAAATTGCAGAGAACTGTCACATTTATTTAATTTGTATATCTGTCAGATATGCAGTCACCATATTGAATATTGTTTGAATATTGGAATGTCGCATTCCTATTGGATATAAGATTGTATCGTAATGAAAAATCTGTATTCCTATTGGATATAAACTTGTATCATAATGAAAATCTGTATCGTAATGGACATCATTAAAGTACAGGTTCGGCATATCTAATAATACAATTAAAGTATGAGAGTAGAAAAAACTATTTAAAGCAATTTAGAACAATTTTGTATCATATGGAACGCTCATACGTATAAGAAGAAGGTGGCCGGCCACACCTCATTATAATGTTTGGCACTAAGTCGAAGATGGTTTCTTCCCTTAGTCGAGTATCTTTTATCCATGTTATTCCTGTTTGTTTTATCACTACAGAACTGAACTCAGAAATGCGAAAACTTTAAATTGATAACTTGTACTGCATAAGATGTGTGTCAGTTTTGAATCAAGACATGCGGTCACGACCTAACATTGTGATCTTGCGCGTTCGGGATGGGTAGCGGCGAGAGGTGTAAGGGGACGGAAAAATTATGAAAATCTGCGTTTCGGACGTTAATATTCACGGTAGAAAAAAAAATAAAAACACTAAAGTACATGAAAATTAACTTTACAACGTCGCCCTTTCTCGAATTTTCTTTTTATCTGCTTTTTTGGAAGTTATTAAATATATTTTTTTATAGAATAAAATATAAAAAAAGTAAAACGTTGTATATTTTCTAAATACACTTAACTATATATACAATCAATGAAATTCGTAATATATTGTATAGTTTTTGAAAAAAACGGGAAATAAAATCAGCGCCATCTTTCGTTTCCGAAACACATTAAATTCATGTCACCTTTCGCCTTAAAATAAGGCTCATATGCCCCTATACACATTAATCAGAAAAAAGTTGGTGATCTGGTTCAGCTGCTACAGTTACATGTCCGACAAGACAATAAATTTTATGATGATTTATTTTTGTCGTTTGCTGGAACAACTCATCAAGAAGATTTTTGCGATAATGAAGACAATAGCAGTAGGCTTTCATGGTTAACAAATATGTGGGATGAATTTTTTATTCAAGAATTTTCTTAGTTTCATTTTTTTGTGTTAATTACTTATTCTTTTTATTAAAGTATGTAACCTTGGTCTAATATTACCTAATAAAACAATCAATTTTTTTGTTTAATTTTTTGTATTTTCTGAGAAAAGCGTCACTTGTCCACCAATTTGTTGAGTTCCCTTCAATAACTGTTAGCACAAATGGTAGTACAAAAGCTAATCTTTATTCTGTCAATATTAAGTAAAGCACGCCTCAAAGTAGAATCTTCTAAACGAAATACACAAATCACTTAACAACATTTATTGCTTTACCCAAAAAACATATGTGGTTTTCATGAGAAGCTCGTCAATTGCTACTCATAAGAAATTATACTTGGAGCACTTTTTCTTAAATTTAGTACAAATGATTTCTAATGGAGGATAATGCGTAACATATACAGGGGTTGGTAGTTGGTAGTAAGTCAGTAAAAAAATATTTCTTTCTCGTCTTTATAAATATTTAAGTTTTACTGTACCGTTACAAGTCATGACCAAATTGTGTACTTGATATGGTGGGTGTTACTTGTTTTGTATTCTGCTGTTACTTGTAAAACTTGGCAGATATGACAATGCCTTGTGTCTTCGGAATCTTACATAAATATATAAATATATACGTTGCAGTGTGTTGACTTACAACTTATATATTTATATTAATTTAAAAAGAGACAATTTCCTATGTTGTTGTTACAACTCTCGACAATAAACAAAATGATTTGATTATAAATAAAGTAAAATAATAAATACCTTTTGCCACTGCGTTGGACTTTTTTTAATTGGATCTTTACCTATTTTGTTCAATACTGGTATGACATCTTTCCAAAATCTTTCATGATTGTCGTAATTGTCAGGAATGGTTCCATATTCTTCAATTTCTTGCATAAGACTTGTCCATTGGAGGCAGTACCCTTTGGGCATGGTGGATACGGTTCGATAATTTAAGCTGATTTGTGCCTCTAAAGAAAAGGAAAAAAAGGTTTACAGTTTTATGTCAATAAACATTTAAGGCTATTTGCCTGGGAATTTTTTAAATGTTATGTGAATGACACTAATTGTATAATCTTCCTGGTTTGAAAGAAGTGAAAAGGTTGTCACTTAGATCTTCTTGTTTTAGATGCTGTGATGTCGTGTTTTAAGGTGTTTTTAAATGATATAATTTTACCTGATAAGTATATATGACTTTATTTATACTAATGTACAAGTGTAAAACAGATATATATATATATACAGGGTGATTTTTTTAAAGCGGTCGTTAGACGTTTCTCGGAATCTACTAAAGTGAGACGAACGAAATTTGGTATGCGTCTATAACTCTGCACAATCTATCTTGCTAAAATATTTTCATCAAGATTCTACTTCCGGTTATACCGGAAGTTGCCATCAACTTTCTTATTTTAAATAGAACCATACATTTTTTTATCATCATCGAATCGACCATTCAATTTGCTTAATTGCCAATCTAGGTTGTGCCAATCTAATAGCCATGGTTTTCAAGATATTCAATTATTTTGGTAAAAATAGCTGCTTGCAGAGTGTTTTTCAAAAAATCGTAGTTTCCGAACCGCTCTTTATAATAAAGAGGAAAAAATTGTGTTCTATAGAAAAAAGTACATTTTATCAGCTCAGTAAACCTCTGAGTTCAAATCGATGATTAGGAAGACCGTTAAAAATTTTTGAACTTTTAAAATTAGAAAAGCAAAAAAAATAATTTGTTCAAATGGAAGCACTATTTTTTTTTACAGGAATCAACAGATATTCTAATTTGGAAGATTTTTTCTTTAATGGTCGATATGGCTTCGGCCAACCGTTTTCTAGTAATAGGCACTTTTCTGAAAAAAATGTTTCAAATTTGTTTTGAAAGAGCGTAGTAGCCTTTGGACTATGCGATTTTCGGTGTTGCTATGGTTACCATCATAATATTCGCGTCAAAACTTGTCAGTTTTGTATTAGTTTTGTCTTTATTACGCAAATAACTCCTATAATGCAGAACGAAATTGTTAATCGTCGTTTTCGTTACACAAACGAGCAAATTTTCGATTTGTTTTTATGTTTTGGTGAATGTAACCGAATTGTAGCTAGAACATGTCGACTCTTCAATGAAAAATATCCCCATTTGCCGGCTATGACCCCGAATAAATTTCGAAGATTAAAAAACAATTTTATAAATTTTGGAAAAACAACATTTAACAGAAGAAACACGCGGTGGGTCCAGACAGAAGAGGCTGAAATAAATATTTTGGCTTATTTTGATGCCCATCCTCGGGCTTCTATTCGATCAGCATCTCTGGATTCTCGGCTTCATTATTCCACAATTCAGAGAATATTGCGAAAGCATAAGAAGCATCCGTTTTCGTTTATTCGACTGCTAAAGCTACGGAGAACAGATTATCCTAGAAGAGTCCAATTTTGTGAAGAATGTTGCTTCGAATTCAAGAGGACCAAAACTTTTTGAGGAATATTATTTGGACGGACGAAGCAAAATTCGACCAAAACGGAATTACAAACAGACGAAATAGACACTTCTGGGCGTATGAAAATCCCCGAATTGTAGAAACTGTTGACAACCAACAAAGATTTAAAGTTAATGTCTATTGTTTAATCCTGTATGACCAAATTAGATTTGTATTATACAACGACAACCTAAACGGAGCACGTTACGTGGAAATTTTACAGGACAGCGTGGTGCCATTTATTGATAATTTACCTTTACAACAGATGAGAAGCTGTTGGTATCAAATGGATGGCGCCCCTCCGCATAACACAAGAGCTGTGGATCGGCAATTGACAACCATGTTTGAGGACAGATGGTTAGGAAATAAAGGACCATGGCGGTGGCCACCGAGATCACCAGATTTAACGCCTCTGGACTTCTACTTATGGGGTGTCATAAAAAGCAAAGTTTATGACAGAGTTGTCGATTCTATTGAGGACCTAATCAACCGTATCAACGTTGCGTTCGAAGAGATTGACCCGGCAGAGCTGTCTATAGCGACTACGCACGGAGTCCATTCACGAATGGAAATGTGTTTGCGGGAAAACGGCGAACACATAGAGCATTTATTGTAATATTGTTAAAATTAAAATATTAAATTGTCATTTAATATTAAATTGTTATTAAATTATTATTTGTTATTAAATCATTATTTTTTTATGATGGTAACCATAGCAACACCGAAAATCGCATAGTCCAAAGGCTACTACGCTCTTTCAAAACAAATTTGAAACATTTTTTTCAGAAAAGTGCCTATTACTAGAAAACGGTTGGCCGAAGCCATATCGACCATTAAAGAAAAAATCTTCCAAATTAGAATATCTGTTGATTCCTGTAAAAAAAAAATAGTGCTTCCATTTGAACAAATTATTTTTTTTGCTTTTCTAATTTTAAAAGTTCAAAAATTTTTAACGGTCTTCCTAATCATCGATTTGAACTCAGAGGTTTACTGAGCTGATAAAATGTACTTTTTTCTATAGAACACAATTTTTTCCTCTTTATTATAAAGAGCGGTTCGGAAACTACGATTTTTTGAAAAACACTCTGCAAGCAGCTATTTTTACCAAAATAATTGAATATCTTGAAAACCATGGCTATTAGATTGGCACAACCTAGATTGGCAATTAAGCAAATTGAATGGTCGATTCGATGATGATAAAAAAAATGTATGGTTCTATTTAAAATAAGAAAGTTGATGGCAACTTCCGGTATAACCGGAAGTAGAATCTTGATGAAAATATTTTAGCAAGATAGATTGTGCAGAGTTATAGACGCATACCAAATTTCGTTCGTCTCACTTTAGTAGATTCCGAGAAACGTCTAACGACCGCTTTAAAAAAATCACCCTGTATATCAATAAAGGAAATATCACGGATACATAATAAAAATAGGAAAAAGAATTCGGGTTAATCCGCTGTAGTGCAACCGCAGACACGTGTTTCAGACTCGTTGGTCATCGTCAGTACGGTGTAGCCAAGGAATAAGGTGGGATATCCTTGGAGATAGAAACAAAAAACAAAATGACAGATATCTCTGTCTTCCCGATGGTCTTCATTTTGTTTTTTGTTTCTATCTCCAAGGATATCCCACCTTATTCCTTGGCTACACCGTACTGACGATGACCAACGAGTCTGAAACACGTGTCTGCGGTTGCACTACAGTACAGTATTTAATCAGTATGAATCATTTTTATCATTAAATTGTATTAAGAAACAGATGTTTGAGTCTTACCGAATAAGAAATTTGTATAATTTGATTTCTCTAATCAACAATATCAGTGTCGATTGGGAACAATATAATTTTCAATAATTCTAAACTTTTCCTTTTTAGAGAATAGAAATCTTTTTGTATTTTATAAAAAAAAAGGATTTTTACAATATCTAATTGTTTTATTGTTATTACAATTTTCTGTAAAACGTTGGTCGTGCTGTTAAAATCAACAAACACCAACATCTAAAGTAAATACAAATCCCTGCTGAAATAAGGAATAAGAAGCCGTAAAGTTCCATAAAATCGGGATCTTTATAAAATATATAATATGGAGTGAGAAGACCACCTTTGCAATTTGTAGAGTCCTACTTGTTCCAACAGGGAAAACAGGTGGTCGTGTAGAATAGAATTGTATCGAAAGTACGAACAATAAGTACAGGAGTTCCGCAGGGGTAAGTATTAGGACCATTGTTTATAATTTATGTAAATAACCTATCAAGCAACATCGGGACGGGAAAAGTCAATCCATTTGCAGACGATACCTCGATACTGACTTCAGCAAAGACTACGGATGAGGTATGGGTGAAAACAGAGAATCCCATGGAAAATGGGCAATAATAGTTTAGCAGCAATAGCTTAAAAATCAACAAAAGTAAAACTAATCATCTGCATATATCGGCCATATCAAACACTTGTACACAAACAGCTAGCTTCCTGGGAATAGAAGTAAATAACAATCTTAAATGGGATTCCCATGTGCAGGTGCTGCAAAATAGATTAGCATGACCCATATATCTCATAACGAGAACCATATAGCGGAAACCGTATATTAAGGTCACTGCCAATTCAGAGCTTCGTATGGAATAATAGTGTGGGCTTCGTCTGGGGTGGTCTTGAGGATATTCTTGCAGCGGAAGAAGGCAGTAAGAGCGCTAACGTTCTTAGTTAATATATTATTCTCAAAAATCTTACTTTCTAAATTGTCCATAAAAATTTCTGCTAAAAGAGGTGATAAAGGATTTCCCATAATTAAACCACTATTGCACTTATAAAATTTATTCTCAAATGAAAAGTAATTCTGTTCTAAGCAAACAGATAATAATTGTAAAATCTCATCTTTTATAAGAATGTTAGTTTTGTTACATTCTAACATCCTTTTAATTAATTCAACTGTTTCAGTAGGTGGTACACTCGGGAAAAGGTCTTTTACATCGAATGAAATTAATTTAGTGTTATCAGGTAACTTAAGATCTTTCATATTATTGATTATTTGAAAACTATTTTCGATACTATATTTAGGTTTGAATTTCGTATGCTTAATTATAATATCTATCAAACATTTTGAAACTTTAACTGCTGGTGTTGTAACATATGAAACAACTGGTCTGATCGGATAATTTTCTTTATGCAATTTAATTAAAGAATATAGTATCGGTGGTTGTGGATTCATTACTTTTAATTTCTGTCTTTCATAATAATTACTTATATTAAATAGGCTAGGTGAATTATTAATCGTCTTAATGATTTCTTTTTGAAAGGCTATTGTCGGGTCTTTTTGGATTACAATATATTTTTCTGTATCTAGAAATTGATTAGTTTTTGATATACAATCTACTTATTTAATTCTTATAAAAGATGAGATTTTACAATTATTATCTGTTTGCTTAGAACAGAATTACCTTTCATTTGAGAATAAACTTTATAAGTGCAATAGTGGCTTAATTATGGGAAATCCTTTATCACCTCTTTTAGCAGAAATTTTTATGGACAATTTAGAAAGTAAGATTTTTGAGAATAATATATTAACAAAGAACGTATTATTTTGGTTCAGATATGTTGACGACATTTTGGTAGGATACACAGGTACAAACAGACAATTGAAAAATTTCTTTGCGTTTATTAATTCTATTAATTCTCATATTACGTTTATACTAGAAAAAGAAGTGAATAATAGTATCAATTTCTTAGATCTTACGTTAAAAAGAGTCAATAACCAAGTGCAATTATCAATTTACCACAAAGTATCATATACCTACTGACATAACCATTCATAACAAATCCAACCATCCATACCAACACAAACTAGCAGCTTTCCACAGTATGATCCATAGATTAATTAGTATACCTATGTCCACTTCGGACTATAGGAAAGAATATAACATTATTAAACAAATTGCCTATAATAATGGATACGACCCAAATTTAATAGATAAATTAATTTCTAAGATATTATTCAACAAAACGTTACAAGAAATTTATCCAATCACTAAAGATAATGCAATTAAAAAGTTCAAATCTTTCACTTACTTAGGGGAGGACCAAATAAAACGAACAAAATTACTTAAAAAAGAGAAAATTAACATTACATACTAAACTAACAATAGCCTTGCGAAATACATCAAAAATAATAAAGGAAAAACTAATCACAACAATAAATCGGGAGTCTATAGGTTAAATTGTGATACATGTACTAAAGGATATATAGGTCAAACAGGAAGAGCTTTTAAAACACGGATCGCTGATCATTACTCTGCTTACATAAACCGAAAAAATGATTCGACTTACGCGAATCGTTTGATAGATAATAGTCACAGTTTTAATAAAGATTTTGATATTCTTCACGTCGAAAATAAAAGTATTAAACTAGATTTACTAGAGACATTAGAAATTAATAAATATAAACATTCAGACAACCTATTAAACGATCAAGTAGACCTAAACTCATCACCATTGTTAAATCTGTTCAGTCAGTAATACAGTTTCCCTAATTTCACACACATCTGTTAGCAATATATTTAGTTACATGTACTTTTTGTATAGACCCGATACTTTTAGACAAGAAATTGTTCTTGATATATTAGTTCTAAGAATTCCTAATAACATAAAACTATATATAAGAGTTTAAGTGTATGTAGGTAGTCATTATACGTCAATCTGAAGAAGCTACAGTGTAGCGAAACAGCTGTCGTTGTTATTAAATATTAAATACAGTGTAAATCATTTGTTTGTTTATTTCACAAAAAGTTATTTGGCGAATTGTTTTACAAAAGTTTTACATTCGATTTGATTGAATCACACATATACTGACATCCGAGATACGGCTGTGTTTGTGGGAAAAATCTTAAAATATACATCTATATACAAAAAACAATTAAATACCTGTATAATATAGTATATATCTTCCACAAAGTAGTTTTCTAATTTTATTCTTGTTCCACCTCATGCACAAATACGATGTCAACTGTGTTTTTGAAACTTTTTATCTACATCTTTTCATATCTAAAGATAATCTATTGAGAGTATATTCGGCGCATGATATAACAAATTTCCCGGTAATTAAATCCCTTATTTATCAGTAAGTAAGTAGTCTAAACTACAAATTAATAAAAAAATATAAAACTTTGTACACGAATTTCTGAAAACACCTAAAATCAATTAACTTTTCAAAACAAATATTTTATGTCATTTCCTTTTCATACACAGCGTGTAAGTTGTTCTCTCTCTCTATTTCTTTAATAATCAGATCTCAAAGTAGTGATGCATAGGAAATGATGTTGATAATGCAAGAAATCATTGGAGTACTGAAACACAGCAAATAATCCTGAATGTATAGAATAATTTGAAGAATGAGAATTATGGGACTAAAACAGAGACAAATGTTGGAACATCGAAATTAACGGAAATGTCTTACGGGACAGTTCAAAAAATCGTTCAGAATGGTTTATTTAAAACAAAGACAAGGAAAGGACAAGGGACAATCAACGAAAATTAGTATGTGCGATTTTGATATTGTGAGAAAAGAAATGTGCCGGTTCTATAAAAGAAATGAAGTTTCTACATTGCAAAGTTTGTGCAACTCCATGAAAGAAAACAATAGATGGCAGTGTTGTATCGCTACATTGTCGCGCGTTATTTAGGAAAACGGATTTAAATTTAGTATTTATAGTTAATAAGCGGCGAACAATTATGGAATCTCAAAGTTTGGAACTACTGCAGGATCTATATCTAACGAAAGTGAAGGCATTTAGAGGAGAAAAACGTTTTATTTGCTACTTGGACTAAACGTGGTTCGGGAATGTGTTAGGTTAATGTTCCTGTTTCCAGTGGAAAAAGAATAATTATTCCACATGAGAAGTTCCTTGTTTGAAGAGTGAATCGTGAATAAGCTACTATCGTCTTTACCCTCAAAAAGTGTCATTGTTATAGATAATGCCAGTTACCACTCACAAGTTATTAAAATACCTAATGGGTCATGCACAAAACTTGAAATATCATTTTTTTTGAGAGGAACATGACCTTTCTTTTGAAGCAGATTATTCGAAGAAACAACTCCTGGAAGTCTTGCAAACGAAAATATTTCAACAGCAGTATTTTATTGATAATACTGCAGCAGGCGCAGGTCAGACAGTACTACATTTGCCTATATATTACTCTATCTTCAATCCTATAGAGTTTATTTGAAGTTCACTAAAGCAACACATTTGTCGCAAAAATACCGCTGCCACATTTAACGAAACAACAATATATACGATCCGAGAGCTATATTATTAATAACACCAGATACTTGGAAAAACTGTATACAACATGTAATCGAAGAAGACGAGTATTTACAGTTCGCATACTCCATACCGAAATTCACAATACAAGTAGATGACGATGCAATTAGTGATTCTGATGACTGAAACAGTATTTAAGTTATAAATTAATGATAATGTATATAAGATGAGTATGTACTTAGAGCCGATAAGATACAATTCCTTGCAGGAATTTAGTAATTATATAATTATTTGATTTTTGTGACAGGGATCTGCTTAGCAATCAATGCTTCATAGACTAATTAACGTCCCTTTAAGTAAAGAAAACTTTGATTTAGAATTAAATAGAATAATAATATTTTAGCAAAACTACTGTTACATTTTTTTTATTTGGTATTCTAAGTTTTATTTTAATATTGTATAAATTTGGTATACTCCCCGCGAGCTGCTGTCTTCTGAATTCGTCCATGAGTGGGTGAGATGCTTGGAATTACTCTTTAATTACAGTTGGGATGTTAGTTCTTTCATTTTCGGTTGTACGGTATTTCCCCTTGACTAATTTACGGTTTTCATCGGGAACAATTATATTTTATTTCGATTTTAGTAATTAATAAGTGGTTACTATTGACACGCTAGCGCCACCTGTCATTGATGGTTAACGCAAATCTACTTGGGGTTATTTAATTGATTCCGAATTAACGTCTTTTATTTTTCTTCTTTTTAACTACCGTACATATTCTGTTTGTAATATAATTGTTTGTGTAATTCTTCTTGAAATTAGTAAATAGTTCTTTGTCTTCGCCGTATGTACCTACAACAAGACGTTTTCCGAAATTTAGCAAGAGGGCATTCTATAGCGTCGACCCCCCCCCGATTGGCTGAGTGTCATGCAGAGGAGGTATTTTGGGTTTTGATCTCGTCTGCCGAACGTGAAACCGCTGCAGCGAACATTTTAGTGCTTGCGTGCCCATGATATAAAATTTAGAATAATTATTTGTCGTATGGATTTTGCTGTACGCTATTTTTAAGAATGGATAGAGCGTAAGAACGTTGTTTTTCGTATTCTTGGTCGCACGATTGTGCTGATATTTTACAAGCATTAAAAAATTGGACCGTTCGCTGCTGTTGGGATGACCTAGATTTGAATTGATTTAAAAAGCACACTACGATTCAATTACCGACATTGCATTTGCTATCATTCTGACGCCATCTTGAATGATGTAGATCACATGTTGTGGTTATTTTCCCGGAACGTAAACTTCCAGCCGAAATTTCGAAAGCAATAGAATAGGGAGACAACCTGTGCCACTGTTTGATACTTCCGTCACCAGGGAGTTGTTCCACAGGACATTTACCATATGATTGGAATATCTTTGTGCTCCGCTGTGGAAGGTAGAAATATTTTGATTACTTGTACCTGTGGAAGATAGATTAGTAAGATTTCAATGTTATAATTGTGGGCCAGTGTCTCAGATTTGTATTAGTAGTTGTTTCATTAAGATTGGCCTTGTGTGTCATGTTACACTCTGATGTTTGATGAGATCGGAGGTAAAAGACCAGTTTGTATTTAGAGACTTTTGTTCATTTCCGATTCTCGTAACGTTGTATAAATTCAATGACCTTTTTTTAACGTCATTCAGTATTAATGTCTAAAAAATTGTTCTGGCAGAGAACATTGTCCAAATCAAACGATTTGGCAGAGTATTGTTGGAATCCTAACGTTGTTCAAACTTATGGCTTGATAATTTGTTTCTGTTAACATAATATTGTTTAAATTTAATGACTTAACAATGTGTCTTGATAGTTTGAAACGTTATTCAAACTTAACGATTTCTTTTAATTACTGATTGATTTTAACCAGCAGTGATCGTGTGTTCCTGTTGAATAATCTCTTGCAGAGGCAAGGGTTGTTAATTAATTTAGTAGCAGTGCGAGGTTTGTCCTCGGCTAATTCTTGATTCATTTAATCGGTAGTTATTTGTGTACTTAAACTTTATATTTATATCACAGGGGTTACCCGTAGATATCTTTTTCCTTGTAAAGAACTTTGTAAAAGACAAGTACTTGTTTTCCCTTAATTTTGTTCGCGAACGCGCCATACTTGACTGCGCTTCCGGCCTGTTTGGTTTTAGGGCTAGATCTTCCCGTTAACAGGACGGGCGTGGCACTACAGAAATCTAAAACGCTATCTTTAATTTCGCCCACAATAAAAAAAACAATAGAAATTAATAAATTTAATAAATCAAGTATAATTTTAAATGACAACTAGATATAAATAACTCCCCCCCCCTACTCAATTTAAAATTCTAATATATCCACCCCCTCTCAGAAAGAGATTATTTTTGTATTGATATATATAGGAGCTCTGTCTACTTTGAAATTTTATTTTCATCCTCCTGATGAAGCCACAGTATGGCGAAATATATTTAGTGTGGGAATATTATAATTGTTTGAAACTAAACAATTGTGTTTTATCATATATGAATATTAAGGTGTTTGAACATATTTTTACATTCATCTTTAAAAGTTGATTAAAACTGTTTATTCAAAACACAAATTGTCACATTTAAACCAAATTTATTTCTTTTTAATGTTCATACAGTTATTTATACATTTATTTATACTAAATACGTAACTAATACTAATACTAACAACTTTTCTATACTAAACAGAAGTAATTTATTTTGTTTATATACAATAATTTACAAGACAAATATTTTTTTTGTACATAAGTTACAGTATTAATAATTTACAGAATAATTATGTACATTAGTAACATATTATAATTACAGTTTAATACGTATTTCTAGGGGGCAGTAATTAACAAAAATTTAAGTCGTATATTTCTACTGATGAAATTATATATAGCGTACATACCAATGGATGTTCGTCATTTACAATTATTAGATCTTATTCAATCGGTGACGCCAAGTCTTGACAAATTGGTTAACTTTGGCTTAACCAATTTGTCAAGACTTGGCGTCACCGATTGAATAAGATCTAATAATTGTAAATGACGAACATCCATTGGTATGGAATAAGAAAAACTGGTACATATTGGTAATTAATGTAGCCCCTTTTTGTTTCTCCTTTTTCTTTGCTACCCCTTTTTTTTTCTTAATAGCATAAGGGCCCAGAAAGTATGGCACCACCACTCAAAAGATCATCTTTTAATTTCCAAAATGCATCAGCCTTGTGTCAGTGTTACGTTGAGGCAACCTGTGAAACTATAGGTTGGACAAACTACCACTTATACTAGCCTAATAAATCAACCAGGCTTCACACAAAGAAATAATGCCTTATAATCTGTTTCAAGATATAGTGCGATGTCATAAATAAAACCATTAAGAATCTATTGTGCTAATCCCTCCATAATCCGGCAATAGCAAACACAAATTTTAAGTACCTGGAAAGTATCTGTGCCGGCTTAAGGGTATTAAGAAAATAAAGGAATTAATATTAGTTTATAATTTTAACATTCAATTCAGGGATAATATCTCTTAGAATTAACAGAATAAATTAGCGAGCAAAATGTATTCTTGTATTTCACATAGCATAGTTGACATTTTGTATAAATATACATTCATATTATAATACACATATACTTTTATAATTTCTAATCAAATACTGAAAATAAGGGCCTGTAGCTTGCTTCTCACATCGATTACTTTTATTGCATACCACCTGCCGTGTTCAAGCAACCTGTGGGAACTTGCATTCGCACTATATCTTGAAACAGACAGTACCTGTAAACTACCCTCGATCTCTGTAGGTAAATATTGAAGGTGCAGTTGCCATTACTCAGTGATGAAGTATATGAGTCATAGACTAAAATTCGATGACCTTAAGGGCGCCACTCTCTAGCAAAATTTATCCTTCAAAACGTTAAACTTCGAGATATAAACAAAATATTCTCGACGATTTACGCAATTCACAATAAGACAAGTAAACAAATAAGAACCTTATGAATAACAATTTTGTTTGTTTAAGTAGTCCAGAAGGTGTATATAAGGAACAATTAACGATGGAATAATAGTCACTTAAAAGTAAAAACAACAGAATTTAAGTACGGATTAATTATCAAATAAATATGTAAACTAAAATAAAGAGATCCTTGCAGAGGTGGAATCTATATTATAGGATAATAACAATAAGAGGTAAGATAAAGTTAATTTAACTGTTTTCTGATTAAATTACAAAAAAAAAACAATATCTCGAACAAAATAAATATATTACGACAGTGAACTTCCACAGTCAATGATCTACCTAGCGCAGAGATCTCTTTACAAATATGAACAAATGTGTTAGATCAGTCATCTCGGAATGTGATCAGTCAGTATATTACAAAGTTAGAATCTGAGAAAACTAAAAGATTAAAAATTAATGACAGATTTGTTAGAAAAAGGTGAATATATATACAGTGTGTCAATAAAGTAAGGAACACCCTAAATATCAGCTTTAAAACATATCTCTAGCAAAAACGCTCAGACACGTATTTCTTTATTTTTGAAGGTGCATTTTCTTAGATTAAATTGAAGTATACAGGGTTATCAAAAAAGAAGATATGACGTTATCATGTGTTTTTTTAAATGGAATACCCTGTATATTTTTAAGAAAATCAAAAGAGCTTCTCATGAAGATTTCAACGATATATGAGTTGTTGGGGATATCTTTAATATTTACTTGTAGAAATTGAAAAAACACTTTTGGTGGAACTACATGATAATTTTTGGTAATTTTAATCTTAGAACGTTGTCATGGCAGAATTGTCAGTATGGAAGGTGACGTCTTATCTAATTAGACACTGACTAACCGCCGTTAGTTTGTTTGGCCTTGCTTGTTTTATAATTGCCATTTCTTTTGATGAAAATGGGTCTAAGTGAGAGAGAACGGATTGAGATTCTTATGATGATTGGTTATGGTAACCGAAGAAGGAGTACAGTGGAAGTTTGCGAACTATTTAATGCAGCGTATCCTAATCGGCAACCAATAACTCGCTCAACTGTAAGTAAAATACTTCTAAAGTATAAGGAGCACGGAAATGTTAGGGATCTATCTAAAACTGGGCGACCAAAAGTGGATGATGAAACTAAGTTAAATGTTCTTTTGACAGTGCAAGATAATCCGAATTGTGCTACTCGTCAAGCAGCTTTAAACTTTAATTGCAGCCATGAGACTGTTAGAAAAATTTGGCATAAGCAGAAATATCATCCTTATAAAGTGCATCTTGTCCATGAATTGTCTGCAGATGATTTTGATCGCCGTTTGGAGTTTTCAGAAAACTTGCAAATACTTTGTGAACGTGATGAAATATTTGCTAGAAACATTTTATTTTCAGATGAGGCAACTTTTTCTTTAAACGGAACAGTTAACCGACAAAATTGTAGATATTGGACAGAACATAATCCTCACTGGATGCAGGAAGCTCGAAGTCAACACCCTCAGAAGGTGAACGTCTGGGCTGGAATACTATAAAATAGGATTTTAGGACCTTTCTTTTTTGATGGAAATTTAAATGAGGATATCTATTTTGATTTTTTACAGTTAGAGCTTCTTCCTGCGCTTGTGGAACTTTATCCTGATCCAGATACCCCTGACAGTCCTAGTAATGAAATCTGGTTCCAACAAGATGGGGCACCTCCTCATTATTCTCGACCTGTGCGTGACTACCTAAATTTGACTTTTAATAACCGATGGATTGGCAGACGTGGGGTTGTTGAGTGGCCAGCTCGCCCCCCTGACTTAACACCACTAGATTTCTTCCTGTGGGGTTACCTAAAAAGCAAAGTTTATGTAAATAGACCTCAAAATATTAATGATTTAAAAGAACGCATACGCCAAGAGATCCGAAGAATCACGCCAGATGTAATCAGCAATGTTCAGAATGAGTTTATTTCTCGCCTAGGCTACTGTCAGATTGTGAACGGGCAGCAATTTGAACATTTACTTAAGTAAATTTTTGTTTTAGATTTAAAAATAAACAAGTTGAACTCTATTGTAATTATTTTATGACGTTGTTCCACCAAAAGTGTTTTTTCAATTTCTACAAGTAAATATTAAAGATACATACAACTCATATATCGTTGAAATCTTCATGAGAAACTCTTTTGATTTTCTTAAAAATATACAGGGTATTCCATTTAAAAAAACACATGATAACGTCATATCTTCTTTTTTGATAACCCTGTATACTTAAATTTAATCTAAGAAAATGCGCCTTCAAAAATAAGAAAATACGTGTCTGAGCGTTTTTGCTAAAGATATGTTTTAAAGCTGATATTTAGGGTGTTCCTTACTTTATTGACACACTGTATACAGCAGTTCTCTGTAATTACCACAACAAAGTCTAACATTTTGTTTTTCGTCTTCTTGTTCTCTATCTTCTCCCGTTCGTTCTACGTCTTCATCTTCATCGTCTTCTTCTTTTTCTATTCTTCTTCTTCTTCATCATCTTCTACTAGCACGCGAGATTTATTCAAGTAATCTGGTTTTCCAGCTTTTCACTTCTGGGATCAGTTATTCAAAATCATTCCCGTCTATTGTTAAAATTTTGTCTCGTGCATTATAAATTTAATGGACGAGACCCAGTATCTCTTCCGTTGTCTTTCCCATCTTATCACGCCGTAAGCTCTACATGTTTGCCTAATCTTTTGGCTTCTTACGCTGCCTATTACTGTTTTCTATGTCAATTAATTATTATTATAAAATCAACGTAATTAACTTTATTTCACGTCATAAATGACAAAACCCATTGTTATTTAAAAGTAACTTTCTTAAAGCATCAAACTTTCAATTGAAGCCCTTGGTGCAAAAAGGTGTTAACTCACGGTTTTTCTGAATTAACAATTTTTGCGTGCAAGAAGGTGTTAACTCATTCCTCATCTACTGGTAAAATCTCCAGCAGCCAGATGGCGCTCATTGCGCCGTTGTAGAAAACTATAAAAGTGTCATCTCTCGACAGGAGAAAAGATTTGCGTGCAAAAACGTGTTAACTCATACTTTGTTCGCATGAAGGTGTTAACTCCGGAGATAACACCTTTTTGTATTGCAGTTTGTACTTTGTTTAATAGTCTATCTAAATCTAATAGTCTATTTAAAAGTGTATCCGTACCTTTTTGGGTGTTTTTCTACGAAAACACAAGGTAAGTGTTTTACGTTATATTGTGAAAAATGATGGAAAGGTTAAATCATGGGTGTTTTTCTACGAAAACACAAGGTAAGTGTTTTATGTTATATTGTGAAAAATGATGGAAAGGTTAAATCATGTTCCAAAAACTAATATTTTATGGTTCTATGTATAGAGTAAGGTGGGGCAAAAGCACGCGGCGGGTAAAAGAACGCATTCGCAATTTTTTGTTTCTCGAGAAACCTAGAGAGACATCTGTAGGCGGAGGTATTAGTCCATCATACACATAACATAACGTGCATGTTGGTGTTTGGTGTTTGCATCGCAAAAACCTGAATAATGAGGTAAGTTGCTTTATATGTGCAACTAAAGTAGTTTTCGGATGGAATATATTTGCCTGGGATTCATCATAAGACATAATAAATGACAAAAAGTTAATAGGTAGTGAAAGAGCAATGATACTATTTCATGAAAGTCATGGATGTAAACATCAGTGTTTCCCTGTTGGCAAAAATTATGCGGCAGTAATTTTAAAATACCAATCGGGGTAAAAGTTCGCATTCACTGTGGGGCAAAAAGACGCGCGTACTTTTACCCCACTGAATTTTTCAGTTAGTCTTTTAATTTTGTGTTTATTATATTTTATAGAACGTACAAACGCAAATCTGAGCGTAATCACATTACACCTGAGACCCTTGAGAGAGCCAAGGAATTGCTACAGACAGGTTTGTCTCAACGTCGTGTAGCCAGCGACTTAGGATTCTCAGAGGGTGGGTTACGAAAACGTCTGAAATTAGACTATGGAGTTAATCAGCTAGGTCGATTTAAATCGGTTTTTTCTGCTGAGCAAGAGTTGGAATTAGTTGAACATGCCATACACTTAGAGAAAATGTTGTACGGTTTAACACTGAAGTCTTTAAGACAATTGGCATATCAATATGCCAAAGCTAATAATATGCCCAATCCTTTTTCGGAAGAAAAAAAAATTGCTGGGAAAGACTGGGCCTACAGTTTCTTAAAAAAACATAAGCTTTCATTAAGAACGCCTTCAAAAACTAGTGTTGCAAGAGCGATGGGTTTCAACAAGCCGCAAGTGGACTTATATTTCAACAATCTGCAAACGCTAATGCAAAAACATCAATTTTTGAGTTCTAGAATATATAACATGGACGAAAGTGGCCTCTCTAGTGTACCTAATAAGACACCCAAAGTTGTTTCGATTAGAGGACAAAAACTTGTCGGAAAAATTTCCTCAGCAGAAAGAGGTCAAACTGTAACAGTAGTCTGTTGTATGTCAGCGGCTGGAGCTTACGTGCCACCAGCGATCATTTTTCCTAGGAAAAGACGAAAGCAAGAACTTATTGATGGTGCACCTCCAGATTCTATTCTTTTCGTATCAGATTCAGGATACATTAACACTGATTTATTTTTCGAGTGGATACAACATTTCCAACATCATGTAAAGTCATCGGCAGCTGATCCAACATTATTAATCTTGGATAACCACACATCGCATACGTCTTTGGAAGCAGTTTTGTTTGCTCGAGAACACAGTATTCATATGTTATCTTTACCGCCACACAGCAGCCATAAAACTCAACCACTCGATCGATGCTTTTTCAAACCGCTAAAAGATTTTTACTCTCAGGCCTGCGAACAATGGCTAGTTACAAACCCAGGCAGAACCATTACGCAATACCAAGTGGCTGCGTTGTTCTCGCAAGCATACAAGAGAGCTGCATCTGTTGGAAAAGCAGTGAATAGTTTCCAAACTTGCGGGATTTGGCCATTTAACCCGTCCGTATTTACCGAAGAAGACTTTTTAGCTTCTTCGGTAACTGATCAAGATAGGTTTCATGACAGTGCAATACTAAATCAGTCATCGGAGACGATAAATAATATAGATATTGAAACAAGAAACCAGGACTCTGCAAGACCCTGCACTCCAGTAACTTCTACATCAGCGGGACCTTCCACATCAGCGGGACCTTCTATATCAGCGGGACCTTCCACATCAGCGGGACCTTCCACATCAGCGGGACCTTCCACATCAGCGGGACCTTCCGCATCAGCGGGACCTTCCACATCAGCGGTACTGGAATATGTTTCACCAAAAATAATTATCCCTCTTCCGAAAAGAAAACATAACCAATTAAGAAAGGGTAGGGGCAAAAAATCTGCAATTTTAACTAGCACTCCAGTCAAAAATGAATTAGAGGAAATAGCAAAAGCTAAAGAAGAAAAAACTAAAGACAAAGCCAAAAGATATGTGTTTGGTACTCACCAAAAGTCAAACAAAGGGAAATCTGACAAAGGGAAAAACCATAACCAAGTTCAAAAAACCTCGTTTGAGAAAAAAATTGAAGTCGCGCAAACACTGAAAGATTCAGAAGAAAATGTAATTTGCCCCGGTTGTGAAGAAAACTTTGTAGAAACACCAAACGACGACTGGGTGCAATGCAATCAATGACAGCATTGGTGGCACGAGGATTGCTCGCCATATGAAGGTGAAGGGCAATTCATATGCGACTATTGTGTTTAATGTTCTTACCCACTACACATTTTGTAATTTTTAATAAAGAATTTGCATATTTCGTTTTACTGCGAACTTTTACCCCACCATGTGCGTACTTTTTCCCCACCAGTGGGGCAAAAGCACGATTCTGCAATTACACATTCTTTACTTGACATGGAAAATTTGGATAAAACATTTGCAATGTCCTTTGTCTCAAGCTGTTTAGTATGGTTAAAAGAAGGTATTTAATAGTTTATAATATACCCACTACTTGTTTTTGAGAGAATATAGATTTTTAAACGTTAGGTGCGTACTTCTGCCCCACAATGCTACTATACATAACCTAAAATAATAATAAATTATTAATTCCTGTTGAATCACAAACAGTATTACCTAAGTGTACTTGTCACTAATTCCATTATAATCGTTGCGTCTTTTCGAATACCTAGTTTGTTAACAAGTTTCTCTTGTGATTGTACAGATGAGTGATCGGACAAAGAAAATCGTTGAGATGGCTTTGGCGACTCCAATGGTAGAGTCGTCTGATGAAAAAGACAGCAGTTCCTCAGATGATGAACCATTGAGTACAGTGAGGGCTCGAGTTGTGATAGCAGTGGAACCACCAGCCTTAGGTCGCCCACAATCCGAATATCATACTGAAAACTTACCTCGTAGCAACGAAAAGGAACTTGACAATAATAATTATTATTATTTTGAAGCTGAAAGCGAAGTTGCTCATGATCCAGAAATTGTTGTTAATAATAATTTCTCCCAGGAGATAGAACAAAATTCACCTGAACCTACAACAGTTCACGAAGGCAAAAAATCTAGGAAAAGAAAGTGTGATCCTAAAATGTGGAAACGTAACCAAAACAAATCGAATAAAGAGAAAGGTAAATCATATAAAACATACAAAGGAATAGACAAGCCCGCGAAAGTCTTTTGTACAGATAAACCCCTTTGTAGAGAAAAGTGTCGATTAAAATGTGATAGCAGATTCTCTAATGAAGCTAAAATCCGTTTGTTTGAAGAATTTTATTCATTGAATGAAAATCAAAAGAACGCTTATTTATTTGGCATTTTGGAACCGTTTGAAGTTAAGCAACCTTCTGGTACTCATAAGTGTCGTCAGAAGTCTTATAGGTATTTCTTTAAAGTTGAAGGTGAACGTCGTCAAGTGTGTAAAGAAGCAGTGATGTCGATGTTAAATATTGGTCGAAAAAAGATTGATTTAATACGGAATCAAATATCAAGTGGAAGATCTGCTCCTAAAGAAGATGGAAGAGGCCGTCATGACAACCGACCTAATGCTACTTCGGAAGAACAACGCAACCTGGTTCAAGACTATATCACGTCTTATCCCAGTGAAATGTCCCACTATTCGAGACATAAAAATCCTAACCGTCGTTACCTTTCACCGTGGTTATCGATCAATAAAATGTACGATATGTTTAAGGAACAATGTATGAACAGTAATGTAAGTCCCGTGTCCAGTACTACCTATAGACGCATTTTCGTTACTGACTTTAATTTGGGTTTTGAATCCCCGAAAACAGATACTTGTAAAATATGCGATGTAAGTAGTAATGATAATGAGCACATTTACAAATTCAAGAAAGCCTTTGAACAACAAAGAACTGACCGAAATTTTGCAAAAGAAAATGATAATGTATTGTACATCACTTTTGATTTACAAAAGACACTTCCTTTGCCTAAGATTTCAACAAGCAAAGCTTTCTATTTACGGCAAGTTTGGCTATATAACTTGGGGATTCATTTGATTTCTACACAGCAGCAAAATGGACGAGGATATTTTCATATCTGGACGGAAGATCAAGCATCTCGTGGTCCCGAGGAAGTTGGTAGTTCAATTTTGGCATTTTTGGAAAATATTAGAGAACAGGCAAGGGGTTGTGATCATCTAATTGCATGGAGCGATTCAGCTGGAGGACAGAATAAAAAAAAATTTATTGTGTGTTTATGGCATTATTTGGTAAAGGAGGGCATTTTTCAGAAAATTGATCACAAATTTCCTGAAGTGGGCCACACTTTTATGGACTCAGACACAGACTTTGCGGCTGTTGAGAAATTAATAAGAAAACATCAAAACATTTATACAGTGGATCAGTATATATCAATCATGACCGAAGCAAGAAAAAAAACACCATTCAATATTACAAGAATGGGAGACAAATTCGTGGATATCAAAGAATTGCCCAGAAAACTAGGGCTAATCGACAGAAAGAAATCTGAAAAAAACGAAAAAGTTTTATTCCGAGACGTTAGGTGGATACAGGTTGATGTATTCGGAAAAACAAAATACAGATATTCGTTAGATGAAAGAGAAGAATGGATTGTTGTTGATATAAGAAAAAATAGAAAAATGGATAGGTGTGATAAAACACCAAACACGATTTTAACGACCATCAATAAAAACCGTGCCATTGCCGCCAAAAAATTTGATAATATTCAGGAACAAATTCCTTACATTCCGGAAAATTTCAGAGGATTTTATTACAATTTGAAAAGAGATGACAATAATTAACAATAATTGTTAATATTATTGTCATCTCTTTTCAAATTGTAACATGTACCTAATGTTTCTATTTTTGATTTTTGTTAAACAATACAATAATTAATAAAGTTTCCTTTGATGACACTTTTTTGTTAATCTGTGATTGGCACCATTGCGCTATTATAGTTTTAGAAAAAGGTGTTAACTCAAATTTTTTAAAATTCTCGTATATTTTTCAGGAGATGAAGGTTTGTATTTGCAAAATGCAACATTCACAAGAATTTTGAGTATATCTCAACGCACAATCAACTACAAAAACAAGTAAAGTGTTTAGAACAAAAGTTCCAGTCAATCAAACTTCAAGTACTTTTTCTCGAAATTGTAAATTAGTGAGTTAACACCTTTTTGCACCAAGGGCTTCAATTGAAATTAAAAGAAATACACTGAAAAAAGTACTGGAAGAAGTACACAACATTTACATTGATTAATCATCAGGTAATGTGTGTCCAAATCATCTTACTAGAGGTTTCAAGTGTTGTTACAATATTACTATTTTTACTATACCTATTTAATACTAAATTTGAAAATATTCAGAAAGATCTCTGTGTATACGAGTAAGACCGATTTTACAGAAGAGTAGATACATATTTACATAAAATGCAAAGGAAAGTTGACATAAAAGCGTAAAATTATAGAATATATGTAAAATTACTAAAAATACTGTAAATTTACACAAGCACTTTCTTCAGTAAAGATGTGATTTGTCTTATTAGGCATGCCAAACATTTTAATGGACTCTTGAGATTGTAAATGTTTGTACAAGATGTAAAAAAAAGGGTCTCAAAGTAGAGGGAATAGTATGACTCAAAATGTACAAAGGAATTGATTGAAATCATCAGTTCGCAACTGGGTGGTTTTGAAGATATAAAAAATTATACCTTTTTGAGCATTTGTGTATTTCTTCGCTTATCTATTTTTCATTCACAAGAAAATTAAATTATTAAAATATTTCGTATCGCAAATTAACAGATGTTGCGTCAAACATTAACATTTTAGTTGAAAACGGATTATTCTATAGGAACTTAGAATTAGCAGACATGCATTTCTTGGATGATAGTAGTAATGGGAATGCTAGGGAAGCGTTGACGCTTACCTCAATCGCCTAGGTATCCTAATTAAGTCTTTTTGTAAGACAGCATCAATGATTGCCTAATAGCTGTTCATTTGGGAAACAAAATAGACCTCGAAGAGTTATAGCAACTACTAAATAAATGAAGTCCGAATTAGAGTAATGAGTGGATTTTCGCGGAGAGTGATATGACCATGTCGTTTAAGTTTTTGTCTTTGTCGTTTTCTATCTCCGAAACCGTCCATTTGCAGATCTATGTTCATAAAGATATTTAGATTATTTAGAGCCATACTGTTATCTCTAAAACTTTGCACGGCATGTTTTCAACACCCTTTATATTTGAAAATTTAACATTAAATATCTAAGAAGAATTTCATTTTTTTTATATGTACAGGGTTATTCATTATAAATTACCCACCGTTTATCATCGTTTATTGCATATACAAAAAGGTGTTTCAAATAAAAGTTGTGGGACTGTGACTGAACCACAGTGGCGCGCAGAGACAACGGTTTAAAAAATATTTTTTTTAATGGAATATCCTGTATATTAATAAATTTCTATAATGGTCCTTTTTTTCTGATTTCAAAAGTTTACCATATGATACCTGTATACTAAACAGTTTTCGAGTTATTAAATGTCAAATATTGTAGTTACTGTACTCTGGAAAAGTTAACATTATTAAAGTAGGCAATAAAAATCATTATTGTGTTTGATAAATGACATTTCCTGAATAAAATAACCAAAATGGCTTACAGTGAAGATGAAAAACACAAATATTTACAAAATAACTGGAAATTTAAATAAAAATAATTAATGAATTATAAAAGATGTTCTATATATCCACCATTATTTTCAATTCATAATTCATAACGTCTTCTTAAATTTATATATGTATTGCAAATGGTTTCATTGTTGTCATTTAGAATACTTATTTCAAGTCGAATTCTTTCTTTAATGACTTGAATACTATGGTTATTATTATTATTGCCAGTGTCTTTTAAAAATCCCCAAAGAATGAATTCATAGGACCATCCGGTGGCCATTTAATAGTTCCGCTATTCCCTATCCATACAGCTAACACATTATACAAATGATCACGAACTTGTAAGGCAATATGCGGAGTATTGCCCAATCTTGCATTCAAATCATATTATCAAGTATAATTAATATATCTGTATAAGAATATTTTCAATTTCTAGAATAATTATTTCGAAATAAGCAGCTCCATTTAAATTATAAAAAATCATAAAATATAGGCCCAACAATTTTGTTTCGAAAAATGTCACACCAAACGCCAACAGATTTCTTTTCTATTTTTTTAGTTTGTTTTACCAATCTTTTTCTGTTGTATTTGTTTTCCCAACGACTTCTATTTTTTCTATTAGAAGCTCCTGTAGTGGAACAGAATGATTCATCAGTCTATAATATTTTGGTAAAATAATCAGGATCCTCATTCAAATTTTGTATCATATTGCGGCAAAAGTTCAACCTTTTCCCTTTTTGAGTCTCTTTTAAAACTTCTTCGGGTAATATTTTATAAGGTCTATCATATTTTTTTTAACGTACGTTGGATTTTGGCATAACTTTTCTATAATTGAACAGCTGCATTATTTAAACTGCTTTCAGAATTTTCTAAAAATCATACTTGTTTTAATAACAGGTAATTATGCGAATAAATGTACATGGCCTTACCTTCGAAATGTAGTATATCCATTTGTTCTCATTTACTTCAATTAAACCCTTTTTCTACTAAAACTGGAGGTATTGTTTACCTTTCGGTAAATATTTTTAAACTTGTTGGACGATTTGAATATAACACCCTATATTATATATTCTTTTTTCTGCATGTTCTTTTTGTTATTTTGTATAAAACAGGTAAGTATTTGCACTTTTTCATCCTCACTGTAAACCATTTTGACTATTTTATTAAGGAAATGTCATTTATCAAACACAATAGTTGTCATTTTCACAGCTTGCTTTAATAATATTAACTTTTCCGTAGTACAGTAACTACGATATTCGACATATAATAACTCGAAAACGGCTTAAGATAGTGATATCAAATGGTATATTTTTGAAATCTGAAAAAAAAAAACAAAAATTTTATAATATACAGGGTTTCCATTTAAAAAAATAATTTTTGTACCGCCTTTTCTGCACGCCACTGTGTTTTTGATGGTATGAAAATAAAATTCAGTTATAGCTACACAACCTTTATTTGAAATATATTTTTTTATATACATACGGGTTGCTCATTAGTGCGTCAAAGTCCAATATAGGCGTTATTAAATAGTATTGAAAAAATTTATTTTATAAAAAGTGGCACAGTAAGAAAAAACACACATTTTGAAAATAATTATACAGGATGATGCGTTAAAATGGCACACATTCGATTTTTTTTTTAAATGAAACAGCCTGTATTTTTCCTTATCTACATTAAATTGTGTTTTCATCGATATCTGAGGTTTTGGTTTTGGGTTACGCATTGTTGAGTTAACGAAAATTATAAAAAAAAATGATCGCGACAATGTTTACCATAATAATTCTATGCGGTAGTATTACAATTATCTAAAACAAAATTATTTAGTTAGTATGCAGCCAAGGGATGTGTTGAACCTACAAAATTATCAAACATTAGTTTTATTATACAGGGTGTTTGTTACGATGCAGTCAATTTAGCTATTGCCAAAGAGCGTTTACTGAATTTGTCCAAATGTATATTATTAAATTTTTGGAATGATGCATTAAATGCGCTTAGTTTTTGTTAATAATGTCCTATACCCAAACCCAATAATTTCGGAGTTATTTTTAATTTTTCATTACAAACCACTAAATTATTTGGTTTCGGATCGATTTAGTGTACTGGGTAAACGATTTGACAAATAAAAACAAATAAACGTCAACAAACGTAAAAAATTCAAATCTTAATTATTGCTCTTAATTCGGTGTAATATTGGTGATTTCTTAAGTTTCTGCATTTAATATTGTCATTGTGTTATTTATTGATTGGATTAGTGGGTAGGTACGTAGTTTTCTTGTACATTTGTTGTTTGCCACATATTATTATTACGGTTTTTAGTTAAGTCAATATGCAGTTTGAAAGCAACAAACTCGTTAACATGATTTTTATTATGGGATCTGCTCCAAAGAATTGTCTATTAACCAAGCGAATTTATGCGCAAAAATATACTGACAGAAGACAACCTTCAGTTACAAGTTTCGAAAGAGTTAAGGAAAGATTTATTAGAACAGGAAATGTGAGTTACGAAAAGCATGAAAGAACAAAGAGGACAAGTGACGAAGATAAATTGAAAGTCTTGTTATCGGTAATTGAGGAGCCCTCTACTAGTTCGACCAAAATATCAACGGAAACTAATGTACCACGATTTACTGTTTTAAGATTAAAAAAAAAAATAAATATCATCACTACAGTATTTCCTTTTATCAAGAACTGTTGGGGTCTGATTTAAAGACTAGAAGGACGTTTTGCGAATGGGGATTAGAAATTGAAAGGATAACACCTAACTTCTTCCAAAAGGTATTATTTACTGACGAATCGACCTTTACTCAGAGTGGTAGCCCAAACCGTCATAATTTTGATTATTATGCAATAGACAACCCAAGAATATTAAAAGCAATTGATAAGCAGAGGCAATGGACTATAAATGTTTGGGTTGGTATTATGGGAACCTTTATAATTGGACCACATTTATTTCATGGACATTTAAATGGTGCGCATTATTTGAATTTCTTGCAATATGACTTGCCTCAGCTTCACCAAAACGTTCTTCCAGTTCTAAGAGAAAATATGTGGCTTCAGCACGATGGTGTTCCAGCACATTTTGCACTAGATGCCCGACACTATTTGAATCAATAATTCGAAGGTAGATGGATCGGCCGCGGTGGTTCCATTAGTTGGCCACCTAGATCACCAGATTTGACCAAACTTGATTTTTTTCTATGGGGGTATATAAAAAATATTGTATACCAGACACCTCCAACTATAGCAGACGATATGAGGCAACGTATAATACGTGCTTTTGAAACAGTTTCCATTGAAAAGTTGCCACACGTAATTAGGTCCTTTCTGTCAAGGCTGCAAATGTGTTCTATTCAAAATGGGGGTCACTTTGAGAATTTATTATAAATATTGCTTCTAACAAAATCACAGTTTGATACTTCTAGTCGTTTACTTGTTTTTGTTTGTCAAATCGTTTACCCAGTACACAAAATCGAACCGAAAACAAATAATTTAGCGGTTTGTAATGAAAAATTAAAAATAACTCCGAAATTATTGGGTTTGGGTGTAGGATATTATTAACAAAAATTAAGCGCAATTAACGCATAATTCCAAAAATTTACTAATATACGGGGGTGTTCCATTTGAAAAAATTCAGTAAACGCTCTTTGACAATAGCCAAATTGATTGCATCCATGCAACACCCTGTATAATAAAATGAATGTTTGATTATTTTGTAGTTTCAACACATCCCTTAGCTGCATACTTACTAAATAATTTTGTCTTAGATAATCGTAATACTACCGCATAGAATTATTATGTTAAAGATTGTCGCGACCATTGTTTTTATAATTTTCGTTAATAACTCAACAATGCGTCATCCAAAACCAAAACCCCAGATATCGATGAAACACAATTTAAAGTAGATAGGAAAAACAAAAGATATACAGAGTGGTTCATTAAAAAAACAAAATTGAATGTGTGCCATTTTAACGCGTCAGCGTGTATAAATTCAAGTTATTTTCAAAATGTGTGTTTTTTTGTTACTGTGCCACTTTTCATAAAATAAATTTCTTCAGTACTATTTAATAACGCCTATCTTGTACTTTGACACACTAATGAGCTACCTTATATAATAATAATGATGATAAAGGCTGGGCAAATTATAATGAATATCCCTGTACATTGAAATGTTCAATAAACTTAAGTGACATTTACATCCTTGACTCTAACAAAATGCAACAGCCTTTTCACCCAGCCAAACAACTCGCAATAAATCATTCATTACAAGTCCATCTTAATGAGGCTAGATCGCGTACTTCTTCTGTCGTTGAAATTCCTCCCCTGCGCCCACGTTCGCGTGTTCGTTCGCCTAAATGACCGGCTATAATTTGATGGCAGCCCGGTATCACGAGTGGCGTTCTTGCAACACACGACGCTGTTCATCTCGTAACCGTGGCGGTCTTCGTTTGGTGAGCAGCAGTCGAAAGCTCTGCGAAACTCCTTGCGGAATTTCCCTGAAATTCACAAGAAAAAGATTATTGAGGTATATATGGAGAAGAACAAAATGTGTATATAGCGAGCACATAAATTTTGAAATTAGTTTGTTAAAATATCAGAAAGTTGTTTATAGATGAACATCTGGGGATAGGATAGATAAAATAGAAATAAATCATTATCACAGTAATAAAGTAATAATTGTGAAAATATCTATTTCAACTAAATTTGTTGTATTGAATTACTGGTAAATTTCATAAAATTATTTAAAAATTATTAAAAACGTCAATGGCGCCATCTATTACATAGTTATATTATTAATTGCTGATTCTCAATATTCTTAACCAGGGCCTGGTCGACTTTACCAATTTTGAACGTTATTCTAGTTCCTATTACAAACACTAAGCGCTAGTAGATGATATACGAAGTTTACCGAAAACGAATCGTCATAACGAAACGTTATTTGTGTAAATCCTAACCTAAAATTATACGCGCCATAATCAAATTGTTGCGTTGTGTTGTCTGTATTGAGTTTCATTAGTTATTTAGACTTGTAAGTTGTGAGGACTTATGGTCGTAGCAAGTATACTGTGATCACGTGTACCTGCTCATAGCACTTCACCGAAAGACAGGTTTCTTTTCTTATTTGGATGAATACGTAAGTGTAAATAGTGCGCAAATGTAAAGAATTATTGTTCTGTATGTATCTACAAAATCAACATTGTGCAGATATTTAAACAGTGGGTGATCCATTCCTTAAAAGGACCAATCCTGCTAAATTGTATAAAAACCATCGGATTTGTGAAATAGGTACATTACATTAACTCAATTTTGTATGTACGTAATTTATAATTTATAAGCGAACACTTTGCTGGACATTTGTATGATTGTGTCCTCAATAATATAACTAAGTAAAATCAATTTATGTACATATTTAAGTACAATAATGATTATATATTTAACAGTCTAACAGCAACAGATACGCATCATTTAATTTTAAAAATAAGGATATGACGATGATGCTACTATTACTATTAACAAAAAGTACATCTGTATAATATTTTGTACAAAATATATCTATTTTTATTTTCTTTGTGTATGTTATGTATTGTGTAATATACAATAATTACTAATTTTTTGGATTTTCATTTTTTTATTCCCTATGTGTATATTTCTCATTTTATATATGGATTTATTGGTATTTAGGAAGTTCCTTCAATGATAAACATGTTGCAATTTGAATATGAATTATTCATGTTAATCATTGTATAACTTTTGTAATGTTCAATGAATCTGTACATTATACTACTATATACTTAATTTTAGATTTGTATTTACGGACGGTTTTGTGATGTGGAGTCATAGTTCGTATTACAACCACTGCGCGCTGTCAAGAGTTCCATGAAAAGTATTAAGAGTGGCCTATCTTGTTAATTTTTATATCTTTGTTCTTAACCTAAAAGAAAATGTATGTTCTGTACGTGCCTATAATTTTCATTATACAGGCTGTCCAGAAACTCTCCTGACAAACGAAGACCGGAGATTCCTCAGATAATTTTAAGACAATTTTACCCAATTCACTCTAGTCCGAAAATGCTTCCTAAGGGAGCTAGAGCTCTTTGAAGATGGCGCCTTGTAATAATTTTTTTTTAATATCTCCCGAACGCTTCTATTTAGAAAAACAAAAACTGCTATGCTTATTTATCCTCCAGAGATGAATCGATTCCATCAATTGCGAATTTCTAGTACCGGTCATAGGCGTCCGTTTTGGGTAGGTTTTCTAGAAAAATCGATTTGAAAATTTTTCGTTTTTTCGTCATGTATATTATAATAAATATTACGCTATTGTCATTATCATGTCAATTTCTACCTTATAGTATAATGTAATAACCAGGGCAAATTAATAAATGAACTAACTAAGGATAATAAGAAAGGTAAATGTAACATCAAGTTTATTAATTGAATCATGTTAATTGAACAATGATTCCAATGCATAATTGAAATGTTAGAAATTTCACTTTTTCCTCCAACACAATGTACAGAACTGGACACTTCTTGAGAATCTTTACTTGAAGAGAATCTTTGACATATCATATCACAGAGAAGATTTCCACCCTCCAAGCCGGTTAACAAATAATAAATCTCCACCATGATTTGCTAACATCGCATCTGAATTTCTACGAAATCTTATTGTATATCTTAATGGAGTACCTAATTTTAAAAATCCGGCAATTTTTGACGGAATTTTCCCTACTGTGTTTATTCCTATAGGCATATTTACACATGTACCATTGCGATAAGTTAAAAAAGCGTTTTTGATTCTGTGTAACTTGTAACCGTAAATATTTGTATTTAAGAAGTAACGAAATCAATTCATTTTTAATTATCACAAATTTTCTTGTAATATATATCCTAAATATAGGATATTATTTTTATTAAAGTCAATATCATTAATTGAAATATTATAAGGTTCTTCTCTACGACATACTCCCTATTATTAAAACTGCCTAATATTTGTTGTATTATATAAGAATTTAATAAATGAGATATCAGTGAATATACACACCTTCCTTCATTAAGAGAAATAGTGAATTAGGAGATTCTTCTATAAATTTATTTGCTTCCCCATCGGAGAAAGCCTTTAAATTGATTTTTCTTGGAAAATATAAAATAATTGGATGTGTAACATAAGTCAGCCGATTATTAATATCATAAGTATACATACATACATTCATACGTAAACGTATATGCACATATGCACAAAATCGGATACACAGCATACACCTAGGTGTCATTACCAACAGTGAACGCAGAGGGGTATTGAGTAGTACGTCATTTTAAAGGTCTTTTGAAACAGTATATTTTGGTGTTAACTTTTTTTAAATTGATCGATTTGTTTTGAAGATTTTAAAAAAATCTTTTGGTTTGTTTAATTTTTTATTTGTTTTAGGTTTAAATATCTATTACTCACACACTTTAACTGCTTAGAATGCTGTATTTTTGTTTTCATGGTTATTTAAGAATTCAAATATTTTTTTGCAAAAAATTATGCGTTTTGAACTATTAGATAATTGTTGTAGATTTCATCAGGAATCTGCTTTCTTAAAACAACAATCTGTAGGGCACAGACCAAAGAAATCTATGTTGTTCACATTGAAAGACATGGAAAGGTTCTTGGATACTGCTTTAGATGATGAATATTTGCTTCATAAAGTGGTTCTAATTGTGGGAGTGTTTGGAGGTTGTAGAGTTAGTGAATTGGTTGCCATGTCAGTTGACGATGTTGATGACAGAGACAACGTAATTGTGGTCAATATTCCTGACACGAAGACTTATAAGCCCAGAACATTTACTAGCATTAACGGAAGTAACTATGTTTATGTTATTGATGTTTTTCGGAAGTATAGAAAATTACGACCTGACAGTATTTTACACAAACGGTTGTTCATTAATTACCGAAACAATAAATGTACAGTACAACCTGTAGGAATAAATACTATTTCAAAATTTCCGGAAAAAATTGCACGATTTATTAGTCTCCGAAATCCTGAAGAATATACGGGTCACAGCATTAGACTTTCGAGTGCAACTTTACTGGCAGACTCTGGGGTAGATTTAGCGGTTTTAAAGAGACACGGTGGTTGGCGTTCAAATAGTGTTGTAGAGGGATACATAGAAGATTCTCTTAATAATAAAATTGATATTTCAAGGAAAATCATAAACCATTCTTCAACAAACATTCAGGAGGCATTGCTTTCAAGTTCGGAAGCATGTATTTCCGCATCAAAATCAGTATCAAATCAAAATATGAATTTGCCTATTAATGGTACATATGGTGTGCAATTTAATGGTCTCAATAATTGTAACATTTGTTTTAATAAATAAAAATAGTTTTTTGTTGTTCTTCATTAAATGTTTTCTTATTGTATTGGTAAAACAATTTGTAAAACAATAGTGGATTAAAAGCGATAGACTACTTATAAGGGTTACTATGGAGTTAATAATGTCACTTTATAATGTCAAAATTTAATAAAAGTATTTAAAACTTAATTTGGGATAACTTTTGTATAAAAAATCAGAACGCATATGCTTATACTAAAGTGGTGCGGTGCTCATACATTATAAAATGTACAGATTGTAAGCACTTAGAGCGTTATTTCTTACTGTCCGTATAAGACGACAGCGTGTCCCGTACGATAAACGATGATTTTATGTAAAACAAACAACATTTCTTTGCCGTTAAACAAAGAACATAGATAGTATACGGCATAGTCGGTAACATGTGTGTGTTGCTTTAGATTATGGAAATTTATTTTGTCCTGAATGGGGGAGAAAAGTCAACAAAAACATCAGATATTGCATTCTTGGGGTTCTCCGTTATATTAATAATAAGACAGAAAAGAGTGAAGTACCACGCACGAAAAATAGAAGCATTTATTTTTAATCTTTATGCCGAAGTATCTAAATCAAGGGATGTAGTAGAAAACCGGATTTTTGACATTCCCAAATTCATATTCTTCTTTCCGAAAGGATGTAAATTTCATGCGAAGTTCCCCATTTTATTTATCTTTAATATTGAATATAAAATATATTGCGGGCATATGCGGAATATAAAATTTAGGACGAAGCAAGGATTTTAGATCGGGCTTAAACTGAGTGGATTTGCGAAAGACCATGAATACTAATCTAGTCTCGCTTCGTTTTCAAATCTCCACTCTTTAAATAAGATGCGCTGAATGAAATATTAATATAGTTTAGTTGAAAGAAAATTTAATTGTTACAATGAAGTTGAAGAACAAATTACATTTTTCACTTTATTTTCTTAGACGTAATATCAGTAAACGACAGAAGTAAAAAAAAGTTTGCATTCGGTTATTGTTAATTTCAATTATGCAAATTGAGTGACATTATCCTATCCTAATTTCTGCTGGCTTAATAACGTCTCATCGAAATTGATTGCCATGGGCGCTCTTGTGATTTTGCAATAGGTTTTACGATATGCCATACAAACTACAAACTTTTCATTGGCGTGCTGTTTGAATATCTTTTTTAAGTTACACCGCCTTTGGGAAAAGGTTTAATAAGTTCTGGTGTCCTAACAGAAAATTAATCTTTAACTACTTGTGAAGTAGATGTTGTAATAAGAGGCTCCTTTTAATATGACTTTAGTTGGACTTTTGTTCTATTTATGTCACACCGCTGTCTCCATTCAAGTCTTCTACTGGCCTGTCAGTGAAGGTTGTTGGGGCAAAATTAGCTGGTCATTGGCCAAATCCCAGTAAAATTGAATTGAGCAAGAATATTTCAAGGTCTATATAAGACGCTTTCCCGAATGGTTTTTCATCAATTGATCTGCTCCTTCATTGAAAAACATTTTTAACGGCCCAAAAACTCCTGTCCAAAGGTTAAAAGTTAAAAGGATTACATAGTTGTGTTTGCAAAACTCGATAAATGATTATCTAATATGAGAATTACTTTTTTAGTTGCGTTTGGATTTGTATTTTAAGCAAAGTACATAACGAAGAGTAGAAATTCCGTTCCCTGCATTCACCCAGACTTATTTCCCCTCCCTGTGTAGACAACTGGACAGTCTCGTCTAAAATAATCATGGAATTTCAATCGAGGGAAAATGAACATCAGGAGGATTGTGTTACCAACGGCGTTCTCAGCTAAACACATAGTAATTATTGTACCTCTTTCTTGAGATGTGATAGATCTTACTTGCTTATTGCCTTTCTTCACAATCACTCTGACCTGTTTCCGCACGGTTGTCATTTCTGTCTCATCAGTATTATATATATATATATATATATTTAGAAGTTCGATGAGCTATTGCTCCATTACTGTAGCTAAATTATAAAAGAACTTTCGACGTTTACTCGGTTAAAATTCATGGCTTGTTTAAAGCTTGTACCCTTAGGCCAGTGGTTCCCAAACTTATTTTGCCTACTGCCCACTTTGAGAATAAATTATTTTTTAGCGCCCCCATTTTTTCACCTACTCAAAAACCACTATAACTTCAAATTAAATTAATTATTGTGAGCTATATTAGCGGAGATTAAACAATCATTCTAAACGAGACTTTTACTATGGGTTATAGTAAAAGTCTCGTTTAGAATGAATGAGTTAACTTGAGACCTGAGCGTAGTAGGTAGTACACAACGGCGCTCAGGTCTCAAGTTAACTTTTACGGGCTACACCTGCCAATGAGAATGATTATTGAAACGCAACTTTATAGTATTCAGACAAAGTATCTTTTATTCAAAATTCAAAATAAAACAAACATAATCGATTCTAATATAAAAACTAATGTGAAGGATGAATCTGATGCTGTTTAATAAGTTTGTTGATATCAGGTTCCAATTTACTCAAGAACAGCCGCAAGTCACCACGTTCGGTAACATGCAAACGATTTCTCTTTTTAGTAAGCAGCGTTGCTACAGCACTAAATCCACGTTCACACAAATATGACGATGGGAATGCTATCAAGAATCGTTGAATGATTGACCACAATCCAGGGTACAATTGCGGGATCGGTTTTTGTAGCCAAAATTCTTGGTAGCCATTTTTGAACTTGATTTTTATTTCCTCGTTCGTTGTCAATTCTATAAGTTCTTCTTCCAGATGTGGTGATATTGCTGTGTTGACATTTGAAAACGGATCCAACACCCAGTCTGGTATTTCCAAGTTCAAAATATCCTGGTATCGTTCGGTGAAGTCAATGTGGAGCTTTTCCAAATGTTGGCAGTAGGCAAACAAGTCGTCGTTACTGCAGGATACTGATAAATTCGGAAAATTATGAAACTCACGTCTGCCCATATTCTTTTTGTGTAGAAGCAGTTTGGCTGCGAAAGCAGCAACGACATTTTTTGTTTTAATTAAATTTAGTTCATCGCCTTGCAGTTGGAGATTCATGTTGTTGAACAATTTATACAGGTCTGTCATGTAAGCTATATCATTTTTTGATGTAATGAGCTTGTTGCGCAATTCTGTATCTTTAGTTTCCAAAAACTCTATCACAGAGTCAAACAGGTTGTAAAATCGAGTCAGACAATTGCCTCTTGATAGCCAACGAACTTCGGTATGAAACAACAAACGGTTGAAATCTTCGTCATTAGTAACACAAAGCTGATGAAATAATCTATCATTCAAAGAGCAGTTACGGATTTTATTGACTGCTTTGATGACATATTGCAGTGATTGAAATAGTCGTTCACTTAAATTTCTAGCAACCAAATGTTGTCTATGAATAACGCAATGTACAGCAAGGACATCTGGAATTTTATTTTTTACGTACGCTATGAAGCCTTTATGGCACCCTGTCATAGCCGGAGCGCCATCCGTAGCAACTGATATAATATTTTTCAAGGGAATCTCTTTCTCATCACAAAACTTTTCCAATGTATTGAATATGGTTTCGCCTTTTGTATCGGTCCCTAAATTTCTAGCAAACAATAGTTCTTCACATATTTTCTCATCTTTAATAAACCTCACGTAAGACAGCAACAATGCTTCATTAGTTGGTAAAGTGGACTCATCGAGCTGAATTGAGAATTGACTAGTCCTCAGATGATTGCACAATGATTCTTCTATGTTTCCGGCCATTTCATCAATTCGTCTTTGCACAGAATTATTACTCAAAGGAATTTTTCCGATAATATCTGCGGCCGGTTTATGAAGCACAGTAGTTATTACTTCCTTTATTGCTGGCAAAATTAACACTTCTCCGATGTTGTGTGGTTTGCCTTTTTGAGCAATTAACAAAGAGATGTTGTACGAAGCTCGAAGTCCGTCGTCATCTTGCTTAGCAGCCGCCGAAAAGAGTTTTGCTACACTTGGCCGAGTATTATGCTTCTTCTCTAGGTCTTGAAAATATGCTACATTCTTGTCTTTCTTATCTGGATGCATTTTATTCAAATGATCTTGAAGTCTTGAAGGCTTCATTGCTTCATTCGAAAATGTTTTTAGGCATAGAAGGCACAAAGGCGACGATGGGTTTGTAGGATTTTCAATGAATCCGAATTTAATATATTCCGCACAGTATTGCCGTCTCTTCTTTTTTACTTCCGACATTGTTTTGTTTTGAGAAATACGTAAGTATAAGTGTTGAACTTAAGTACTACTTATCTATTACGCGCGAAACCGCAAATGAAAATAAAATAAATATTACGTTGTTTATATAGGATTGCATAAGCAGCACGCACCGACAGGAATAAGACAAACATGCATAAACTCGTTTATCTCATTCGACGCTCAATCGTACTCAACAAGTAAGAACAAGTATTCTATGAACCAGCCGATTGATACAGTTGCCTTTTTATTTGTTTGTTTGTGTCTCTTTTCGTTTCGAAACGGAGCGACCGATTGATATGTTTTTTATTTTATTTATTCAATAAAACAGGACAGATATATGAACTACTCGGAGAGAAATATCGAACCGAGTTGGTTTGAGCAATCTCTTAATTAATATTAGTTGATGTTCACAAGCTGTAGTCGAGAGTAGGGATGGGACATCGGTGGGTAAACATCGATATCAAACATCGATGTTTTTAAACATCGATAATTATATTTATAGATTTATTTTTTGGCAGTTTAACAAAAACTTTATTATAACTTAATTAATTTACGTCCTTAACAAAATGATATAAAAGATATCACTATTCAAAAAAATAATAAAAGAAATATATACATTTATAATATGTAGTTAACTTTAGAAACTACTCAAAAAAAACTATATAAAAAAACAATATTATGCAATTACGCATGAAACAACCACATGACTTAAATCGTCTGATACTTAAAAAATATATACATTTACGTGTATCAAAGCTTTTTAAGAGAACGATTTTTATTTGGGATTTTATAGTCTTGCATTTTTTTTTGACTACGCTGGCAAATACCGAGATACATATGGATATGGTTTTATATTTCTGATGTGTCATCTTGCATTTAATACGTGTATCGTCGTGTATGATTGTACGCACTAGGGAATTTCCCGAAGAAGTATACATCGGTAATGTCTATCTCCCTTCTTTTTCTATGAAAATACGTTTACCTCCTTCACTTATTCTGCATGCATACATAATTTAACTTTTATTCTGCACATTAAAAGTACTATAAATTTATGTATTTAATTATATATTATTTAAATATTTATACTGAGTAATATTTAAAAGAGCCTAAAATGAAATATTCGAATTTATATGATATAGCACTGTGAAATTTAAATACTTCTTTTATTCGTAGACAATTTTACATCCTCGTAGCCTGTATGTGAGCTGTTAATTTGGAAACATTTTTGTATTTATCAACAGAGGACGCTGTTTTATTTTGTGATTAGTGCAAATACATTTTGTCAAGCTTAAAAGTTCGATGTTCACTATATTTCTTCTAACATCGATAGTTTATCGATAAATCTAAATTGCAAACATCGATGCAAAAACATCGAACATCGATCCTAAAATATCGATGTTCAATGAACATCGATGTTTATCGCCCATCCCTAGTCGAGAGTCGAGAGCTCAGTCGGTGTCTAAGAGTCCTCCTAGATTCTAGATGAAATTACAAATCGCCCCCTAAGCCTTTACACAACGCCCCCATTTTTTTTCTGGGTCTCTTACCGCCCCCCTTTAGACCTGCAGCGCCCACAAGGGGGCGTTATCGCCCACTTTGGGAACCTATGCCTTAGGCATACGTAACAAAAGATATGGATGTTATCTAAAAAATGCTATAAGCCAATCTTCAATAGCTGGCACGTTTGGGTTCATATTTGAAGATATTTAAATTTATTTTGGGTCGCGAATTGGAAAGTCACTTTTCTCAAATCTTTTGTGTAAGACCTAAATATAGATTAGCTGCATTTTGACAATAGTGGATAGGTTGTCTTTCTTGTTTCTCGTCAAACATCCGGTTGTGAGAATTATAACTCATACATGTACCATTACTGTTTAAGTAAGTGCAATGTATTAAATATATCATCTGCTAACCATGTATGAATTGATAACTAACGTTAAAACTAACTACCATATATATAATACTACTATATCGCGTGTAGAGAAGGAAAACTTCGCTCCAACATTGTGAAATAAAACATATGGTGCTATGCCGTTTAAGAGTCGCATTGCCCAAACTGTGCATGCGTTATAAATAATTTTTCTAATTTAGGTCTGTTTGATTATCACATAGATTTATTACTATAAATATTTGATTAAAGTTTGTACATCGTCAAACAAGCATAAATAGTTTTAAAATCGACAAACCTCTTTATAATTAATAATTGTGCCTTGTTAAATGTGGAAAAATAATTTAATTTCTCTTAATGAATGAAGAAATATCGTCGTGGCATCATGGGCAAATCATAGACAAACAAACGATCATACCGCAGAAATATATTTGTCAAAAATTGTAAGAATTGTGGTTATGTTATAGTAAAAATTGTAAACTAATTAACTTAAACTCGCAGTCAGTTCAATTGCATTGCAATTGTGTTTCTTTGAAGATAGAAAGAAAAACACCTCTATAGGTACAATAATTTGTGATATAATAACAGCACTAAAATTATTCAACTCAACATGCAAGAATAATAAAGAATTAGATAATGTGGTATTCTTGTATTCTAGAATTACTGTCATCTACATCGGAGAAATGTACGCAAATAACACAGTAAATTGTACTTGAATTAGGTTATTGTATTACTATGTTACATATTAAAATATTTGAATTGCTCATATGTGTAAATAGGCTTTTATTAAACCTTACAGAGTTGCACACCCATCTTTTTGCCATGACCTTCTAATTTTTTTGGTATATGTATAATAGAACATACATGTGTTCATAGAAAGTTGAAGAATTTTGATATGTCCACCACGGGATCCACAGATCATATGATATGAGATAATAATATGCCGAAATTGGGTATTTTGAGAAGAGATTGGGCCGGTTATTGAAATTTATGCTATAATGCATCACTGATTGTGAAAATAACTTGAAGGATGAACACATTATTTATAAGATAGTGAAGTGCTTTTTTTAATTTGTACTTTGCTAAATATGTATCGTAATTTCTGTCACTAAATTATAATCAAGCACATATAAAATGTATTTTATATTTAAATTTACAATAAAATATGTTTTAGTTTAAAACAACTTGTAGATGGTACAGTATAAAGATAATATTCATTTTGGAATTTGCCAAGACAATGTGTGATGAGTTCTTCTGAACTTTTCCCAACATTGTGGAAGTAAATACTGTAGTGTTATGAACGGCAAGGTAGGCACGGTATCAAACGGTATTCCTGTTTTTATGATATTGTTACATTCTCTAAATTTTTTTTATCTTTTTATAAATTTGTATGTATCCATTAATTCATACAAATATTTATATTTCATAATAATTTTTTGTTGATTTAATTCCAAGAAAGTATAAACAAAATAAATTTCCGAACATAAATAAAATAAAATTTAATTTTTTACTTCGTAAGTAGAAATTGAACTTTGATGTAATTATTGAATCAAATACAACATCAACATACCTTTTTTACAAGCAATAATATAAATTATATGCAAGTCTCATTTCTACTCATCTCAGTCTATGAGATATAGACATCAAGAAAAATGTATTGATTATGAATGTGCTATTAGATACACTACAGAAATTCAAGTGTATCAGAGTAATTGTTTGTTTATATTCTTTGCTACCATATGGGCGTAAATTACGCTTCATCACGTTTTTATTTTCATGAGTGGCTTAATCATTTTAAATTAAAAGAAAAAGTTAACAATAAAAATTATATTCCACAAAAATGTAATGCTGATTAATTCCACAACTTTTTCTAAAACATTCATGCTTCAGTGTATATCTCGATACACAATTAAATAAATGAACACAACAGGAATTTAATTAGTTCTTTACATTGTTGATTACGCGACATTATATTGAATAATGTACGTAAACAAATATAAAATAGATGTTTTATTCTTATATATAGCCAAAATACTAAATACAGTAATTTAAGTAATTTTATTTGCATTCTTAAGCTTAAAATACATACAAAACTATATGTTGAAATATACAATCTGACATATAAAACATACTTGAATCTATTCCATTGTGTATGTCAAACATTAATTTATGCGTTTTCTGTAAATCAATATGAAAGAAGCAGTATTTATATTCAATAATTTCACATACACCAATAAGCATATACTAATCAATGTACACAAGATTTTCTGTTCAAAATCTTTTCAATAGGACGAAATGAAACGATCGGTATTTACATTTAATAATATAATTTCACATATACTAATAAACACGTATAAATCAATGTATTAGTTGTAAGTTCACAAGTTTCTCTGTTCAAAATCTTTTCTGTTAATCAAAATGAAACGATCGATATTTGCATTTAATAATATAATTTCACATATACTAATAAACACGTATAAATCAATGTATTAGTTGTAAGTTCACAAGTTTCTCTGTTCAAAATCTTTTCTGTTAATCAAAATGAAACGATCGATATTTGCATTTAATAATATAATTTCACATATTCCAGTAAGCAAGTATAAATCAACGAAGAAGTTTTCACAAGTTTTTCTGTTAATAATTCACTGGAATCAGGCTTCATATCATTTATTTATTCTACCGCGTATTTTCTGGGTAATTCTACAAATTCACCGATGAACTAAACTTGCACAAAACTGAATTCAATAAAAAAAATGAGGTGTGGCCACCACACGACTTTCTTATACGTATGAAAGTGTTACTTCCGGTCCGAATTTTAAAATTTCATTAATACAAAAAATATTCCTTATCCAACTCTAAATACTTTTGTACTCTTGATAAATATATATAGAATGCATAACTTACGACATATTTGCAAAAAATCGCTATTCGATAGGAGTAAAAGTGGTACTTCCGGTCTGAATTTTAAAATTTTTTTTATATAAAAGATATTGAAAATTATGTTTTAAATACTTTTATACTCGTAACGTACTTGTGTTAAAAGCATGACTTGCGAGATATTCGCAAAAAACTGATTTTCGATAAGAGTAAAAGACCACTACCGGTAGGAATTTCGAAAAACTTCTTTAAGACAATTTATTTCAAACTTAATTCTAAGTACATATGAATTCTTTATAAATTTGTTTAAACTTAGTAATTGACGAAATATTTGCAAATTTCGATTTCTTCACTGAAGTAAACTACTACTTCCGGTCTGCCTATTTTGCTCAAAATCTAATCAGTTCTCAAGAGGCAGATTACACACGTAAATACAAAATTTGGAATTGATATCTACAGCGGTTTGACCGCTATCGTGGTCACACACACACAGACAGACACACACACACACACACACACAGAGAGAGAGAGAGAGAGAGAGAGAGAGAGAGAGAGAGAGAGACACACAGACATTTTTTAAAAACCACTTTGTTGGTATCAGGGGACCCCAAAACGTGGACATCTGCAAAAATCTCGAGGTCGAAAATTTTCATCATCACAATACTTCCTTATACTACGTATAAGAAAGTAAAACAACCTTGCGTATGCTCTCAGTAATATCATAGTTATAGATGTCAATTTAAATCACAGGTTATAATTATGTTTTCTGTTTATCTGTCATTTCGTAAATTTCAAAATGGGCAGTATGAGTTGACGCATGCGCAGAACACGCAATGCGGCCAATTCTATCTCTCTTAGTTGGGACGAAAAATTACACATTATCAAGATACAACACACGCAATATAGTAGTATTATATATATGCTAACTACACTTGTTTAAAAGATTGTGGAAATAATTATTACAATTTACTTTTTTTAATTTAATTTATATCAGGAAAATTGAAATTATCATTCTTCCATGGAATTCTAAGCATTGTTTTTTGAACAATCCCTGTAGTAGGACTAGATTCCGAGAATGGTGGAAGATTTTGAAAATTGTCTTGTTTTTACTATTAGGGGAAGTCGAGGAGAGATAGCCCACGAGGTGAGATGGCGCAATCGTGTATATGCGAAACTGCAAAGGTAATGCTACTGTTCTACATTACCAACGGTGTAAACGTGACTGCTTGTTACGGTATACAAAGCTAACGTTTATAGCAGTGCGTCAACAAATGATCGGTGTTGTTGTTTGTTTTGGTTGCCTCCAAAGTTTTTAGTGACATAGATTGTTGCGATCAGAAAGTAACAAATTATCTATTCGGGAAGGCGCTTTTCGTATTAACCAGGTAAGCGGAGTTTACATTACCTTCCTAAGGTACAATTTTTTGCAAATTTCAAACGGTTCAGTTATTGTTTAATGAGCCATCTATCCTCATACGGTTAGGTGAGATGGCTTAACTTATGTAAAGGAGAGATGGCGCATATTGTTTTTAGTTAGTTTCTCGTTTGTGAAATATTTATTGGGTTTCAGGAAGCATGCCTACTCTATATAAAAGAAAAGGAAGTTGCGACAGAGGCACTTGGTCGGAAGATAATTTAGAGAAAGCAATTCGTGCCATAAAAGAAAATCGAATGGGAGTGAATGAAGCCGCTCGTAATTTTAACGTACCATCTACAACACTACGTCGAAGAGGAGATAGAAATGACACAAGAAAAAAAGCCCTTGGACCAAGTTCTGTGTTAGGTGTGGAAATAGAGCGAAAGATTGTGGCCCACATATGTAAGTTACAAAAGTATGGTTTTGCGCCGGCAAGAGACGATGTCCGTTCAATGGCCTTTGAAGTAACTGAACAACAATTCAAATACTAAAACAACAACAAAAGTTAGACGATCTTTATCTAAGGTTAAATCGTCAAGGAAGAATCGTAGACATAGGTCATCATCTGATGAAGACGATTCCGAAAATATGTCCCTCCATGACGAGTCATCAGATAATTTCGACGAAGACAGTGCTGTTAGTTGCCTTGGTTGTGGCGAACTTTATGCAGAAACTCGAAAATCAGATGACTGGATACAATGTATTAATTGCAAAAAATGGTTTCATGAATCATGCTCAGCGTTTGAATATTTTTGTCAAACATGTGGGCCAAAACCTTCTACGTCTACTATCCGCTTTAATTCTAAACAATAGAGCCATCTCACCTTGATGCCGGAGGAGAGATGGTTCACTTGACTAAAATATAATGTTGCTCTTTTTTCATTAATATTAGTATTATATCCATTTTATAACATTGTATCGTTAGCTTATATATAATAAAAAATTTTTTTATCACACAACTTTTTTTATTCAGATTTCAAGAAAAGTGAAAAACAAAAAAGGTGAGCCATCTCTCCTCGAATTACCCTAATTAAAATCGAATGAAGAATTAATGAAGTATATTCTAACCATAAAATACAAAATGCATGAGATCGTTGAGTTATTGTGAAAAAACAGATTTTTGACACCTTTACTCCAAGATGGCGGTTTGACTTCTCCTCCCCCAAAGGTCGAAAACTTCTATTTTTCATTCGGACCCTGACCTACGCAACATATTGCTGTGACCTCTCTATTTTTGGTTAATAACCAAAAGTTAAATTAATAAATTAATGTACTTTAGTAATCTCAGGGTCTAAGTGTGAATTTATTTGTTTCGATAACGGGTAATGTGTCGCAGTCTTATACTTATTGTGAGTCCTAGCTGTGATAGTGATGTTTACTTTCCTTATGTTCTCCTTTGGGATGGGTATAAATAAGTAGATATGAATGTCAGCACAACTTATTTTATTTAATATAAATTTTTACAAAAAATAGAGTAAATATCATTATTATGCAATACAATACATTATTCATTTCATTATTATATCCAGCCCTTTTCATCTGCGGTACAAGCACCTTGCAATCCTTGATTCTTCAAGAAATTGTTAATAATAAATAAAATAAAATTCACTGCTCTAATCCTTCATGTATGCTCATATTTCGAAATTGCCGTTATTCAACTAAAGCGTTATGCCTCGTTGAGTCGCCCTGAACCAAGATTCGCACGTCAATCCAGAGCTTACTCAAAGAAGAATTTATTTTTTAATTATTTAGATAATATTCTAAATTTTATTGCTATCCGAAAAATTTATTAATGCTTCGTTAAATCCCCTTGAATCAAGATTCGCACGTCAACCCAAAGCATATTCAAAGAAGAATTTATTTTAAATTATTTAAATAATGTTCTAAATTTTATTGCTATCCGGAAAATTTACTAATGCTTCGTTAAATCGCCTTGAATTAAGATTCGCACGTTAACCCAAAGCATATTCAAAGAAGAATTTATTTAATTATTTAAACAATATTCTAAATTGCGTTGCTATCCGGAAAATTTATTAATGCTTCGTTAAATCGCCTTGAATTAAGATTCGCACGTTAACCCAAAGCATATTCAAAGAAGAATTTATTTTAATTATTTAAATAATGTTCTAAATTTTATTGCTATCCGGAAAATTTATTAATGCTTCGTTAAATCGCCTTGAATTAAGATTCGCACGTTAACCCAAAGCATATTCAAAGAAACATTTGTTAATTATTTAAATATTCGAAAATTTTGTTGCTCGATAGTTTATGAAACACTCATGAAGGTCCTTTCATTTATTTATTTTAGGATTGCAAGATGGGGTTTATTTTATAGTGCTTGTACTCACTTTTCTTGGTTGTATAACATCTCGAATTCTTCCTGGTAGCCCAGTCCCTCCATTTTAATTAAATTTATTGTTGTAGTTTTTGTGCGGTCCAATCCCGGTATTTCGCGCCTCTATATCTGGCGCGCAGTTATCGTTGCCGCTTCTTACGACTACGGCGTTTGAATCTTAAAGCGTTTTATGCCTTTAGATTCTTTATTTCTTCGGAGCACTGGTTTCCTTTTAAGTCTTGAAGAGCTTCCGATGGACTTCCTATGGACTGCCTTATTTTCGCCGGTGTGTCGCCTTTTATAGCGATTAACATTTGACGAATGATTTATTTTGTTTTAAATCGTTCCTTTAGTTTGAATTTTCGTCTGCTACGCCCTCCGTGTTTATTTCGATAACTATCGAAATCACGTGGTCATGTGACCTTCTTTCCACCATGTTTGTTATTGTTGTTATTTACGTATTCTACATTTTTATATTTTTATATTCTTTGGACCCTTGATTGATTTCATTTTATTGGTAGGTATCCTTTTATTGTATTTTATTATATTTTGACTAATGCTTTATTTATTTATTTTAGCCTGGAATGTCATTTGTACGTGAATAAAATTATGTACTATCGCATATTTAGATGTACATTCAACAATGTCCTTTTATTCTGTAAATATCAGTGAATTTGCATAGCCAACATAATGTTTTATTTTTAACAGTGAATCAGGCCACAATATTTACATTCTGGATGCGTTGGTGTATATCGGAAACAAGTAAATCATATATCTTTGTATGCGTTTTGGTGTCCCTACGGACGAAAATACAATTGATTTTTAGTAAGCATTTTATTAATCTGTGAAATAAGTGGACTATATATTTATTTATTTATGTATATAGACCTTTGTTTAATATTGTATTTTTGTTTTAGCTTGGACTTTCTTGGAATGTATTCCTGTAGAGAAGAAAATAAACAAATCGTGCCCCTTACGTACACTCAATAATATTTTATACAGAAAATATAAGTGAAACTTGCATACTGATACATAACACTTATTCTCAACAATGTTGGTGGTTATAATATTGATATTCTTTGTGATAATTCCTATTTTTGAACTATTATCGCTGCTAAAGGATGTATTGCCGGGTTGACCTACTTTTCTATTGACTGCTAGTAATACTGCTTTAAGTTATTATATCCTTTTTTTTTTATTAAACGGAGGTCAGTATTTGAATATTGTTTTATAGAACATGTAATTGCTGTGCACCAATTTATTTAAACATTGTTTTATATTTTTCATTTTTATTTTTAATTGTGAATGCTATTATTTTTACGGGTATGCAACCCATATTGCATTGACGTGTATACTACTGCCTAGTTATGAATTTGATTAAAATACTAAATATATACAATTTTGACTACATACATTTGTACTGATTAGTGGATTATACTGTATTTATTTGTTAAAATATTGAATTATAATTTATATTTAACATGTAAATTTATATTTATTTAAAATAAACATAGTGATATTTTATTTCTGTTGATTCTTTATTTGTTTGGTTTCTTTATTTTATCTATTTATTTATTTACAAGAAAATACCACAGCATATCCCAAGTTAAGAAACTGTCAATATGCCATAGTTGACTACGAAAAATATGCGCATATTGCAATTTCTTCACTTAATGGTATTTTTTTAAACTTTTACTTAGCTAATATTCTTACATCTAAATTTACTATATTTTCATGTGGGAACTATCCCTTTTTGTTTCTTAATATCTATTTATTTTAACTTAAATAATATAATCTTGGGAGCTGTCCCTTTTTATTTCCTTGATATTTATTTATATCTAACTTAAATAATATAATCCTGGGACTATCCCTTTCATTTTCTTAATGTTTTATTTACATAACTTAAGTGATGTGTTCCTGGGAGCTATCCCTTTTTACTTTAATACCTTATTTATCTAGCTTAAATAATATAATTCTGGGAACTATCCCTTTTTATTTTCTTAATATTTATTTACATTTCATTTTGTAAAAATTTTTTTATTCCTCGTCGTAGTCGTACAACATTGAAATGTGATATTTTCCTTTCACGTCCTCATTGTTTACTTCCTTCAATTCGTAAGTTACGTCACTTAATACCCTGTTTATCCTATACGGTCCTACGTACGGAAGGTCTAGTTTAGCGCACTTGTTTAGGTGTCTTCTTCCTAGACGATAACTTTTTACTACCACTAGGTCCCTTATCTGGTACGTCTTGTTTAATTTTATCTTTTCATTCTCCTTTCTGGTGTATCTTTCTGCTATATTTCTTTGTTGAGCCCTTGCTTGGTTCGTGAGTTCTTCGATGTTTTCTGTTATTGGGGTATCTCGGCACCATGGCCTCGGTGGTCGTTTGCCGTACATTAGTGTATATGGGCTTACATTCGTTGTTACGCTTGGTGTGAAATTCATATTGTTTTCCACTTCTTCTATATGTTGTACCCATGCGTTGTGTCTCTCGTGAGTTAACATCCTTAAGTGTCTGGTTACTTCCTGTATGTATTTTTCACTGGGATTCGCCTGTGGATGTCTAATACTTGTGAATATTACCTCTGTACCTATTTCATTTAATTCTTGTTTGAATCTTTCATTGTTGAAGTAAGACGCGTTTTCAACTAACAGTTTCTTTATCCTCCCATGTTCGCTAATGAACCGATTAATACAATTTATGGCGGTTTGTGTATTGTATCTCTTCGTCGAGTACAATCTGACATACTTGGTGAAGATGTCCACCATGACGAAGATGTTGCAGTGACCCCTTTCCCCTGGTATTAGGTTACCAAGAAAATCTGCTGCCACCAAATCCAGTTTGTTCTCTACCCTTATACTGTGTATTACATTTTGATTTGTACGATTTTTATATTTACCCAACAGACATTGCTTACATTTCTTATTTTCTATCGCCGTCAAATTTTTGTCTTTCAATGTGTAGAATTCCTCCCTGAAAACAAGGAATGTTCTCCTATTTCCAGGGTGGCCTAATCTTGTATGGATATCTCGGATTATTTTTATTGCTAGATCTTTATCTAGTACAATTAGGTTTTTATTTCCTATCCTTTTATATATGACATTATTCATTATATTGAAACCTTTGTAATTTTGTACCCTTTGTATCTTTTCTCTTATTTCTCTTATCTCTTCTTTATTTTGACTATCTAAAATGCTCTCTCTGCTGTACAACTCTGGAGCGTTTTCTATATTATAATTATTTATTTGATAAGCCTGTCTTTGCTTGCTCCCTCCTTGTGCTCTGCTTAAAGCGTCTGCTACAACATTGTCGGATCCCTTTCTGTGTTTTATCCTAAACGTGAATTCCGATAATTGGAGCGACCATCTATATATTCTTGAATTGTTAAAGCGTGTCTTCATTAGGAAAATCAAAGACAAATGATCTGTTTCGACTAAAAAGGTATTTCCATGTAGATAGTATTTAAGTTTTGACAATCCATGTACCACTGATAGGAGTTCTCGTTCTGAGATCGAATAGTTCCTCTCGTAGTCCTTTAATATTCTTGATATGAAACATATAGGTGTTTCTATCCCATCTTTAACTTGTAATAGCTCTGCTGCTATTGCATTGCTGGATGCATCACATCTTACTATAAATTCTTTGTTGAAATCTGGTAGATTGACCGTCAAAGCTTCACAGAAATTTTTCTTTATGTCTTCAAACGCTTTTATCCTCTCCGGAGTCCATTTGAATTTAACTCCTTTCTTTATCATCTTGAATAGCATACACGTCTGATCTGATATGTTTGGTATAAAATGTTTATAGTAATTTATCATACCTAAGAAACCTCTTAACATTCTTATGTTCTTTGGTTTTGGGTATTCCCTTATTGCTTTTAATTTTTCTTTTTCTATGGTTATTGTTTTCCCATTAATGACATATCCTAAATACGTTACGCTATTCTTGAAAAATTCACATTTCTCTAGGTTGATCTTTAGATTGTTGTCGGCTAATGTCTTCATGACCTTTTCCACTGATATTTTGTGACTATCAATGTCCTTGTTGAAAATTAATATGTCATCGACATAATGTGAGACATATTCTTCGTGTGGGTCCAATATCTTTTGCATAGCTCTTACTAAAGCTGCTGTAGCTGTGGATATTCCAAACGGAACGACTTTGAACGAGTACACTGTTGAGTTGAATATAAAAGAACAATACTTTCTAGAATCTTTGTGTAATGGTACCAGCCAAAAGGAACTTTTTAAATCTATTTTTGTAAACCACTGGGCCTCTGTGCACTTTGCTAATAGCGTTTCCATGCTCTGGGGAGCTTCAAAATTAGGGGTAGTGAGGGAATTAATATTTCTCGCGTCCAAGCATAATCTTAATTTTGTTTCCTTTGAATCTTCCGTATTCTTCTTTACTACAACGACAATTGGACTGATAAAGTTCGACTCTGCCTTTTCTATTATGTTATTCTTCAGCATTTCTTTAATTTCTAATTTCACTTGCTCCTTATACTTATTGGGAATTGGATATGTTTTTACATAGAAGGGTTTCTTTTCATTTACCTCGAGCTTATGCTCGTAATTTCTTGCTAAGCCAGGACTGTCGTCAAACAGTCTCTTGTGCTTATTTAAAAGATTGCTCACATGATTTTTATATTTTTCATTGCAATTTATACTTGTACCATCCCCTTTTGATGTGAAGTCCTTATTCTCTGGATGCTTCACGAGATGCGTACATTTATTGTCATATGAATTGTCAATCATTTCTTGCGTGAGTTCCTTTTCTCTTTCTTCTACATATAAATTATTAATTAAAATTTCCTTTTCTGGTGCTTCTTCGCTCCATGGAATTATCATATTTCTTATGTGAAAAGTCTTGTCCTTCATATCCAGTTTTGTGCTATATTGACTTAAAAAGTCCATTCCCAATATGCAATTGCAATTCAAATTATTTACTACTACAAATTCTGTCAGTAGGTTTAAATCATTTATTTTAACATTAATGCAGAAAACTTTATCAATGGTTATCAAAGGTTTTTTATTTGCTGTAATTAAATTAATCTTCTTTATAGGAATATATCGTCCTTGTTTCTCTAACTTTTCATTTATGACGCTGTAGTCGAGTAGTGATAATTGTGATCCACTATCTAGTAGTGCTTCTATTTTTTCCTCCCCAATTTTGATCGGTATGTGTGGTAGTTCAGTGGTTATTTTCATCAGATCTTCGTATTTATATATATTTTGCGTTTTTGTGTTCTTTTTGACTGGCTTCTCTAAAAATTTGTTGCAGTCGCTCCTGCTTGTGATCTATTTTCCCATTCTCTTTCGCTGATTTTATACCTTGAATCTTTAGGTATAGCACCCCTAGATTCATCGTTTTTCTTGGGATCTAACTCTTTGTTGTCCCATTCTAATTGGACGTTGTTGATTCTTCTATCTCTTTCTGGAATCCTTTCCTCCCTTTTATTAGTTTGATTTGGGTTTCTTCTCGGTTGAGTTTCCCTTTTCTCGTTGTATGATTGATTTCCATACCCTTTGTTATCTTGCCTATTTTTATAGTAGTTGTTTCCTTGGTAATCTGGTCTGTTTCTGTGGAATTGATTCCCTTCATTATTCTGTCTATAAAATCTGTTTCCTTCATTGTTCTGTCTATAGAATCTGTTCCCTTTATTGTTATTGTCGTAATTTCTGTTTCTGGGATAATTGTTTGAGTTAGCGTTGTAGTTTCCTCTATTGGAGGTGTTCCCTTTTTCGTCGACATCATCTAATCTTTTTACTAAGTCCAATAATCCCTCAATGGTTTCTATGCCTTGTAATGCTACGGCCTGTACAATATCATTATCGAAGTGCGCAGCTAGTTGCGATACGACGTCACTTTCTTCTATGACTGGGAGTATATATTTTATGAAGGAGTATTTTCTTATTACATAGTTTTCCCTTGAAGAACCTGGTCTGTATTTCCCAAATACCAAGTCATGTCGTATTCTTCGTTGTGCATTTTGTCCCCAATATTGCCTGATGAATCGTATTTCAAATTCTCGATACGTTGTCAACTCATCAATAATCGTATCATACCATAGCAGACTGTAGTCCTTAAGACAACCTCTTATAAAATGTAGTTTAGACATTTCATCTGTTATTCCTCTCATGTAGGTTTTAATTGTTCTTAAAAATGCCATGGGATTATCCTTATTGTTTCCTGTAAACTTTGGTATATTTTCTGCACTACCTGTTATATGAGGCAAAGGTGCGCTAGGTATGTTAACCCCGTGCCTTACTTTGTCCTCTAATACTTGGAGGGTAGTTTCAAATGTTACTGTCCTGTTTTGTAACCTTAGCATTGTGTCCGTACATGTTCCATATTTTGTTTTGCAATTTTCAACCTCATTTGAGAGTTGTCTTAATTCTTCGTTGTTTGTAATCTTGATGTCTATTATTTTATTTTCTAAAGATTCTACCTTTCCTTCTACCTTTTCAAATCGTACTTTCGTCTTATCTGCTCTTTCATTTATCTCGTTTTTTAGGAACTTGTATCCATTCTCACATTTTCCTGCATTATTATTTATTTCGTTCGTTAGAAGTGATACTGATTGTGTTAATTTCTTTTCTAGATTAGCGTTTAACTGCAGTGTCTCCGATCTAAAATCTCGGAATCCCTTGTCAATTTTAAAGTTGATTTCTTCTTTATTTTGGTCCAACTTTTTATTTAGGTTTGCATCGTTTGCTTTGATTTCTTCTTTATTTTGATCCAATTTTTTATTTAGGTTTGCATGGTTTGCTTTGATTTCTTCTTTCAGATTTTTATTTAATTTCTCATTGTCTTCTTTAATTTCTTCTTTCATTTTGTGTAATAGAACTTGAAGCAAATTTTCAATTCCATCTTCCGATGATTTCTCGGTTGTTCTCTTGAGAGATGTACTTCCAACGATCGGTTCTTCCAATTGATCACCTTCCAACTCGTGTTTTTCTGATTCTGAGCTAGAAGTTGAACGATTGCTGCGAGAATTATCTCTGTATCTGGTAAACTGTGGTCTTGTTTCCTTATCTTCAACCATTTCAGGTTTTTCGCCTTTATTCTTATTATTTTCATCAGCCATTTTTATTTTTTATATTTTATTTTCTAACTCTTATTCACCCTGTCCCAATAGGAGAATATTGTGTGCTTATGGCGTTATAAGGAAAGTAAATTCACACAGCCTTTTATCGTTGAGTGCCAAATTAAAATTGATCTTGGCCAACGATAAGCCTACTACGTATGGGTGCCAAATTAAATCTTGGCCAATGATAAGCCCTTTTACGTTTTGTGCCAAATTTGATCTTGGCCAACGATAAGCCTAGGACGTTGGACGCCAAATTAATGCTGTGACCTCTCTATTTTTGGTTAATAACCAAAAGTTAAATTAATAAATTAATGTACTTTAGTAATCTCAGGGTCTAAGTGTGAATTTATTTGTTTCGATAACGGGTAATGTGTCGCAGTCTTATACTTATTGTGAGTCCTAGCTGTGATAGTGATGTTTACTTTCCTTATGTTCTCCTTTGGGATGGGTATAAATAAGTAGATATGAATGTCAGCACAACTTATTTTATTTAATATAAATTTTTACAAAAAATAGAGTAAATATCATTATTATGCAATACAATACATTATTCATTTCATTATTATATCCAGCCCTTTTCATCTGCGGTACAAGCACCTTGCAATCCTTGATTCTTCAAGAAATTGTTAATAATAAATAAAATAAAATTCACTGCTCTAATCCTTCATGTATGCTCATATTTCGAAATTGCCGTTATTCAACTAAAGCGTTATGCCTCGTTGAGTCGCCCTGAACCAAGATTCGCACGTCAATCCAGAGCTTACTCAAAGAAGAATTTATTTTTTAATTATTTAGATAATATTCTAAATTTTATTGCTATCCGAAAAATTTATTAATGCTTCGTTAAATCGCCTTGAATCAAGATTCGCACGTCAACCCAAAGCATATTCAAAGAAGAATTTATTTTAAATTATTTAAATAATGTTCTAAATTTTATTGCTATCCGGAAAATTTACTAATGCTTCGTTAAATCGCCTTGAATTAAGATTCGCACGTTAACCCAAAGCATATTCAAAGAAGAATTTATTTAATTATTTAAACAATATTCTAAATTGCGTTGCTATCCGGAAAATTTATTAATGCTTCGTTAAATCGCCTTGAATTAAGATTCGCACGTTAACCCAAAGCATATTCAAAGAAGAATTTATTTTAATTATTTAAATAATGTTCTAAATTTTATTGCTATCCGGAAAATTTATTAATGCTTCGTTAAATCGCCTTGAATTAAGATTCGCACGTTAACCCAAAGCATATTCAAAGAAACATTTGTTAATTATTTAAATATTCGAAAATTTTGTTGCTCGATAGTTTATGAAACACTCATGAAGGTCCTTTCATTTATTTATTTTAGGATTGCAAGATGGGGTTTATTTTATAGTGCTTGTACTCACTTTTCTTGGTTGTATAACATCTCGAATTCTTCCTGGTAGCCCAGTCCCTCCATTTTAATTAAATTTATTGTTGTAGTTTTTGTGCGGTCCAATCCCGGTATTTCGCGCCTCTATATCTGGCGCGCAGTTATCGTTGCCGCTTCTTACGACTACGGCGTTTGAATCTTAAAGCGTTTTATGCCTTTAGATTCTTTATTTCTTCGGAGCACTGGTTTCCTTTTAAGTCTTGAAGAGCTTCCGATGGACTTCCTATGGACTGCCTTATTTTCGCCGGTGTGTCGCCTTTTATAGCGATTAACATTTGACGAACGATTTATTTTGTTTTAAATCGTTCCTTTAGTTTGAATTTTCGTCTGCTACGCCCTCCGTGTTTATTTCGATAACTATCGAAATCACGTGGTCATGTGACCTTCTTTCCACCATGTTTGTTATTGTTGTTATTTACGTATTCTACATTTTTATATTTTTATATTCTTTGGACCCTTGATTGATTTCATTTTATTGGTAGGTATCCTTTTATTGTATTTTATTATATTTTGACTAATGCTTTATTTATTTATTTTAGCCTGGAATGTCATTTGTACGTGAATAAAATTATGTACTATCGCATATTTAGATGTACATTCAACAATGTCCTTTTATTCTGTAAATATCAGTGAATTTGCATAGCCAACATAATGTTTTATTTTTAACAGTGAATCAGGCCACAATATTTACATTCTGGATGCGTTGGTGTATATCGGAAACAAGTAAATCATATATCTTTGTATGCGTTTTGGTGTCCCTACGGACGAAAATACAATTGATTTTTAGTAAGCATTTTATTAATCTGTGAAATAAGTGGACTATATATTTATTTATTTATGTATATAGACCTTTGTTTAATATTGTATTTTTGTTTTAGCTTGGACTTTCTTGGAATGTATTCCTGTAGAGAAGAAAATAAACAAATCGTGCCCCTTACGTACACTCAATAATATTTTATACAGAAAATATAAGTGAAACTTGCATACTGATACATAACACTTATTCTCAACAATGTTGGTGGTTATAATATTGATATTCTTTGTGATAATTCCTATTTTTGAACTATTATCGCTGCTAAAGGATGTATTGCCGGGTACCTACTTTTCTATTGACTGCTAGTAATACTGCTTTAAGTTATTATATCCTTTTTTTTTTATTAAACGGAGGTCAGTATTTGAATATTGTTTTATAGAACATGTAATTCCTGTGCACCAATTTATTTAAACATTGTTTTATATTTTTCATTTTTATTTTTAATTGTGAATGCTATTATTTTTACGGGTATGCAACCCATATTGCATTGACGTGTATACTACTGCCTAGTTATGAATTTGATTAAAATACTAAATATATACAATTTTGACTACATACATTTGTACTGATTAGTGGATTATACTGTATTTATTTGTTAAAATATTGAATTATAATTTATATTTAACATGTAAATTTATATTTATTTAAAATAAACATAGTGATATTTTATTTCTGTTGATTCTTTATTTGTTTGGTTTCTTTATTTTATCTATTTATTTATTTACAAGAAAATACCACAGCAATATGTCGACATCGTTTCTAGCCCACTTTGTAACGTAAAGGCAAGTTTTGGTCCCTACTGACTGGATTATTAGTGTTTTATACCCACTTGAGTTGAGTGTGTGGGTTATTTTCCGATTGTGGAATCGTGGGCTAACCTTTTCTGCGTTTACATGGGACACATTCAATAAATCTGCTTATTGTTTTGAGAACGTTTGCTGGTTAATTAAATTCCTTAACCCTTCATTAGGCGCGCATGGGTCTGTCAGACCCATAGCTGTTTATTTTGTTTATTCTTTAAAAACTATAAGAGTTAGAAATTTTTCGTTCCATGACATCTTCATCTGATATTTTAAGAATCGTTTGAATAAATATTACGAAGGTCATTAATTTTATTATAGGGTAAATACTAAGAATAATGCGGCAGGTACCTGGCAAGGGTCCACTGGACCCGGGCGACCAACGACGTCTCAGTTATTTGAAATACTTTGCTCGAACATTTCGGTGTGTCATTCGTGCGCTTCACTGTATTCTGGTTTATTGTTCGTGTCGTTGAGTGATTTTTATAATTGAATTTATAAAAATGAGCAAAAAGTGTTACAACCTTGATAACGCCGCAGACGTAGAAGAGCTAAACCGTTTAGTTTTTGAAGAAATCGATGAAAGTAGAACTACACCGATTGAAAATTTCGACGAATCAGATGAATCGGAAACTGAAGATCACGTTGAAACAAGAGATACTGATTATGACACGGATCACGAAATCGACGATCAAGATGAAAATGAAGGCGATGAAAATCAAGAAGCCACTTATTACATTGGTAAGTAAACGTAATAAATTTTTTGAGAACGGTCTGCTTCTGCATGTTATTTTTTTTGTAGCTAAAGATGGTACACAGTGGAAAAAAACACCTTGGAAATTGACGCAGACACGGCCACACAATATTTTGATAAAATTGCCTGGAGTTGTAAGTGAGAACGCGAAAAATGCAAAAACAGAATTGGACTGCTGGAAACTATTTTTTGACAACAACATACTTAGTATTATCGTTGAAAATACAAATAGGTATATAGAAGGCATCAGAGAAAAGTTCGATCGAGAGAGAAATTGTCGACAAACAGATATTGTGGAAATTCAAGCATTTATAGGACTGCTCTACTTGGCGGGAGTTTTTCGAGATGGCCATCAAAATATTGGTGATTTTTGGGCCACTGATGGGCTAGGAATCGATATATTCAGGATGGCTATGTCGGAAAAAAAGATTTCGATTTCTTATAAGAAGCATAAGACTGGACGATAGGTCTACAAGACTAGAGAGGATCAAGACGGACAAATTAGCAGCGGTGCGCGAAATATTTACATTGTTTTTACAAAACTGTAAAGCACATTATTACTTAGGGCAAATGTAACAATTGATGAAATGTTGCCAGCATTTCGTGGGCGCTGTAGTTTTCGGCAATATATTCCTTCAAAACCTACTAAATATGGAATAAAAAATTTTTGCCTTTGTGATGCAAAACTTTTTTATACAGCAAATATGGAAATATATTGCGGGCAACAAACGGAAGGACCTTATAGGAAGGAAAATACTGCAGAAGCAATTGTAATGAGACTTTCTGAGCCAATTTACGAAAGTGGACGTAATATTACAGCAGACAATTGGTTTACAAGTTTGAGGCTTGTGAAAGCTCTTGAGAAAAAGAAAATATCCTATGTCGGAACTATTCGGAAGAATAGAAGAGAATTACCACACAATTTTATTTTAGCGAAAAACAGGACCCAATATGATAGTTTGTTTGGATATTCAAAAAATGAGACACTGGTATCATATGTGCCAAAAAAAAACAAAACAGTCGTTTTATTGTCAAGCTTGCATACATCAAGCAGTGACGTGGCAGATGATACAGAAAAAAAACCGGAAATTATTAGCTTTTATAATAATACCAAATCGGGAGTCGATGTAGTGGATAAACTTTGTGCAACATACAATGTGGCTCGCTCTACCAGAAGATGACCTATGGTCATTTTTTATCATTTGCTAAATGTGGCCGGAATAAACGCAAGAATAATTCTTTTAGGAAATGGGCATGAACATGTTTCTCGACGCGAGTACCTAAAGACGTTGGCTTTAGGCTTACTCAACGAAGAGTTGAGAAGGAGGTCACAACTGCGAAATTTGCCCAATGAGTTAAAAATCCAACTGTCAAGTTATAAACCAACTTCACAAGTTGAAGAAATGCCATGACCAAGTCGTGGTACAAGTAAAAGAAAACGATGTGAACCTTGCTACAAGCAAACCAGAAAAGATGCGAAAACACAGTATAAGTGCCAAAAGTGTAATGTTTTTATATGTTTGGGTCGACATGCAAAAACAGTCTGTCAGAAGTGCCTTGAAGATAAACCTTCCGAAGAAACAGCAAGTGAGTCGGAATAGAGGTGTAAAAATTGTCCTATGCCAATTTATTTTCAAAAATAAATAAAAAGTATAAAGTCTTCTGATTGTTTTTTATTTGTTTCAGAACTAAGCGACATACATCAAGATTTCACAAAAAAAATTAAACTTTGTTTTTGAAGAATTTTATAAAGTAAACACTCTAAAGTAAAATTGACACATTAAAATATTAACTGTAAAAGTTACATGCAGCATTTTATTTAAAAAAACGAAAAAACAGCCCTTTCAATTGATATGGGTCTGATAGACCCAGCGCGACTAACGACGTCTCATAAATAGGCGCGCCTAATGAAGGGTTAATTACTTCTTATTTAAGAGGTGGCGTTAGTTCCGACATGAAGAAGTGTAAGGTTAACTATCATATAAGACATAAGCATCCTAACCCAGATTGGTGAATTTTGTGCGGGAACTCGAGACATATTCTGAGTAACTTTCAGAATATTATTATTTAATTATCCATAAGTACACATTTCTAATTTTCGTGTAATTTATCATTTTTATTATATTTATAATTTATGTAATGTAAATGTGTAAGAGGTATCCTCCGAGGTCTTTCTGAGGTGTAAAAGATGTGCAGAAATGTTAAATGTAACTTCTATTTCGTCCCTTATACTTTCTTTGCACGTATTCTAAACCATACGTTTTCTTCTTCTTAATCCAATTGATTTTTCAGATCCAAGCCACAGTCAAAACATGGCGAATATTTAAAAATTCAAAATGCAGCGTCTTTAAATTCCCCGGGCAGTGGGAACAATAAATTTCGTTCGATTTCGTTTCTCGTACTCTTACTGAATGCAAATGAAGTTTTCAAAAATAATTTTATTATCGTACATACAAATTGGAGACAGCGGAAAAAGGTGGTGGCCCTTTAGGTGAAGAAAGTTTTTCCTTACAAGAATAAGAACCTACGGCGTTATTCAAATACTGTTTAAATTTAATTGTTCCTCTATATATTTCATTGTGTTCTCCAAATATATTCGTCATTTTGTTTTATAATACTAAATTTTATAAGTACATATATATAAAATATTGCATCGAATGGGATACAGACTAACACATTAATCAATTATAATTACTCGACAGCTTTCTTTTTTTCCGGATAAATTTTTACTTTTTAACGAAAATTTTTGTTGCTAGGTAACTGTACGAAACAAATTGCCTGATAAAACGACAAGTCCGAAGAACGAGTCGTTTTATCGAGGAGGCAATTTGTTGACTTCAGTTACCATTTAGCAACTAAATTTGAGTTTAAAAATGGAAAAATTATTCGGAAATAAAAAGAAAGCTGGAGTGTAATTCGGTAAGATAATTTACTAAATGTGTAAACAATTACTGAAAAATGTAATACATAGTAATTATATTATTTGAAAATACAGTTATTAAAAACACAGTTCTTATACATTTTGTGAAGATTACTTACAATCAGTTTGCAAATTTTGTCATAACATCACTTCACAACGAACACTATGATGATAATGTAAGCAAATTTATGTCGGATCAACCAAAGTAAGTACGCAAAGCTTACGGTTGCGTCGACTTTGACATTTCATTTTGACAGTGGGTTCGTTGAGTTTATGACATAACGAGAAAACACAAGTTGTTGTCAGGCCATCCAAAGGTAAACAACTTTTTTGCGGATACAAAAGTTAAAGTAAACTTTTATCGCTGTCAAAGTGACAAAACAATTCTGACTTATAGGTTTTTTACACATGCATTAAATTATCATAATAATAAGAATGGTTAATTGCTTTACCTAAAATTCATCATATAAAGCATTAAAAGTAATTAAGAACTAACAAAAACACTGTAGAGCCTGTCAACCTTAGTATTCAGTCTAGTCTCTTATAGGGTATATAGGTACCTCTTTTACTACCGTAAGCAATTTGTAATAAACTGTCTTTTTTTTTATTTCAACGTAATGTTGTCAGTTCGATTTATTATGTTTATGGTTGGTATTGTCGGTGTGGTGTAAATATCACAACATAACCTTCCTATCAGGTGGCAAATTCGTTGCGTGCTTTGTTTCGTTTTCATTTGAGCATTTGGAATTTTCTGATATTGTTCCTAATATCCTAACCAACTAGTATTGAAAATGTCGTGTCATTATAGTGAGATAATAACCTAACCCATCATTATCGAACTAACAACTATGTTGTCTGTCTGCATAAGACATGTACTGAATACTAAGGTTGAGCCGCTCTATAGAAACACTAAGAAAGGAACAATTATTATAATGAAAACCACAATTTATTGAATTCTAACCAAGATGAATGTACCAAAAGTAAGTCTAAAATAACAGATACGACAGAATTTGTTGAATATTATATAACACTCTAGCTGGCCCGCTAGACGTTTTTCTGCCGTTCTCCGGTAGGTGGCGCGATGAGTTTGATTTGGTTAAAGTCCCTAGATATATAAAGTACCGCAATTGGTTTGTCCCATTATAACGGCGCCAAAATGGCGGTGATTTGGTGACTTTTATAGTTATTTAGTAATTCGTGGGCATATATACAAATAGACGATAAGACATTAGACAACTCACATTCATGTACCCGCGCTGGTCTAATGGTAAGATGTTCGCTTCACACGCGATCGGCTCGGGATCGCATCCGCACGGGACAAGAATTTTTCAGAAAATAAAAATACAATATTTCGCGTATTAAATTTGTAAAGTTAAAAAAAAACGGACCACTTCAACACAGCGCCACCTATCGGGTCCAGATTTTGTGATCTTTTTTCGGATTCTAAACCAACATAAATATAGAATTTGTTAATAACTTGATTATACCGCCACCAATCGGATCCTAGCATAGCTATGAACCACAAAACAAATATATGTTGGTTTAGTGAAATATAAATAAAAAAATTTAGTTATTTTATTTATCTTCCAATTTATAGTGTCGTTTGGCAGCTAGTTTGACACCTTAGAAAGGATGTAATGCAGAAAGGTATAAAATATCGGCATAATTGTTCTATTTGTTAGTATTTTAATTTATTTCGAATTATCAACCATTCTGTTTTTAATATAACAATAGATTTATTTTCAGAAACAAATTACTTGCGAGGATCCGTATTCTGATTTAATTTTGTTAGATACTAACAAGAACACTAGATGGCGTCGCTATTTGCATTTTATTAATTATTAATTATTAATGTGCTGAAATTCACTTACCACTCATAAAATTATAGATGATTGGATTAATTGCGCTGTTGGCATAGCAAAGCCAATGCGATATTAGTGATAGTGCCCTGTTCATGTCACTATTGGTTAAGTTGATGATAATTCTATAAAAGAAAAGTACAAACAGTGTTAGTTATTGGTACATATACTCATGCAAAATACGGTATATCAAATTATTAATTAATACACGTTGCATTTTGAAGTAGCTGGGATTTCAAAAACTGAACCAGAAAGACATATTTTACTTTTTTGTTCAGCTTTCTAGCTGTGATTTTAGGGTTTTTTAGTAAGCATTGAAAGTCTGGAAAAACTCAAAGAACAAAAAAGATGTGAATAAAAAGTTCGTATTAATCAACCTACACCAGAGATTAAAACCAAATCGAACTTGAAATTTTCTTTGATTTACCAAATGTGGATTTTCAGTAGACCAGTGATGATAGTTATGCCTATTGAACACTCCACAATTGGTAAACGGTGTTTCATATGTCCAAAGTATTTTCCTAGGAAAATCGGTATCATCGTCATATTTTTGTAGATACCATTTGCTAAATTGTAATCTAGGCTGATAGTCATTATCGCTTAAACCTTGTACAATTGAGGACTCCGCAGCAAGAATGACGCAGCTCCATAAAAGTCGATTTTGAGAAAATAAAAAAAACTTTTATACGCCATATTTTATTAGATACCACTTTTACGTTTTAAACTGCCAAAAGCACGTACCTTAACAATTACAAATACCGAAAATCTTCTAAAAATATAATATTTTAAAGCAAATAAAAAGTTGTTTTTTAATGGATCTACGTCATTCTTGCACCAAAACTTCAAAAAGTGTGCGTGGCTGCAATAATGAAAGAGCTAAAATTACATTTGAACGCAAAATTTGTATATATTTATTACATAAACTTTATTCAATGTTACTCATTAAACAAAAACAATAATAATAAGTCATAGAATCTAATACTATTCAATAGTTTCTTCGTCGTTGGTCATTTCGACGTCACTACCTGTGTTCCCCTGAGCAAAAGTTAATTTTTCATAGTAAGATAGGTCGTTTTTTGGCACGTATTGATTTGCCAGCACCATCACGTTGTCATATTTTACTTTTTTCAATGGCAATTTTTCTTTATACAGTTGATTTGGTGCCGTATTGGTATCTAACGTAGAACGTTGAATATTGAATGTACTATAGATAGGTACATTACAAGACTCGCTGCACTGGATTCCACTGTTTGCTTCATATAAAATCAGTTTGTATTTGCTTATCGCAAATTTCTGTCTATGCTGGTTGATGACTGTTTTCTTAAAATGTGGCTTTAAATAATTTACAAAGTCAAAAATCATGTTTTGTTCTACTGGGACCACTTCAAAGTTTCTGCTGCATTTGCCATAATGTGTCATATATTCTTGAGGAGTAAATATTCGTTCGATTTTTCGTAATGCTTTTTCTACAACCCCAAATGACCTGTCACATGGCAAGAAGGAGTGGCCAGGTTCAGGATATCGATGAAGAATCGACTGAAACTGTTTAGTTTGGGCCAAAGTGAATAGATATTGTACTAGGCTTCCGTTCTTGTTTTGAGCAGCGCAGTTGTCTGAGAAGATGTACAATGTTTTCACATCCTTGGACATTATATTTTTTAAATAATGATCTAGGAAGCTAATGGTTTCATTGGGTGTCTTTTTGCCAGTGGTTTCATCATACATGTAAAAATGCGAAATTCCTGTTTTGGCTGAATAAATGCAGAAATTAAAAACCCATAACTGCCTAAGATAAAATGCATCTCCTGAGGGGACTTTAGGTAAAGGTGCATTCTGTTGATGATCAAAGCAGAGTACTTCTACCTCGGGATTATTTTTAGCTTCTTCTGTTTTTTCTTTGAGTGCATCAAAGAATACTTGAGCTCTGCTTACATGGAGCTGTTTAGAAGTTTTAATTTGGTTTAATTCTTCATCGGGTAAGGGTAGCTTAAGTTTATTTTCATATTCGTCGCAAGTCTTGCAAGTGTCGGACCGTGGGCTGCCAAACGAAATATTAAAATTAGCCTTGAAATATCTAAAGTAGAAGTCGTAAGTCACTTTCGGACGGAAAAGATGTTTTTTATCTTTTAGGCCATATATATCAAACATATCTTTTTCATATTTTTCTAGATATAATTCATACAGCTTCTTGACATTTAATTCCGGTGAAAGATACATTTTATTATTATTTTTTTGACGACTGTAATGAGACGATCTCTTGGGAAAACTGCGAATATGGCTATCTACTTGCTCAACGATTTCTGGGGGGATCATGTTGGGTCTAGTGTGATGCTTTCCACGACCATCCTTAGGAGATGTGATAGCGTCGTTAGATTTTAAGAAAGCTGACAAGCGATCAATTCTTTTAGATGATATACCATGAACCGCACCAAATGCTTTTTTGCATACTCGGTGGGATTTTGAACCAATACGAATCTGGAATTTAAAAAAATGGATTATTTCAGAAAATAAATTGAAAGGTGAGTAAGTACTTACCATGTATTTATGGGAAACGTTTCGTTGCCGACCATTTCCTGTCTTAGGACGTTTTCTGGTTACTTCTGACGTACTTATTAGGCCTACAAGGTAAGTATCCTGCATTACTTTCTCGCCAATTTCATTAAATTTATTTAAGATCTGCGTTCTCTCCTGTTCATTAAAGTTTTCGAAACATTTAAATTTGCATTTACAGTCTTCGCCAACCACTCTAGGACCGACCATTTTGTTCACACTATTAAGATATCTTGCTCCAGTAGCCAAAAGTTTCTTTTTCTTATTTCGAACCCACTGCGATTCATTTACAGACTTCCTGTTTGTTTTTCTAACCTCCAAACTATCACTATCACTACTTGATGTGCTACTGTCGGCTGTATCTGCCACATATTCATCACTGGAACCACCACTAAAAGGTTCAGGTTCACTGTCCAATTCCTCTAACATATTACACTTGTTATCAACTCAAAAATAACAACTAAGAATATTATAGCAAAGGTAGAAAACTAACGCAAACAGTTAAACTACTAAAATATCTAATAAACGTCAAAACAAAATGCGATGCGCGTTTGGGGCAAGAGCGACGTAGCTCCGGAGCTACGTTTCTCTTGCTCCAAACACAGTATGACGCATCTCCATTATTACATGCTTTAGTATACCCAATTACCATAGCTGCGTCGATCTTGCACCAAACGATAGCTAATATTTTGATCATTGTAAACAGCGCATAACCCCGATTTTCGTTAAAACTGGAGCTGCGTCGTTCTTGCTGCAAAGTCCTCAATTGTTGGTTTGTATGGGTAGTATTTGTTTTTTCTCAACGTTTTATAAACACTAGATTTTGGAATTCCAGTTTCTCGAGCCACTCGACGTACTGGTGTACTTGGATTGTTCATCACATTTTGTAAAGTATTATTTTGGCGTATATCAGTATTGTTAACTTGATAGTTAGACCTTTTTTGTTTGAAAACACACTAAATGTTGTAAAAGTTCTATGATATAAAGCAATTTTACATTATTTTAAAACTAAAATTACATGCTAACTGTGATTTTACAGATAAATTGCAATTTCACATTAAAGTTCAGGCCATCTTACATTGCATGGATTATTACATTTTAATTATTGGAAAAATTACAGTTATAATAAATGTATTTTTCAGTCGATTTTTTACAGTGTAATTAAAAATACAATATGGCCTCTATAAGAAAAACAAGAGATAGCGCTTTGGAAACAAATAAAAATTGGGGGTTACTGTTAACACAAAAAAAAATGTGTCTTAAAAGAGTGTCTCAACAATGTTAGAGTTTAAAAGCGATCGCATTACGCTTTATCGAGTTATTGACGAAAATTCAAATTGGCAAATTTTTTTTTTTTATATCTCAAAATTGTAAAAGGTCCGAATAAATTTGAAATGAGATTTGTTGCGTGCATTGTATTCTGCAAAACGTTCCCATTTAACTGTTGCTCTATCTCTTATAATAATAACCGATATACAAAGGGTGAGCATCGAAATGTGGATACACTGTATGCGTAAATATTTAATCATTCCTTTAATATAGCTATCAAATTACTTTTGCGAATAAAATAGAATCGGATACGCTACGTACACAGGGTTGGCCTACGATATCTTGTATGCGGCTTTCTGTACATAACACGAAAGGAGTTGACAAACCGTACCTACCTAACAGATATGTATACATACGCGAGCCGACAAGTAGACCTTCAGCGAAATCATATTAAATTCAATCATAAAAATAATAAATCTGAAGGAATTCTAATAATATTAACTTAAGATACTTTTTTAAGAATATTACGAATGGTACCTAAAAATGAAGATAACAACCCCTGCAGCATGCACACATGCATTATATTGGAATCTTATGATCGTAATGATCGTATCGGCCTGTCGTCGAGCGTCGAATAGTACGTGCCCACTGCCCACATGTGTAGAAATACTGGCAACAACATTCATTTCAATACATGGACTTTAGCTCGCATGAAAGATAAAAACAGACCGAACCTGTCCCAACAAACAATTTCCATAACCTTAAGTATCTGCTGGTTTTATAAGGGTTTTATTCAGGTTGCGAATTTATATTGCATGTTTATAAGGTTACTAATACGTTATATCACTAACTTGAATCACTTTTAGTAACGGTTGCTATAGGTTATATAATGAGTTTTTATAATAGTTGCAGTTACCAATTTTTAAAACCAATAGTGTTCAGTTCTCATACAGTTGTTTACTGTGATAAATATAAAACGTACTGTCCCTATAGAAATAGCAGTTACCTTTATAAAATCTGGAGATTATTGCTGTTCGAAAACACTGCAATAAAACTTCAATTCATATGTAATTTTTAAGTTGATAACCACGGTTCCTTTTATAAATCAATATAAAGCCATTGGTATCGTATAGAAACGCTTCGTTACTAGTAGGTCACAGATACGGGTTTAATTGAGTAGAGACGTACATGTGCTTTGGTGTTTAATAGGGCAAAATGGAAAAAGTAAATTGGTAAAAAATTGAATATAGTAGTACTTTCGCCCAAATGTGCAACGAAATTTGATCCGAATCTTACATTCTGTACCATCCGTATCTAATGTACAACCTAAGAGAAGTGATGACATAACCAACAAATCCGCTGTTTTCAATGGTGATGATGAAAATAACGGTAAATTCTATTATGTGTTCAGATGGTTAGTTTTATAAAGCTTGCCTTTCACCACTTCCGCCTAATAATATTGACGGAGATGACGTTGAAGAAAACAGAAATAATTGGCTGGTTGAACTATTCGATGAAGATGATCAAGAACCAGAATCGATGCAAACTTTGGAAGTGAAAAATCAGATAGTCTAAAAATTTGATCGAACGAATTCAATATCCGGCAGTGTGTTTTGAAGTCACTTTTTAAACTTTGGAATACTCGTGTACGAAATATAGTACCTCAGGATCCGAGAACATTATTAGAGACACAAACTTCAGTTAGAGTTGAGAATCTAGCTGACGGGCGTCAATACTCGCACCAAGGCTTTGCATTATGTCTGAAGGGGTGCTTTTCGAAAATTGGAAACCTCCCAGCTGTTACTGTTAAGATTAACATCGATGAACTATAAGAGCTCATAAGACGAATTTTGGCCAATTCTATTCAATATTCACAAAATAGAGTGCATTCAATCTATGGTTATGGGAATCTACATTGGTAAAAAGAAATCCGCCAATCTTTCAGAATTCATCACTCCTTTTGTAGAGCAAGCGAAAAATTGGTAAATGGGGTTTATTTCAAAAATGGGCATAGAGTGATAGTTTAAATCCAGGTTCTTTTGTTTGCACTATTTGAAACGGCATTTTCAAAAAAAAAAACTATACGCAGATAGTTCAAGCATGGCACGAAATATTGTTTGAGGTTATGATACGCGTGTTGCCCGTTAGCTGGGACTTGGAAGTTATATAAGAGTGGTGGTTTTTATTTTAAGAGATTATCGTCACTTGTAGTAATAAGCGTCACCATAAGTTATATAGTATCACTATTGGTAACTATTAACACTCAATAAAGTGATATAACAATACCTCTGCGCTGTAATGTTCCTCAAAATTATATTAAAGTTTCAGAGCAGTTTTCAGCGCAGTAAAGTTTACATATTGGTTTTATAGTGTTCGTTTGTACTATTTTAAACGGCATTTTCAAAAACAAAAACTATACACAGATAATTCGAGCACGGCACGAAATATTGTTTGAGGTTATGGTATGCGTGTTGCTCGTTAGCTGGAACTTGGAAGTTATATAAGAGTGGTGGTTCTTACTTTAAGAGATTATCATCGCCTGTAGTAATGAGCGTCACTATAAGTTATATAGTATCACTACTGTTAGTTGTTAACACTCAATAAAGTTATATAACAATACCTTTGCGCAGTAATGTTCCTCAAATTTATATTAACGTTTCAGAGCAGCTTTCAGCGCAGTAAAGTTTACGTATTGGTTTTATAGTGCCCGTTTGGCACTTAAATATACAGCACGTGTCAATTTTCATTAGCCATAGGCGATTAATCCATACAATATGTGGCAACATAGTATACCCCTTCTTTCCTTTCCAATGCCAGCGCGACCGATGCATGCTCGTAAGTAAATACAAGTTAGCGTGGTTAGCAGTAACTATTCGACCACCGTGTTGGGTGTTTGTAATGCGTTTAGAAATAATATTTACGAGTTACAAGGATTTGTTTCTCTTTTTCCTTTTAGTAAATGCAGAGAATTATTAAGCTGCGTTCACGCTGCATGACACAAACAAAAGCGTAATTCTAATAAAATTAAAAATAAGGTAAATAAAAAAGGATTCTGAAAGTAATAATAAATTACTAGATCAGGAGATCGCGGCGGCCATTTGATGTTTCCCGTTCCAGTAATAAGACGGCATTGCAGACTAGATCGCAACGTGTTCGCAGCTAACATTGAATGAAAAATCTGGTCGGGAGAAGTGGGAAGATCGGAGAAAGTCGTTGTGATGTCGATTGTTCCCGGGATTGGTGACGGACGCTGTGGGGTGGCACGTTGCCACATATTACTTGTATATGTATAAATCGCATGTAAAGATTGAATCCCTATACCTAATGAAAATTGACACATACGGTATATCCGCCATATTTACGACGGGTTGTCGGGACGCCATATTGTTACTGTTGAAAAAACTTTAGAATAAAAGATTCAAAATGCAATATCTACAGCATATAATACATTTTTCTTGAACAACCAGCTTCTCGCCTTACTCTGTATGCATTCATTACGAAAAAGTGATAATTTTCAGAAACAGAGTAAAATATTTTTTTATATAAAAATCTAAAATATTTGCAATATTGGCGGCGTTTTAATTTTCTGGAGGTACAAATACAAATTATATAGTCCAGAAGAAATTGCAGGAAAATTTTGACGATTTCAAATGTTCCAGAGTCTCATTATTATCAATATATTCTGGTATTAGGTATACTCCATAAGCGAAAGAAAAGAATAATATTTCTCGTCGGAGGAAAAGGAGATGACATATTTATGTTCTCACTTAAAATGTTACCACCAACACCGAGAAAGAAAGAAAAGGATAGTGATAAGAGAACGAGCAAGGAGGATATCCAATAACGTAAGACGTTGGTTAAACGTTGTGATTACCATTATAAATAATGTATATAAAAGTTGCGGAACCATTCTCGTTACTTGACAAAAAGGCGCATAAGGCCTACAAGGAGTCCATAAGAAGTTATATAAGGGTAACAGTTATATCTCTATAACATTTTTTATAAAACTTGGGGTTATATAAAGTGACTAAATAGTGGTAACGGCAACACTTATAAGATATGCCATTTAAGCTCTTTAAGAGGTATATGGGGGTAACGAAAACGTTGTCATCAATAATTTATATTACCATAAGTTTCATAATGAGGTGATTGTGATATTTCGAGTATCTCTTTATAAAACAAAAATTGTTTGTTGGTGTATATAACGTGTTAGTTTTTCTTTGCCTCAAATCAAAACTTTCCCAGTTCGTTTTCGTATATCTCTTCTAATACAAGTGCCAGCACGGCATGCTTTATCATGAAGATAATTTATTGCTTGACAAGGGCGTGAATAAAATCCTGACGTTTTGGGTTTACTTCGTAGACTTCCTCTCTCGTCCGTACGTCAGATTAGATGATGCGAAAGTATCAGTCATGTAAAAAACGAGGTCATAGATTTCTCAAATCGAATTTATTTAACATCAACGCATCGGGAGATGCCTGTGCAGGGGCTTTATCTTAGCGTGTATATAGTTGTTGTAACTCATGCGGCGCTTTATATTTATATATATTTATATACAATGTGGAAACTACTTATGGAATAAATTCAGTAACTTCCAAACTAATGACATTTGACGAAAACGATGAAACAAGTCAATTTTTATTTATCATAATACTTATTGTGAGTTGTTACACTTGTTCATGGCGTCATCTATTTTTAAACTATGACGTCACACTTATTTTTTGTATGTGTTGCAAGAATTTTTGTTTTAGCAGCTTTTGTAACAAATCCTACATATCTTCATAAAAAAAAATCAAAAGTCAACACGAAAAAACTGTGTGATAGATCTGATAGCACCTGACGATAGTAGAACACAAAAAAATAGCAATTTTGCTTTGATCAAAAGAGAATAAGTAAACTTTGACGTTTTTATAATTGTTGTTGTTGTTGTGGTTGGAACGTAAAAATGAAAAAATCTCAAAAACTGTTGAAAACAAAGTTAAATATTGTAAGTTCATTGAAAAGGTATTAAATAGTACTATCTACGAATTTATAAAAAAATATAGCATTCCATTAAAAAAAATTAGGTGTGGCCACCACACGACTTTCTTATACGTATGAGCGTTTCAAACTATGTATACAATTTAAAGAATTTTTTTATACAAAAATTATTCAAAATATTATTCTAAGTACTTTCATTCTCTTTATAAATCGCGATGGAATGCATACTTTGCAAGATATTCTAAAAAAAAGTGCTACTTGCTAAGAGTAAAAATGCTACTTCCGGTCCCAATTTTGAAATTTCAGGTATACAAAAAATATTGCAAATCCAACTCTAAATACTTTTGTACTCTTAATAAATATATATAGAATGCATAATTTACAACATATTTGCAAAAAATCGTCATTCGGTAAGAGTAAAATTGGTACTTCCGGTCCGAATTTTGAAATTTTTTTTTACAATAGATATTTAAAATTATCATTTAAATACTTTTATACTAGTAATGTACCTGCCTAGAAAGCATGACTTGCGAGATATTCGCAAAAAACTGATTTTCGATAAGAGTAAAAGACCTACTTCCGGTAGGAATTTCGAAAAAAATTTTTAATACAAATTTAATTTTGAGTACATTTGAATTCTTTATAAATTTGTTTAGTAATTGACGAAATATTTGCAAAATTCGATTTTTCCACTGAAGTAAACTAGTACTTCCAGTCTACCGATTTTATTGAAAAACTAATCAGATCTCAAGAGGGAGATTATATACGTAAATACAAAATTTGAAGCAGATATCTACAGCGGTTTGACCGCTATCGTGGTCACACACACAGAGACATTTTTTAAAAACCACTTTTTTGGTATCAGGGGACATCAAAACGTGGACATTACAAAAATCTCGAGGTCCAAAATTTTTGTCATCACAATACTTCCTTATACTACGTACAAGAAAGTAAAAATGCGTATGACGTCACAGCTCTAAAGAAGATGACGTCACTAATAAGTGCAGTGATTTAAAACCAGCGAAATCTAAAATAAAAGTCGACCTGTTTTAGCGTTATACAAAAATATTATTCGTTTTAAAATTAGTGAATTTATTCCATAAGTGGTTTCCTCACTGTATGAAAAAGAAAATATTTATTAAGGTTTATTCGAATTTAAAAGAAAACTCTGGTGTTGAGTGAGTTGAATGTTTCGGAGATTTGAATATTTCAAATGCGCGCAGACTTAGAGCAGAAATTGTTATTTCCACAAATTAAAGTAGAGTGTAATTTATAAAGCTAGTTTTATTAAGACTGAATAAGATCAGCTTTGGACAAAACGGTGTGTAAATTTTCCATCTTAATTTTTGAATACAGAATTACTGTTGCTTTTATTGAATTGGAACATACATCAGAAGAGTAAGGGCAGATCTTTAATGCTTCTATAATTGCGAGAGACGAATCTTAGATTTCTTAATTTTTTTATATGTAATCTTTGTTTTTCGGATTATCTCGTTATATCATTCGAAAGAAGGGTAGACCTACATCACGTGCTATATTCCATTTGCTCGAGAAAATAATTCATGACCTTAATGGTAGCGAAGAAACGATTGGTGTTTTACCATGATGTTGTACTGACGAAGCTGCAACAGATGGGATATCTTTGTACAATGTATAGATGGATACAACCCTATCTAGCAGGGAGTGTTTACGTGTAGTGTCTAACGACCAAGTTGGTCGGTAATTAAGATCAGCATGGAAAACTGTGTCGTACGATGTCCCCTAGGGCTCTATATTGGGTTGTCGGCTTTTCCTACTCTATATAAATAATCTACTGCCGTCAGTGACGGCCTAAAGGAACAAATAAATGTACGATTGTAATTGCAACCTAGAATGACAATAATATAGTCAACGTAGTATCAAATTTGGTGGCCATAAAGTGCCTCGCTTTTCACGTGATGTGAAAAAAACGTACATCTTGAACAACCTCAAATTATGAGTGTTGCATAAAAAGACAGAAAACAGAAACCTAGACCATCTAGCTTTTTAAAGACAAATGGCCAAGACTAACTGGCACAGAAATGGTAATAGAGGAACAAAACTCTCTAATTTAGAAAAGGCCTATTCAAGATTTGATCGAATTGATCACTTTGTCAGCACCCAACAAAAACCAACACGTTGTAGGATACGTCACAAAACGATTTCAGTTATTTGCATCAAGTGCAAAGTTACCTTACACTTAAGATGCTTTTTCTAATCTGGTGTCAAAACAACGCTATAAACGCATCGAAAACGATGCGTTTATAGATTATCTAGTTCAATTTAGTTTTTCGAGGGTGGCTACGTATAATTTGTAAGCATAATGTGAAAAAGTCAAAATGGGTAGCTATATTTTCAATGTACAATATGCAAAATATCTCTGAAAATGAAACGAAGTAAAATATTTTATAACTATAATAATCTGTGCGGACGATGTTCATCGAACATTTTTCAAGTTTTAGAAATACAGCACTATCGGCAAAATAAATAAATAAAATGAAGTTGCAACGATCCATTGTTCAACAAATATTTTATTTTTAATTATGTGTTTGAATTGTACAGTTAGTGTATACGTTAATAGATACATGAGATGTATCTTGGGCATTGATAGTAACAACAGGCAAACCACTCGTACTTTGATAAAAACTATTATTGCTGTCTACTGTGGTGGTTTCGTTTGAACATCCTGGAATGTTTGCATTATTTTGAAGGCCAAGCATATGAGATATTTTAATCTCTTTGTTTAAGGAGGATTCAATATAACCCTCGGCTACAGCTGAGGACTTCCAACCCCCATGATTTTCGAAGGTCAACATATCACCACCATGATTTGTCAAATATGTTGCACTAGATCTTCTATAACAGTGCCCTGTAAACAATTCTGGATTTGGCAAATTCAAAAAACTTGCAATCTCTTTAGGAATTTTGTCTATAATATTAATACCCATTGGACTATTAATACACTGACCATTGCGATAGGTCAAGAAAAATCGCTTATGACTAGTATTAATAGGCCATAAGTTATAATATTTCTTAATTAAATCGATCCATATTGTATCTGTAATTACGAAGAATCTTGGAATATTATTTTTTGTTTTAGGTACAGAAATAGTGATGGTGTCAGACTTGTAGTCAATGTCATCTGCAGACATATTGGTCAGTTCTTCTCTTCTGCAAGCTCCGTTGTAACCTATTATCAAGACTACCCACAAATTGATACTATTATATGCAAAGCTGCGATAGTTGTTAAAATTGTATTTACTTTCATCGCCAAATATATTTTATTAACTGCTTCTTGTATAAATTTAATAATGTCTATTTCTTTTAAAATTTTAGATTTTTTAGGTAGGTAACCTTGAGATAAACGACCGAGGAAAGCTTGTAATTTCTTGTACTGTGATATATCTACATTTTTATATATCGTTAAACAAGACCTCAGCATAGAATAAGTAGTCCATAGCGCAGATGATTTATATTTTGTATGTAGTAATTGAAAATAAGCAATTAATCCGTTTTCTGATATAACATGAACTTCTTTTTGTTTAGACCACTCTTCAAACTTGACGTACTGCTTCTCAGAATTGCTGCGGGATGTAGTGGGAACTGGGAAGTAAATTATTAACAACGTTTTCAGCAATTTCTCTGATTTCAGGTGGTGTACATGAAATATTAGTACTCATTTTAGATTAACTTTAAGTATGAAATACTGAATATTATAATCGCGTATAATTTAAATTTTCAATTTATGTCATGTGTGTAACATTTTGCAACCACCACAAAAATTACTATATTTTGAAATTCCTATTATTTTAATTTAAAAAATAATAAAAAGTGGCAGATTAGAAAAAATAACATAAAGAACTCGTGTCATAAGACACTTATTGCACTCGCCCATTAGGACACTCCTCGCTGCACTCGTCGTGTCCTAAACTTGGGCTCGTGCAATGACACTTGTTGTTTAATATACTATTATTGCCTATCACACGCCCAAATCAAATTAATTTATAATTGCTGATTATCCTTATATTTTCAGTAATGTAAATATACTGTTTATAATAAAACTTTTGCAAGATCCATATAATGGCACATACCAATTCATTTATTAATTTTATAATTTTTAATTTTTGGGATTTAATTAAGTACATTTTGTTATTAATATTTTGAAGAGAAATAATATTTAAAATCAATGAATATGTTATGGTATTATTAAGTAAATATTAGTCATAAGCTTAGTGTGTATTTAGTTCTAAGAACCGTGGCGCCGAATGTTTACAACAGTGAAATAAACGCTACAGTTGTGATAAACATTCGCCTACGTAAAAGAGTGTGTATGGGAAACTTAAGTGGAAATAACCGAACTATATAGAGAAAGGGGAACCACAGACACTTTTATATAAAATAGAAACACGCGCTAAAACGAGAGAGTCAACTGCTAGACTTCATTCGAGTCGGAAAGTTAACTCCAAAGTCGGAGGGATTTGACTGGTTGGCTTCGTAGAGAAGTCGTCAAACCCCGACCAGCAGAAATTCAAGTAATATACATTAAATGTTCTATAAAAAGGAGAACCTAAAACTCCTATAATAAATTCGATAACAATCATAAGAATTGTTATTTGAAAAATAGTTATTAAAGTAGCACTTTAAGAGTAAATGTGCACAGTGTTAAAAGTTTATAAAAAAATATATTGTGCTCCAGTAAGCAGAGCAAGAAGTCACGTCAGGATCGTGACTACTAAGGAAATTCCGTTGATGACAACGCCAAGCAAAGAAGAGTTTGCTGAGGATAGAAATCGCCGAAGAGCGAAGAAAGAAGCTTTATTATTATAAGGTATTTTTAAAAGATTATTGTAAATAAGAATATTGTTGATATTGAAGAGTTAAAGATTATGAAATAAATTTTAAATTGAAATTAACATAATAAAGTTGATAAATTCATATCATCTCCATTCTATGAAGGAGAATGTAATTTGATCTGTATTAATATTGTTGTGTATTTATATAATAGTACGAAAAACTAGCCGACGTAGTAAATTCTGGCATTCGTTGTTTATGTTAGACTGAGTCGAATAATATACATAAAAATCTATGGCCATTAATTATTTGTAAAAATGTATTAAAATTGTCTTTAAATATATTTTATTTCATTTGTTATATGAAAAAAATAGTTTTATATATATAATTCATTGGTTTTGAATATAGGAATTGTTTAAAGTTTTACAATGGTATTTTTTTTATTAAATATAATTAATGTTTAGGAACACCGTAATCATTTCTTATTAATCCGAATCGCCCTGAGATAATCTGATTTGAGTTTAGCCGGCAAAGCAAGTTATTTAAATTTTATTTTAGATTTAAACTCTACAATTTTATTAAATTAAATATAAGGCGGTTCCATCACATTATGTCGCCCAACATTGGGGCAAGTTTTGGCATTTTAATTGCAATGTAATGCTGTTCCATTACGTTATGTCGCCCAACTTTGGGGCAGTGTTAGCATTTTAAGTGCATTGTGATGTCTGTACCATCACACCCATTGGTTAGTAAAAAAAAAACAATTTCTTTTTAAATTAGCCATTAGGCTTTAACACTAGTGTGTTTAGATCCCACATACTCAAAACATATCTAAAAAAATTCCGACAGATCTGGTTTAAACTTGAAATCAAAAATCAGACGCTTTACGAATAATATGTTCGTCGATTCACAGTAGCTTCAAGTAACAGCATACGAAATATCGGCGTTTACGCCAAACTTGACGCTGTTCCATCTCCTAAACAGAGATCTACTTCTCAATTTCTATAATAAAATTGATGATACTCAAGAAACTAAAATTACCGTCAATTTTAACATCAGAAATGCTTTAATAATTAATCAAACAATAAGGCTTCAACAATACTTGAAAAATATTTTATGGTTGTTCATTCGAACATACCTCGACATTAAAATAGCACTGTATATTAATAACATAGTAAATATGTGTTTTTCCATTAATTAACGCTTTAAAAGGCATCATTATAGATAGCACAAATTTGTCCCTTTGTATACTACAACAGAAAATTTGCTTGTTTACGTAATGCAAAAAATAAGTCGAATAAAAATGAAAGCATCTTCGTCTAGAAGCATACGGCGAGAAAGTACTCTTCATACATATTATTTAATGTCGGAGATTTTCCTACTTACCTCAGCGTCGAGAGTAAATGTACGGGAAAATAACAAACTGCGAACATCACGACGACAGCGACTAGCATCTTAGCGGCCTTCTTCCTGGATCTAAGCTGCCCTTCTAGGTTAACGTTCGTGTTGGGAAAAGAGGTGACGGATCGGTTATTCCCCGTAGTTGCTCCTGGAAGAAGCAAAAGCAGTGCAACAAAATAAATGATCTGTAGTAATTCTGCGTTTCTGCCTTTAAAAAAATGTACCGAGAAATGGAATGGAACTGTGGGGAGCATCTGGAGCGTCAAGCGTTCGGGGAAATTAAATAAATTACGTGATATAAAAGAGTTGCAAGTCTACGCACTCAGAAACTGATAGCTTTAGTAATTTCAATAATGTCACGGTTACAGTTAAGCTTCGTAATTTCGAATGACTTTAAGATAAGGTAATTTACTTTTAGGAAACCTTCCATACACTGTGTTTATCGTTATGCAGATAAACAGCGATCTATGGTCAGAAGTACCGTTGTTCTATGAACTAAATTTTTATTTAAAGTAGCTTTTCTCTTTATTATTTCTACTTATAAAGGTTGTCCAATTAGGAACTATGGGATTTGATTTTTGAATAAAACGTATAATATTTGCAACACTAATGTTTCTTATTTTTCAAAATAAATTTTGGACGTCACGGCTACAAATGGAAAAGGATATCATTCATATGACCATCTCGAACACTCTGGTATGATATTATTCGTTTAGCAAAATGTACGATAACACTGCCACATAAACATGCCTATATTTTTTGAATAGCACATTGCATATTTTCTTTGAGGTTATTTATTGTTGCTGGCTTGTTGGCCTACACTTTCCCCTTTACTTAACCCCACAGAAAAAAGTTCATTGTTGTTAAAGCACATGATCTTGCATGCCAATTGATGTTAGAATTTCAAAAGATAAGCTTAACTTCAAGGAGGCAGATAGCCAGTGCGGAGTATTTATGAAAATTAAACAATAATGAAATTAACTCGCACTGCCTTCTATCGGCCGTGGACTTTTTGGTGCCAACGTATGCAACGCGTTCGACTGATACATTTTTAGTTTCCAGAGCTCGAACGAATGTGATGGTTACAGCACCTCTAACTCACATGACCAGAAATGCGAATATTTTATATTCTGATCCCTTCCATAATTAATACTTTGCCTGCTGCCATGAAAATTGCTAGTTATTTCGTCCAGTTATTGTTAAAAAGCCCGATAAGATAAATACAATACTGTGTAATGTATTTTGATATACATATATGCTAATATAATACTTTGTTTTTCTTTTTTTAATGGAAATATGCTAATATTTTTGTTTGCATTGTACTAGACTTTAATTATTGTTTTGTCCTGTAAATGGATTTTGTCGTTTGACAATAAAGTTATTATTATTATTATTATTATTATTAAAAGATGACACGATATGAAAATTGCATATGCAACAGAGTTATGGTCTCAAGTTCAGTATGTCACGTTGCACCGTCCTGTTGAAATCACATGATGTTATGCAAATTTAAGTCATCAATTTCCTCATTTACTGTGACAGCGTTACCAGCTTCGTCTTCGATAAAGTATGGTCCGATTCCATTATCACTCCAAAATGCGCACCAAACAATGCATCTCTGAAGATGCATTATTCTTTCTGAAAAGCATGTGGATTTTCTTCATCCTAAATCCAATAATTTTGTTTATTGACTTTTCCATCAAGATAAAAAGTTCCTTCATTGCTAAGAAAAATGTTGTTTCAAAAATCAGGTTCAGCTTGTTTCTTACCTAACATCCAATTCACAAATGTACGACATTGTAAATGGACATGTAACTCTTATTTCTTGGGTGGACTGAATCTTGTTTGTAACACCAGCCCTTATATTTCTCAGAAAAAGAATTAAACCTGAGCTTATGAACAACGCTCTAATTGGCAGCAAAGCCTTCTGCCAGGAAAACAGCTAGATCTGTTTGGACATATGTGTCCAGTGTTTGGAACATTTTGTGCATTACACAAAAGCTTCAAGAGGAAATAAAGGTTTGCTCTTTTTAGAACGACAATGGCATAATATTACTTTGTTTTCTAGTGCATTGTACCAATTATGTACAACCATTGGATGCAAGAGATTTTGGAGATTTCCAAGGCTACTATGGCCAAGAAATTCAGACATGGTTTATTAAGCAAAATCCTGGCAGAATTGTCACACATTTACAAGTAGCTGGACTTTTTAATAAAGCGTATTTGAAAGCTGTCATAGCTGGAAATGCACTACGTGCTTCTGCCAAAACTTTCAATGACACATTTTTGAAGATTGGATGTTCCAGAGCCCGCTGTAAGAACAAAATGATGAAAAGTACATTCAAAGACTAAAAAGTGACGTAGAAGAAAAGGCAAAACAGGAAAGAGAAAAGTTAGTAAGCCAAGAAAAAATTTAAAAAGAAGACGTCAATGACGATAGAGACATAAAGACTTTGATGATGATGAAACTCATGCTGGTTTCTTGTACTTCAACGATTTATATTCTCGGACGAAGGTGAACTTTTTCAATGAAATTTTGATCAATTTTGTCAATTTTTCTTTTGTTATTCGTTGATTTTCATTTTCTATTCATTTAATTATAGATTTTTTTTATATTACAACCTTTATTTCTTTATTTTACTTTTATAATAATTTGCTGAACTGAATGAAAATTAGTACAACGTCAGAATAACTTTAAAATTGAAGATACGTCATATTTCCACTTTTTTATTTTTATTTTTTTCCAAAAATGAATGAAATATATCGATTTGTTAATGATTTACTATCAACACTAACTGGGTATATAACTTACCTATACAATTTTACTTTAATTTATAGATAAGATTATTAATATATCACAATTAAGTATGCATCTGAGGCATATTTCCTCTACTGTTGGTGATACTCTATAAAATGATGTTTGTATATCGATAAATATCATAATAGAAACCTTGCAAAACACATATCCAAGGTGATTGACATTTCATTCATGACTTACAACAAATACAAGTTGACAGACACTTTTGAGTTTGCGAAAAAGGTTAACAACTTTGCGATCCCTGCTGAGCATGTTTTGGTTTCCTTTGATGTAGTAAGCCTCTTTACTAACATATCGACAGATTTGACTATCACTATTGTCAGAGATAATTGGTCTCTCATTAAAGATAACACTGACATTCCGTGTGATGACTTTATAGTTTTGCTTCGGTGGTTGTTCGACAGTGTACATTTTGTGTTTGATGGGCAGCATTTTCTACAGTTGTTTGGCACACCTATGGGATCCTCGTTGTCACCTTGCATTGCTGACATTATAATGAACACGGTTATAAATCATGTGGTGACTCAGTCTGGTGTTGATTTCGCATTCATCTATCACTATGTGGATGATATCATAGCTCTGGTACCATCCAACAGAGTTAAACACCTGCTTGACACTTTCAACTCCTACAACAGCCACCTCCGTTTTACCTTGGAAAGTGAGACTAACAATTCGATCCCCTTTCTCGACTCTCTATTAACCTATGACCATAATACCATTAGATTAAGGTGGTATAGGAAACCATCAAATTCCAACCGGTTATTGAACTATCGGTCAAACTGCCCGTTAAAATATAAGATTAATTTGATTAAATGCCTAAAGAACAGAATTTTAAACATCACACATCCTGAATTGCAGTATAAGGATTTGATAATTTTAAAAAACATACTCATGAAGAATGGGTTTCCCAGTGCAACTTTGAACAAGATTCTTTTCTCCACAATGACAGTTGACTGTGATAATATCCGCATTGCTGTCGCTTCTGCCAGTAATACCGTGTCACAAGATGTTGTGGAACCTGTTATTTTTAAAAAACTAGCATATGTCCCTGGTCTTACTAACCATATAAAGCAGTTGTTCAAACGCAATGTCTCCATAGCTTATACTTCAGCTGTTCCTGTGTCTAAATATTTCACCCCTTTAAAAGATAAACTAAATGTCACATATCACAGCCACGTAGTTTATTGCTTAACATGTAAAGACTGTGATAAGTATTACATAGGGCAAACTGGACAAAGAGTGAGAGATCGTAATACCCAACATAGAAGTGATATCAGGAATCGCCCTCAGGCTTGTGGTTTGGCAGCCCATGTGTTTCATACGAGTCACACCATCGATTATGACTTGACCAAGATTTTGTACCATCAAAATAACTTGACTAAAAGGCTGTTTTTGGAGACTTTGTGCATTAACGTTATTGAACCTAACATTAATTCCAAAACTGACTGCAGGAGTTTCAGTAACTTATACGTTCTTTTGAAACAGTTCATTACTGATAAGATTGTTAATAAGATCAAAAGTTAAAATAACTTTCTTACCCATATTCAAAATTTTTTGCCTAATACTTTATAACTAACCATAATATTTATTAAAATCATACATATTGTTTCAACAACATTTTATTTACTAAAACTTACAATTTCAATTTATCTGATATAAACAAAACAAATCTGAGGTTTCATATCTGTTTCCATTGCTGTTGATAATGCGCTCTTTTTGTATTTGCCATTTCGTGAAATTTTAGATGTTGTCCAAAATTTGTAATATGTTTGTTTTACTGAATTCAGAGTGCTGTTTTCGATGTTTGTTAGCGATCTAGCCATTACAAATCTGATGTTTGACAGACTTTTATAATTAGTGATTGTCAAAATACTCTTTTATTTAAATTAATGATAGATGCTGAGATCTTTGGTTCATTGTGTGGCAATTATCTGATGAAGGAAATAAATATTTCCGAAACGTTATAAGCTACTATAAAGTGTTTTCTTTATACCTACCCATACATTCTGTTTTCGGAGTTACGAAACAACAATTAAACTGGTTTATTAAATATCATATATATTTCAACATTTTTATGTTTGTCCTAAATATTAATTCCTTAATTATTTATCTTTCTTCTAACATTTCTATACTTTTTTATCTTTAGTAAAGTGATATGTCTCATCTTATATATTAATAACATAGATCCAAGTTTCTAGTTGTTGAGGACCTGATACTTATGTCAAACTTTGTTCAGGCGCCTTGTGTGTGTTATGTTTCTGTTTTGTTCTAATTATAAAATCCTCTTTTTTGTGGTTTTATCATTTCTAACACGTTTTCGTTGTTTGGTATTTCTAATAATTTGCTTCTTCTATTATTACCTTGTTTCTTTTTCTTTTACTCTCTAAAGTCACCTGCTTTGTTTAGCAATTTCTGGTTGAATTTTTACCCTCTTCCATTTTCTTAAAAAGTTTTTACCGTTTATTTGCTTTCTATCTTAATATGATCTTTAAGGAAGGTAAAATTATTAACTATCGCAACGTATAATATTAATTTTATGTTCATACATTTTCAAACGTACTACTTTGTAATAATTCAATTACTCTTCACATCTTATCACATTGACGAAGTTACTATTACTCGCAAGTCATGGTCTATAAAACTCATTTTCAGAAATGTATTTGTTCGGAAAGAAGTTTTCCCAATCTAAAAACTTCCATTTAGCATTCTCCATTAGTTTGACGGATGATCCATTACATTCGTGCGCTATGAATGAATAAACTTTGAACGCTTAATCGGTAAATGCTTTACATTAATTTCTATACTTAGTTGTCACGAACCCCAATCTATTTGAACATTTCAAAACTCCATCGTGAAAAAACTCTTTTTTCCTTGTAGACTCATGAAGACGTTATTGACAGATTTACATTACCTCATTCACGATTTATTTGATGGCGGTGAAGTAAGTACAGACAATAAATTTGACAACGTGAAGGATATTGATTATGTTAAGGTTTGCGAAAACACGTTAGATGGATAAACGACAAGCAAGTAATGTTCTTACGATATTTGTGCCGATCTTTTTGTAAATTATTTGATATGTGGTAGTAATAAATTACATAAAGTGTTTTTCGTGCTTCTCAGTTTTTTTTTAACTTAACATAATCTAATGTAATAATTGAATTTATGAAAGGTTGTCTATGTTATTATATAATATATTATATATTTTTATATTATGTTGCTCATTTTTACTTATACTTCTAAAATATTTAGTTTCTCAAATTGTAACGTAGCTACTTGCGGAGATTAGGAATAGTGCATTTCGACACACCAATGTGCTCCTGAATTAATTAACTAATGAGCGTCGTAATTTTAGAGATAGTTTGAATCGTCAATACGGATGTTGGTGTAGTTGCATAACCATGCGGCGGATTCTATTCCCAATCCTAGCTCTCCGTGAACCCCAACACATTATTATTTTCTGTTTACTTAACCTTACTTTGACCACTCACGTTACATGTAAATCAACCTAGCAAGGATTAATTGATTTTAATTTATTGTGTACGTGATAGTGATGAAGAGATATGGTTCTTTGATTCGCTAAGTCATCTTTCTTTTACTTCGTCGATTAAAGTAAAATGAGAGCACATAGAGTAATGACATTAACTTTATTTACAAATTTATTTCGTTAGCAAACATTTATATTACAAGATGAAGGGTATTACGTTCTCTCGGACGTTATAGATGAACTAAAATTTCATAAATTTGTTTAGATTTTATATTTATTTACAATTATCTGGTCAGATATATATCAGAAAATTTCTTACAAACAATACTCTGTTCTTGCGTACGTTGCAATTAAAGAATTATTTAAAAGGTAATAAATTAATTCTCGGATAATCAACTTAAATTATCAGAATAACAAGCAGGTCACTAACACAACTGATTAATCGAAATTATCGTATAAGCGACAGGTCATAAAGAAAACTGCTGGAAAATGAGCGGTAAAGCAGGCCAGTAGACAGCAGTTACAGCTCCAAGCATTCTTTTGAAGAAGGTAAAGAGCAGCATTTAAATGTTAAATTTTATTAAAAATGCAGGCGTTTATATACCTGCAATGAGGCCTGCATATTCGAATAAATTGTTGTTTCACCCAATAATCACGTATTATTCACGTAGACATCTTGCATTATCAGACACTAAGCATATACCGTATGTGTCTATTTTCATTAGCTATAGGGATTCAATGTTTACATGCGATTTATACGTATACAAATAATACGTGGCAACGTCTGTCTCCCGGCAACAATCGACATCACAGCGACTTTCCCCGATCTTGCCACTTCTACATTAAATGTTCAGCTGCGAACACGTTCCGAGATATAGTCTGCAATAAAATCCGTCATCATCAAATGGCCGGCGCGATCTAGTTGTTTATTATTATTTTCAGAATCCTTTTTTATTTACCTTATTTTTAATTTTATTAGAATTACGCTTTTGTTTGTGTCATGCAGCGTGAACGCAGCTTAAGAATTCTCTGCATTTACTAAAAGGAAAAAGAAAAACAAATCCTTGTAACTCGTAAATACGTAAATATTTCTGAACGCATTACAAACATCCAACCCGCTGGTCGAAGAGTTACTGCTAACCACGGAGCATGCATCGGTCGCGCTGAATTGGAAAGGAAAGAAGGGGTATACTATGTTGCCACATACTGTATGGATTAATCGCCTATGGCTAATGAAAATTGACACGTGCTGTATATATTACACGACCAAGTCGTCGCTGGTCTCTCAAAATAATTAAATTTTTTGGAGTAAATACAGTCGAAAGCAAAAAAAAAGTAGACAAAAATACAGGTTTCTGCCATAGACTTTCTCAAAATGATTAGTGTAATAGCGGCTTCACAGTTACTTGTCAATGTTTGGTTATCTATCAAAATTGACAACCTTACGCTTGATACTAAAATACTATACTCCATTCAGTCTAAGAATGGAGTAGATGGCGCTACAATATGAGCACAGTTTACACACGATGAATTTTGTATTTTGAAAACAAATAAAACATATGTTTACTGTCAGATGGATAGCAGGGATATACATTGTATATGATATCATTATATTTTGACTTTTACGTGTTTATTGACATTTATTTAAGTAAGGCTTACATTGCTTTTAAAATGATAACCATACTAACAAACATGAAAAGGCAAACAGCTAATCAGTATTTGATAAGTTTTCCGAAACAGAATATCGCTCACACAAAAAATATTAAAATATAAGGAAAACATTGAATAACACGTTGTGTCTACATGTAAATAGAACGCATACATTTTACAACATTCAAGAATGCAGGTATCATTATCAATATGTGAGTAAAAGGTGTAAAGGGCAATATTTTATGTTAAAATCCAATAAATTTTAGATACTATTTCCATTAGCAGATATTTCAATTATTATCTTATTTACAATATCTAGAAATTGATAAAATACCTTAACAAATGAATATTTCACCTGCGAGTTCTAAGAAGAACTATTTTTTAAGAATATTAACAACAAATAACTATATAAAATACGGAAATCGACAAACTCTTTGAACAAAACTGTCAGTAAACAAATTTTTGACAGAACGAGCTAAATGCGATTATTTTGTCGGTGTAAATGCACACTCGATTTCAACCAATCACAAACGTTTATTTTAAGCCCTATCTTTCCCAATGCTCCATTCTTAGACTGAATGGAGTATACAATATGTCTCACTAAGTTGAAACCATATGGAAAACTTTTTTATTATTAATTTTAGGAAAAAAAGTTATTCTTTATAAAAACTTCTGCATGTTCTAAAATCTAAAATACAATCATCAGATATTAAATTTTTTCAGTTGTATACGAGGTATGTCAAAAAATATTAATTTTACTCATGAGTAAAGTACCTTTATATTTGAGAATATCGAACAACGTTATTAAAAAAGTTGATTAGAACTAAAAATTACGTTCAAATATGCCATTACATCCATTTATATGGAAAAATTCGTTTTTTCTATTTTTGCCTACAATAACAATGCAAATTTAACTGTAGTTACATATTATCTAGGATGCACTGACACAAATGATTTGTTGTTTGCTAGAAAGGTTTCACAGTGAATGTCAAAACGCGTTAGAATTTATATGGCACATAAACATGGTAGCGTTATTAACTTGTAAAGAGAAAATAGAAATTGTTTTGATTATAAAACGCATAGAGAAGCAGCAATTATTTTTAATAATAGATATCCCAATAAAAATATTAATCATTCAACTGTTACGAAAATAATAAATAAATTTAAGAGTACTGGAAGTATTAAAAATAATCATAATAGAAAACGCCAAAAGCTGGTTGCCGATGAGAATACGCAGTTTGAAGTAATGGTGTCTGCTGTAGAAAATCCAAAAATGTCATTGTGCAAAAGGAAGTCGTTGATGCAACAAAATGTAAGTAAACATACAGTGGCAAGAATTTTAAAACAAAATAAATACAGACCATTCCAACCAAAAATCGTTCACACATTAAAAGGTAGGGATTATGATAGGCGCTTTGATTTTTGCTCACTCATCCAAGGAGAGTTAGAAGAGGACACTTTTTTTACGAGGCGTATAATTTTTTCCGATAAAGCAACATTTTCATCAAATGGAACTGTCTCGTCACAACATTGTCGCTGGTGGTCTAAAGAAAATACCAATTTTATAATAAAGTCTCATGACCAATATTCATTTAAGACGAACGCATGTTGTGGCATTTATAAGAACAGATTAATAGGACCTTTCTGACTTAACCCCCCTTGAATAAACAAAAAGTTTACCAGAAAGGGCCGTTTCAAGATGTTAACCATTTGGAGAAGATAATTATAGTAACATGCCAGGAAATTTCTCCAGAAATGATAAAGAATGTATTACGTCAATTTTCCAAAAGAACGATTAAATGTATTGAACGAGAAGGTGGATATGTCGAGGCATTAGTGGAATGAGTGAAAATTAAATTTCTATTTCCTTCTATTATTAATATTAAGTATATTAGTTACACAACTTAGTATTTTTTTGTTTTTTCTTATTTGCAAAGTAAATGCACATGCATTCGTTACGTGTTTAAATTGCGAAATTGTTTTATAGTTTTCTCCCACAATCAAAACAATTTCTATTTTCGCTTCACAAGTTAATAACCCTACCACGTTTTTGTGTCATATAAATTCTAACGCGTTTTGACATTCACTGTCAAATATTTAGCAAACAACAAATCATTTGTATGTCAATGCATCCTAGATACCATGTAACTACAGTTAAATTTGCATTGTTATTGTAGGCAAAAAAAAGAAAAAATGAATTTTTCCATATAAATGGATGTAATTGCATATTTGAACGTAATTTCTAGTTCTAATCAACTTTTTTAATAACATTATTCGATATTGTCAAATATAAAGGTACTTTACTCTTGAGTAAAATTGATATTTTTGTCATACCTAGTATACAACTGAAAAAATTTAATATTTGATGATTGTATTTTAGATTTTAGAACATGCAGAAGTTTTTATGAAGAATAACTTTTTTTCCTAAAATTAATAATAAAAAAGTTTTCCATATGGTTCCAACTTAGTGAGACATATTGTATAAAGATGCCTTCCATAAATGAAGATATTAAAGTCAATGTTATTGCAGATTTGAGTAACGGTTTCAAAACACGTGAAATTGCGGAAAGAAATAATACAAATACATGCACAGCTTTTAAAATTATTAAGAAAACATAGAGGTCACCATAGAATTTGAAGAATTTTTGGTTCTGGCCGCAAAAGACTATCAACAGTTGAGCAAGACAGCCACCTCACAAATGTGCTTATTGAAATTAATTTTCTTCAGTAGTGAATGCAACTAATGTAAGTAACTTTCCGGGTTCTGCTTTTACTGCTTGACGAAGAATTAGGGAAGCTAATTTGCGGTACCATAAAACTGCCGAAAAGCTTAATTTGAATGCGACCCACAACGAAACTCGTGTACGCTATGCACTTGAACATCTGGTAAATAACAGACACTTCTGGGAAACTGTAATTTTTACAAAAATTATTTCAAAGTAAGAAAAATGGACCGATTTATGTATACCAAGAGTTACCCGATTTGACGAAAACTTAGTAATGTGTATCCAGAAAATTTCGAAGTAAGTTTTTGGGGTTGGATTTAAATTAAAGAGACTGATATGTTATTGGAAATAGAAGGAAACTTGAATTCAGAGTCTTTTATCAACATTCTAAGTAATCGAACAGAGTGAAAACATGGGTCAGAGAAAATAATATCAATATGTTAGATTTTCCGCCAAGAAGTCCTGATTTAGATATTATCGAAAATGTGTGGGGGTTGATGATCAAAGAAATAAAGAAATTAAATCGAAGACCCCAAAATAGAGAAGAACTGGTAGAAACAATTCACACAGCATTGGAGAATGTAAATCAAAATAATTGTACCAACCTTTATAACTCTATTCCAAATATGTAGATTGCAGGAAGTTTTAAACAAAAACTGTCCTATAACCAATATTAATGCATATATTCCTTCATATTTTTTAATTAGTATTTTGATTTGTATTAATCAGATGAGAAGATGTTTTGATAATTATTTGACTTTCCATAGGATAATGACTTGACCCTAATGACTAGTAAATAAAGCCAAGGTCACAAAGTCGAAGATCTCTTGTCTACTTTTTTCTGCTTTCGACTGTACATATACATAGAACATTTTATAAATTAATTTAAAAAACATATAATTACCAAAATGTAATTGTCTAGCAAAGCTGAACTTATTGAGATATTGTATTTAATAGCTACAATTTCGGCATTTCTATACACATACGAACAAAATGTCGTGAAGTACGTAATCTAATAATATGCAAACAAGATGACGTCTGTGGGAAACATGAAAAATAAAATTTCGACTTTAAATAAGTTGCACTGAAAAGAATTTTTAGCAACAGCTTTAAATGCCGCTCTCTCAAATGTGAAATTATGACATTAACCTTTTTAGCTCCGAGGCATAGATTTAGGGTTGCAATTTTTTACATTCAAAACAAATACTGAATTTCAGTGTTACACAAAACCATATAAGAATTTACCTAATGGCTGATGAACTCCACCACCAGATCTCCATAGAACTCTAACAATTTGGCAGTACGTAGCACTCATGAACGTTAATGGTACACCATATAGGAGTAGCATTTTAAGTAATGTCCATGAAGCGTCAGCTCTTCTGGACCAACTCGTAGAGCACTGTGTAAAGTAAATCGTGTCTATTTGGAGATTGTCTAATTTTCTCGTCCTGTACACTATTAATTCAGGAATATCTGTAAAAAGAAGAGAATAAAGGAGAGTATAGTCAGTTTATTTAATTTGCAACCGACTTTCTGAATATGTTCTACCGCTGGAAATAAGCAGTTTTGTCTACATATACTGTGATGATTCTTCATGGCAAAAAAATTGCAAATATTGGATAAAAGGATAATTTAAAAAAAAAATTTTTTTTTGATACATGTGCATTATATTATGTTTGGTGTTTACTCAAAGAACGATATCCATTTATTTATTTTCATCAAGTAAGACTTTTCATAAAACAATTAATTGCATATTTTGGATAAAGTAACTCAAATCATAACATTCTTTCAGTTAAGGAAAATATGCTACATATTGCTGTGGTTACAACAATATTCAATGAATGCTGAGATTGCATTAAATATCATTAAAAATCTTCACCTATAAATTTATAAATCAAATCCCTATCAGGATTCAATTTATTCTTGTGAGTTCGCGCAGTGATCTTTCCTCTTTTTCTCTGGTGTGTTCCTTATTTAGTCTTTTATTTGGATAAGGTTAATAATAAAATCAAATTCTTATTTAAATTTCATAAAACATTTATATTCATCTTTATATCAATAAACAACATCAAAATTTTTTTTTTATTGACAACATGTGGCTGTGTCAAGAATGTCTCTTCACAATTATAAATCATAGAAAAACATAATTCCTTTTTTTTATTTACGATTTAAGGAAAAATATTATTTTGCTATTTTATCCTTTAATATAATATTATAGATTCAAAAAATAAATTTTCCCATACGAAGCTAATTTTTATTTCAACAAAGACATACATTCGCACATAGTGCCTTTGATTATCTAAAACTTTGCAACGAAGAAAATATCTTGAAAATGACCTATACCATTCCCTGAATGTAAATATTCGCACATAGTACGCCCAATGGATTGGCGCTTGTCCATCAAGGATATTCTTGTCTATTCGTATTTTCTACTTGAAATTTTGATTAAATTTGACCACAACTATCGTTAATAATGCCCAGTGATACACAGGAAGCAAACAGTTGCATATAGTACCTCAAGTGCCCTCAACACCATTAACGATCTTCCCTCAATTACAATAAAATCAATGCAGTTTAGAAAAACAATATTTATTTTAAAATTAATGATGTTTAACGCCTTGCCAAATGTTAATATTTTCATATAGTACTCTTGGAGTACGTCTCACATCATCAATTATTCAAAACTGTATATTTATTTCAAAAACTTACTTATATTCCTCATATAAATTATCAAGTTCTTTTTTATTCATGTCTTCCATTTTGAAATATTTAATATTGTGAAACAGTAAAAATGAAATTATTAAATACAGCAAATAATTAACAATAACAAAATTAAAATAATACTGGAACTCAAAATTAACTAAAACATTCAGAACTAATATAAATTTAACATAGTGTTTCAAAAACTCTTACTACTATTAGCAAACGATCTCAAAATTTTTACGTCTTATTAATTCAAATGATCGGCTTCATGTCCCTCTTCATCTGCTCTCACCCCTCTTTATAACTTAAAACAAACGATAGCTACGCATTCGCAACGCTATGTCTATTGAACTAACATTTACGTTGGTATCGTTTGATTCATTTTATCTCCTTCAAATTTTTCCAGTCGCGTAAATACACATTTCACACTTTGACAGTTAAATGTTTAGGAGATGGCGTCACTAAACAATTATTTACTGAAATTTTACACACACTTTCCATTCTTCATCTTCGGTGGGTATGTTCTTGTTTTTTTAACGCCATCCTTCATTGTATCTGTATATGAACATATCGCCTCTCTTATCCCTGTTTACATATTTTCTTTTTCCATTAACTAAGGTTATTCTCAATTTCTTCTTATAAGTGCCTTCCTTGGATGCAATTGGAAATACATCAAGTACTACAGGAATCCTTTTCATTAAAACGTATTGCAAGGAGTACTTACTTCGAAAGCACGGTCTGCAAGTTCTATCCAAGTCTTTTCTGTTTCCAGTATGTTGGTTTGTAAATAACTGCGAACAATATTAATGTTTTCTCTTCTTTGTAGGTTTTAAAATAACCACACAAAATTAATAGGTACTGCTGTCTTTGATGCGTTTTGTATTTGCAAAGTGTATCCTATTTGTACATTTGGTGTATACATAAAATGTATTAATGTATTTTCCGAGATAGAGAAATAGCTTTCCATATATCTTTCAAAATGTTTTTAAATTTAAGTGTCAGGTATTTATTTTTATTCATTTGAATGAACGTTTTCATCTCGAGCATACCGAATATAGCCTTGCTCGTACAATTTTATGGCATTTAAATGATTCACCCTTTTAACTGCTCCATTTCTCAACATCACTCTCTCTCTCGGTTATTTTCTTTTAATACATTTTTATTTTTGAACAGTGGTCCATTTCTTAAAATGTTTAATGCTATTCTAACACTTTGCTAGAAGTTTGGTTCTGTTTTTATATATTCAAACCATATCTTGTGTTTGTCTTTTCTATAAAATATAGAATGCATAGATTTATTTTGTGTTTATTATTATTTCTTAATTCTTAATATTTAAACTTAAATTATTATATCTTTATATTTCATAATTACATTGCCCCTTAAAGGTTATGCAACTCATTATTCACCTACTAAATCTGAGACTCGTGATTATTCTGCCTTAAACTATATACTTAAAACTAAATTAATGTCCTTATTCTAAAGTTTATTATTTAACAATTTTCATAATTCATCAACTATAAAGATCACATCAATATGTGTACCTCAGCACAAGTGACGATTGGGATGATTTTATTGAAAAACTTTACAAACTCCACCCCTAAAAAATTCCTTCTTTGATAATCAAATACAATAAAGTCAGAAACGATGTCAAAGTTATCAATTGAAATCATTAATCCTTGTCTAAAAGAATTGAAATTTTCAACGGATTTATTTAATACTGCGCCTAGATATTTAAAATTCATAAATCTTACTTACCGAAAAGCAGCGCCACTAACCATATGATGAATATGGCGGTCTTCGCTCTTCCAGTTGTCGATTTGAATTTCAACGGGAAACATATTGCGTACCATCTATCAATGGATATGAATGTTAAAGTCAAAACAGACACAGTCACTGATACTGTCTGAAATAAAAAATGAAATGGAATAAGTTTAGAGACTTGCATATCAAAAATTATAAAGAAATAAAACACAAACAATTGTTTCAGATTTACACTATATTTAAATTAAAAACACAACAGCTGTTTCGCTACACTGTAGCTTCTTCAGGTGATAACAAATTCTAAATTATTATAATCAGAGAACAACTCTGTTATATATAGACAAATGTAATGACAACATTAACAAATAACTCTAAAATATTTACAAAGGATAATTTAAATGTATTTACTTAAAGAGGACAGTCTTCTTAATTATATCGGCAGTTTACGAAAGGAAACCTACATTATTACTAAAAGGATTAGGGCAAACCTAAGAACTAGAAAGATATAGATTTAATAAAGGCGATTGATTCAGATTTACTTTCTCGATTAATAAATTGTCTAAATATTTCAATTTGTTAATTTCCATACATTCGAGTAAATCTAATTTTCTACCTTTGTTTTGTACATGAATAATGTCAAGTTTTCTTATTTAGATCATGAACAAGATAAACTTATGAAATTACTTAGAAAGAGCAACATTAATATTGCTTTTAGAACAAATAACAACCTAGCTAAATACATTAAAACAACAAAGAAAAAACGACACGAGACAATAAATCTGGAGTTTATAGGTTAAATTGTGGATCTTGTACTAAGAAATACATGCGTACACTAATAAAAACAACGACTCATCTTATGCGATTCATTTGATTGAATACGGCCATTGTTTTAATGATAAATTTGACATTCTTCATGTACAAAACAAAGGTAGAAAATTATATTTACTCGAATGAATGGAAATTAACTAATTGAAATATTCAGACAATTTATTAAGGCTAAAGTAAAGAGATGGCGCGGAAATTATATTTCTATTTTTGTAAAAATTTTATACTTTAGTTGAAATATGTAAATTGTTCTGAAATCAAAATTTTATTTAAAAGTGAGCCAACGCGACAGTTTTTTATTTTGGTTTTTTTGTCAAAAATAGAAAAAAGGAAGAGGGCATAGAAGCAATTATTTTCAAAAATAGAGCTACAGGGATTAAACAGCATTTTGTGCTGATTCCAAATCTGTGTTATTTTTCAAATACGATAATTAGAAAGCCATCAAAAGTGAAATTTTGTATAAGGTTTTTGATCTCGTACCGCCGGTCACGTGCCATGCACCAAGCATCAGCCAGACTATTTATTTATGGCCGTCAGCACATTTGAATATGCGCATACAATGACAATGAATCATCCCACATTGTACAAAATATAAATATCTTCAGATTTTTAATCATATTTGTAAGCATTTAAACGAAGTAAAACTCTGCATGGAATAGAATATAGGCGTTTCATTGGAGATGGAGACTCCAGTGTCCATAAAAAAACTTCAAGAATTTGTGGAATACGGGAAACATATCGAGAAAATTGAATGTGCAAATCATGCAGTAAAAGAACTACAGCAAGGCACTTCTCAAAACACAAGGTGTTCCCATACTTATTAGAAAAAACTTGACAAAAGGAATTATAAAACGTTTGACAAAAGGAGCTAGGGCTGCCATTATATATTATTAGAATAGAATAGAATAGAATAGAATAGAATAGCATTTATTCAATAATGTACATATAAATGTGTTGAACATGTCAGACATTGTAATCACAGTTTCAGGCAAGTAAATAAACAGAATATGGACAATATTTACATACAAGAAATATACAAAAAATACACATAACTAATTAGTCAGAGTCAAAGTTAATGCTTAAATACATACAATAAAATAGATAAAAACAATATGTTAAAATTAGCGTGTTGCCTGGAAGTTATGATCAAAATAGTTTTGAATGTCGTAATAGGCATTGTCGATAAGTATATCATGTAATTCCTGTTTGAAACATTTATTAGTTTTCTTTTTTAAGTTTTCGGGTAAATGATTATATACTTTACTTATTTGGACAACAGCACTTTTATAAACTATGTCCTTAGTAGTTTGTATGGGTACTAGGTATGCATTGCTTACTCCTCTCGTTTTATGAGGATGCTGAATTTCTTGGTTAGTAAACAGCCCATAGTTGGTTCTCACAAACATTGCACATTCCATTATATACATACTCGGTAAGGTAAGTATTTTTTTATTTTTAAATAACTGTCTACAAGATTCTGTTCTTAATAAACCGAACACACTCCGCAAACACGACTTCTGGAGTAAAAATATCCTGGTCCACTCAGCCGACCTCCCCCAAAACACTATACCGAACCGTAAACGCGAATGTACGTAAGCGTAATATGCCGAAAGACTCGCCTCTTGATTCACCGACGTCGATATTGTCCTTAGTGCATAATTGAAGGATGATATTTTTGAAGCTAATACCTCCACATGTTTCTTCCAATTCAATTGAGCGTCCATCCAGAGTCCAAGGAACCGCGCCTCATCGTTGGTTTCTAGTTGATGTCCTTGATGTACAATTGTTATTGGTTCCTTCTTGAAGTGTGAAAATTGCAGAAGAGCAAAGCCAAAGCACTCAAAGTTCTTCTGACTTGCGAAGTGATTTAAAAAATGGCCCATACCATATTTTCGGAATACATGACAACTGCAAGGCTTATTTTTGTAAAGATACGACCACAGATAGCAGTACCACTTTAAAACACAAAAAATTCACAATTGATTACGTGCACGAATGTTTGAAACCATTACTAAGAAAAGCTCATCAGCTCGTGACCAATCAAACAAGTAATTTAGCGGAAAACTTCATGTCACTTGTTGCAAAGTTTTCAGGAGGAAAACAGGTAAACCGCAGTAAAAGAGGTTCCTATACTTTTCGTACGCAAGGCGCCGGCTTAAGCTATCAGTCTGGACCAAAGTGGCAGTATGACACAATTAAAAAAATAACAGGTAAAAGTCCTTCTTCTATCTTAAAAAAAACATGTACAGCGCAAGTACAAACAGTATAGCAGCGTGAAGCGATGTCTTTTTACATCAAAGAAACAAAGAAATAAACAGAAAGTTAGTACAGAAGGACAAAAGGATTATGGCGAGAACTGTCAAAAACCTGATATGGACGTAGACAATTTCCGCAGAGAAATTAGAGACTTCATATCAAGTATGAACGTGACAACCGAGAAGCGTGATGCCATCGAAAGAACTACAAGAGAACAAAGTGGAAGTGACATTTGGTTTGCAGAACGCAGATACAGACTTACTGCTTCTAAAGTAGGGCAGGTGGCTAAACGCAGGAAATCCAGTTTGTGGGCTCCACTTGTTCGATCATTTTTGTATGATCGACCTTTTAGCACAATCGCCACACAATATGGTATGGCCAACGAGGCAAAAGCCAAAGAGGAGTACACAAGTAAAACTGGTACAATCGTTCGGCCGTGTGGCTTTTTCATTGACGTGGATTATGGATTTATAGGGGCATCGCCCGTTGGCCTCATTGATGAGGATGGTATTATTGAAATAAAATGTCCCTTTTCTGCAGGAGACAAAACAATTGAAGAAGCCATTAGAGATCTACCTAATTTTTGTTTAGATAAAAAGGGAAAATTAAAAAAGAAGCATGATTATTTTTACCAAATACAGACGCAACTTCATGTCACAAAAAAGAAATATTGTGATTTTGTGATTAAAACGGAAAAAGAAGTTAAAATAGAGCGTCTATATCGGGATACAGTTTTTTGGGTCGACATTTTTCCGAAGTTGGAATATTTTTACAAAAAGGCGTTTGTACCTGAAATAGTTGATCCTCGAATTTGCAGATCGATGAAAATCAGGGAACCAACAGAAGTCGTTGATTATTCCTCCTCCGAAGATAATTTACCCCTTTCGTATTTTATTAATAGGATATAGGTACAATTTTACATGATGTTTCTTTTTACTATTTTATTAATTTTCTTCACTACAACAGCATTCGTATTATCCAAGTGAAACTGTAAAAGTGTATATTGTACTATAAATTTAGGAATGGAGTAATAAATAATTTCTTTTTTATACTTGCCAAAGTTTTTTACACTCATTTCACGAAAATATTTTTAAATCTATCAACTATAGCCTTCTTTCATGTAAGATAGAAAAATATAAAATATATATTTTCTAAAAGAAGTCAGTCATTTGCATCATTTTGTTGCGGCAAAAATTGTCAAAGGAAAATTTAAATTCGCGTTTCGGTCCAAATTGATAATGATTTTTTCTTTTTTGAAGTGCATTTATATTTGGCATACTATTTTGCATTGGCGCTGTTGACGAGTTTTGTCATTTTATCATTGCTTCCATGAAAAGCGCACTTGGAAAATTCAAAAAAAAATTTTTCAAAAAAAGTAGCAAGTTGGCGCAAATTTTAAATATTGCTTCAGTATAAATCAATTTTCAAATTATAAATAGGTTTCAAAACTTCGCTAAAAACAGAAATATAATTTTCTGTCTGTTGTCTGTTGCACACTTGGTTGAAATTGTTCTTCCCCTTTAGCCTTAAACGAGAAAGTAAATCTGAATCAATCGCCTTTATTAAATCTATATCTTTCTAGTTCTTAGGTTTTCCCTAATCTTTTTAGTAATAATGTAGGTTCCCTTTCGTAAATTGCCGATATAATTAAGAAAACTGTCCTCTTTAAGTAGTTAATGTTGTTATTATATTTATCTATATATAATACATAATAATATTGTAATAATTTAGAATTTGTTATCATCTGAAGCTACAGTGTAGCGAAACAGCTGTTGTCTTTTTAATTTAAATATAGTGTAAATCTGAAACAATTGTTTGTGTTTTATTTCTATTGGAATATGGATTTACATCAAGTAAAGGGCGAATCTATTGAATTATTGAAAATTATAAAATATTAAAAAAAAAGCATTACTTAAATATTTGCAGTCTTGTATCTAAGAAGAGTAGAATAATAAAATATTGATTAACCAGATATTTCTATATTTATTGTCCAGTACTTATTTCAAATTCATCTTGTTTTAAATTTTTTCAATAATTATATGTTTTGAAACTGCCTGACCTTACAGACCTTATAAGTTTGAAATAAGCTAATTCTTTAAAATGGATTTTATTACAACAATGAAGTGTGAATGTTATTTCTTGCAATCTAAATTTTGGATATCAAATATTTGGGTTTTCTATGGTTAAGGCTGCGTTTGATAAGGTTATGGCGGGAGAGAAATGTACCCAAAAAATACCATTTTTATTTCCATTTTTACGGGCGTAAAATATCAAAACATGTAAATTTTATGCATTAAGCATGAAGATAAAGGTTACACGAAGTGAACGCTCGTATTCCTTTTTAAAATAAGTTAATATATAAGCCGTAAATAAAATGGGAAGTTAGTGGTTTTGCAAGTACTAGAAAAAATGGCTACATTTAAAAATGACACGGTAAATTTATATGTAATATAGCAAGTACACTCGGTATTTATATTTGGAAGGTAAAAATAGTAACAGTAGCTAAATACATGTGTAATTTTTTAAGTGATCCATGAAATAAAATTTGTTTACATTTTTGGTGGATCTTTACATACATTACAGATATCTGTTACATTTACGTCACCTAACAGTGTAGCACATATAATATAGATGGCGCTATTATCTTGCAATTATTTAGAGGCTAGTTGTGTGGTATGCGATACTTTAATTATTCATTATAATTTAAAATTATAATTAACAACAATTTTTGCGGTTACTAATTATAAAATTTAGTATGTTACAAGTTATTTGAAAGTACGTAATAGACAATCAACAGTTGGCATCAGTGGTTGGCACCACAAAACCAAAAAGTAACTACATAGTTTAATTTGCGAGTGTAATGAAATTGCAATATTTTAAAATATGGAGTTTTCTGTTATCCTTAATTGAAAGATGCCTATGCTTTTACTAATGAGATGAATTATGTAAATCAATTAAACTGGGACTGTTTACGCCGACAAAAGCCTAATAACTGTTTTATATTTACGAAGTTAGCAAAGAAATTGTCGGCTTAGAACGTTTTACATTTTTCTTCAAAATTTGTTAAGGTTGTTGCTAATTACTTAAAATGTAAATATAGGTACATTTTATTTGTTAGCAGTTTTCAGAACTTTGAAATCGTTTATTTTTTAAATAGAAACTGCACACCATGTCTATAGTATTTTTGACATATTCATCAAATTTTATAGTTCGAACTATATAGAAATTAGCAAATAAAAAAAATCCAATGCGCAACGTTTCAAAAATATCGATATTAGAATCGAATAATGTATCAAAAATTCAAAATCGATTTTAAACAAATATTGAATGAAGAATATCGATATACCTTGATATCGACATTTTTATCATGTTTATATTAAAAGTTCTTTGTTGTGGCTTTTCAAGCCATTTAGTAACAAATAATAAAATCTTTAACTCAAAATATATATTTACTCAAAAAATAAAAAAAATCCAATAAAAAGACAAACAAAATATAAATTTGTATCTATAACGTATAAGATAATCAAAACTCAAATATATAATTCTAGTGGTATAAAACACATACATAAATACAAATAAAAAATAAACATCTTAAAACATATCTTCTTTACAATTTTGAGGAAATACGAGATGTCAAGTCTATGAAATGCAATATTCCGCTGCCGCTTTCCGATTATAATTTCTACGAAACAGCAAACATCCCAGTAGGCATTTTTCAAATTTCCAACTTCTTTCTTAAAAATATATTCTATTGTATTCTGTATAATATGAACAGTTTCTTTTGTATATTAATGTGAAATAAATGTATTGAAATTTCAAAGATTGTTTACCAGGATATAAGTAAAATGGCATTTTTGATTAAACGATATTATCGAATAAAAAAATCGATAACAGTCAATATTATTAAATAAAAAAATATCGATTTCAATCACGATTATCGAAAAGAAAACATTGATACTTATTTACAAAACAATATATCGTGCGCATCCCTAGTTCAAATCACATATGCCTGCCCACTCTTTCTTCCGGAGGTCAGTTCGCTAATTTTCTAGTTTCGATTAATAACCATAATCTTTATAATAGCCTCATTATTTATAATATATTAACATTAAAATAATACCTTTACCTTACTTAGTTTTGAAGATTTTTATTACAGTTACTGTTCTTTTCATTTTTGGTGTTTGTAGAGTTAAATCTTTGTACATATTTAAAACTGTTTTTATCATCTTTATTGTAAAAATACCGCGCGATCATTTAAATTCTAAATTAGAGCAGGCTGTGAAATTTAAATTAAGTTGGTATATAAGTACTAATTTACAATTTGAATTGTCAAAGTGACGTTTCAAAATGTTAATTAATCAATAATTGACATTCTGGACAACCTAATAAAAAAAATCCCGACTGCTATAATTTAGAATTTAAATGATCGCGTGGTACTTGAAGCTGTTTGGGTGGCGATTTTCACGGTTTGGTTAGAAAGTGCCTTATCTAATATGTTCGTGACGTACTTAAACGTACAGATAGTGTATAATAACACAGTAAAATATAATAAGAGAATGTTCACAGCTTCACAAATTATGGCTAGGTTATGTACATAGGAACCAATACATTTAGTTAAAAATGGTACCGTTTTGCCGCGATATTTGAATTGAAAAGTTATAATATAAAGTAACAACGTACCTATGACCAAATTTGCCTTAAAATATGTATATAGAATTTCTCTTATTCGAATTTAGTAATCTCACAAAAAAAATCCATTCTGCAAACTGTCCAGGAGCCAAATTACAAAATAGAAATAAAATAAAAACATGAAAAAAACTGATCAACTGTCAAACTGGCACTTAGGATTTGCAAATACTAACTTTACATGTATTTTTAGCATGTGAAACATATTTATTAGAAATGTTGAACTAATAGGTACGTTATGAAGACAATAATATGACTATATTTCAGTTTTGCATATTATTATTATCATTATTATTATTAGACATGATCAACAAAGATGCAGGCTACGTACTAAATGCATCAAGTAACAGAAAATGTTTTATTTTGCATAACACAAACACACTGCTGTTTATTTATTGTGTAGTTTTATGTAATAATAATATTAGTTTATTTCCAAAATAAGAGAACAACATTGTATTAATATAAATTACAAAATATAAATATATATGAAATAAGAAAATAAGAAAGTCGAATGGATAAGTATCACCTACCTTTAGCGAATATGTTTAAGAATAACTTAATTTATAAATAAAAGAAACGTAATTTTAAATTTTTACAAATAAATTCAAATGAATGCTTAAAGTTCGCGCGTCTTTCTCCCTTCAGCATGAAAGTTGACAAGTATCGATTAGATTCATACGTATAAAATCAAATTGCAAAGAAAGTCTGCCAGACTAAATCTACGTTTGTAGGTAGAAATTCAATAAGCAGGTAAAATGACCTTGAAATGTTTTTAGATCTTTTCTTCAGAATTAAGTTTGTTAGAATTAACATTGTGGCGCCATCCAATTATTACTAGTAGTACTTAAGAAACACTAAAATCTTAGATACGAACCGAAATGGATTTGGCAGGATTGAAACGCACCCTTAAGCAACGCTTTCCGATTTGTTAAAAATTCGACTGTAGTTGCCCGAGTTTTTTTGGCCATAGAATAATGGTATGTCTTCCGAATTCGGCCAAACTGGAAGAAAGAAAATTTTAATATCTTCTAAATTTTTGGATATTTTTGGAATACTTGTACTTTCTTTCATAAGTAAAACTCGTTTTTAATTTATTTAGCACTTTTTACTGTTATCTTCCTCTTTGTATTTATAAATTCTCGTAGAATTATCTTTAAATATGGACTGGTTTGCTACTACAATATGTCAAAATTATCGAATAAATTGCCACACTTTCGAGTGTGATTTATTACAGCTAAATTAAATTATTTGGAAGAAGTTACTTTTGAACCTTATTCGTTGTGGCTACCCCACCAGTTTCTTTATAACAAAATCAACATATTCCTTTTAAGATCTGTAGATTTTTAATGAAATCGGTAGACCGGAAGTAATCAGCGAAAAAATCAAAATTTACCAATGTAAGGACAAAGAAAGAATACAAAAGAACTCTTATTTTGATAATTGCTATTTGTAGCAGTTTCTTTTTTTTGCAAATTATGCAGCTTTATTAAGAATATAAAAGTATTTAGTGATACATTTGGAATAATTGTTATATACAAGAAGTTTTATATTCGGACCTGAAGTAATAGTTTCAATCTTATCAGGTAGCAGTTTTTTTGCAAATATCTGGCGAATTATTCATTTTATATACGAGGGAATATCAAATTTAAATGGGACTGACTCTTTTTTTTAAATTCTTCGCTGGCCTGCGATGGATTGTCTTTCAGCTAAGGTAGGAATTTAAGGAAGGGATAGAAATGATTCGAATTCACTTAAATTGATAAACTATTGGCAGTTTAAATTATGCTAATCTTTGTAACACGTTTATACACACCTTGTAAGCAAGATCTACTTAATTAAATTTTACATGCTGCGTTTAAATGCTGCTATTTATTCCAATAAAGACACATTGAATTATTACGTATAATACCTATGTACATACATGTGTTCAATCAACCAGGTTTCGTATAATGTTCCCCATACCGAGGACCATATTTTCAGTAAATCCTCAGGCATAACTTACATGCGGAATATGCGGGTCCTATAGGGCAGGTGCTATGAGGCATCTTAATCCCTGTTAATGCTGTTTCACGAATGCTTACACATTTAACAATTATATTACGTAATAATTCTTGGGTTCTACACATACATTGTCTTCAATAAGATGTTACCTATGCATAATAGTATATTATACAACGAATATAAGTGGATAATTTTATTATACGTGAATAAAGTTTGCTGTAATCTTCCAAGTGTATCAAAATATCAATACAATGAGTTGAATATAATACTTTTTCTACTCCCGTGTTTAAAATGTCATTTATCGCATATGTTTCCATGGCCCTAAGTGACCTTTTAAACACGCCTTGATAAGCTGTGGCTTCGTGAACTTTAGTCACGGGCTGAAGTTAACTCTAGGTTTTTTAAATGCGAAAATCATGTGAAATTTAATCAATATGATTGACATTTGTCATCAATTTGTCAAAATAATCCAACACGGTGCGATAACACACAAGTAATTTTGTATTATGTTGATTATTTGTGGTCGTAGAAAAAGTATAGTTTGAAACTCGTTTTATAAACTTGTTAGTCACTCGTTTCATTAATCACGAGCGTAGAGTAGCGACTGAAATGGCGTTTATAAAACTTGATACATAATATACTATTATCGACGACTAAACAATAAAGTAGCTATTATATTAATCACTATTGATTAAAAATAGGACTCGTAATACCCTGAGGAAATAATAAAATATAAGCGAAATACAAAAAGAAAATGGAATGATAACAACTGTGCCCAAGGAAATAGCAGAAGAAATCAACAAATACTTCGCAAATATAGGTCAAACCCTGGCAGATGAACAAATGTCGAAGATCATAAAAGCCCCATTAACAACAACAATGAAGAAACAAATACCTAAATCAAAATTTCGAATGGTAACTCTGAGAGAATTGACAGCAATAATAAATCAATTAAAAAACAACACATCACCAGGATTTGATAAAATAACAACAACAATAGTTAAAAGGAACAAAGACATACTATCACCAATTTTGACTAAATTAATTAACACCGTTATACAAATTATCGTCCTATCTTTTTACTATCTACACTGAACAAAATCTTAGAGAAAAGCTTACAAATTCGATTGCCTGATCATCTAACAATGAATAAAATTGTGGACTCGAACCAATATGCTTTCCAGAAGAACTCCGGTTCAACGTCTGCAACAACAGGTTTTATAAATGAAATTAAAGAAAAAGTGGAAAAGGGAAACTTAGTAACAGCACTATACATAGATATGAAAAAAGCATTCGATACAACACCAAAACCAAACTTATCGAAAAATTGCAGAATATAGGTATAAAAAATATAGAGCAAAAAATAATTGAAACATCTAATGAACCGTCCACAAAAAACAAAAATAAACAAAGTCGAAAGTGATGTACGTTTTGCCACATATGGAATACCACAGGACGGGAACTTCCCACCTTTACTTTATATACTGTATACCAATGATATATTTGAATTACCACTCCATGGCAAAATATACGGATAGGCAGACGACACGTGTATTATATACAGTAACAAAATCCCCAACATCATAGAAAACCACATTAATAATAACATGAAGCAAATAGAAGAATGTTGCTTTAATAATCTCATAACAATAAACGAAGATAAGACAAGCTTTATGATCTCAAATAAAGCACAAAAACCAAAACTAGATATACAAGTTAAAGGCAAGAAAATCCATCAAAAAAAAACAAATAACTTACCAAGGGTTAGAAATCCAAGAAAACTCAAAAGTAATGGCTAGAATATATAAAATTAAAAATATAATACCACCAAGCATGAGACCCGCAATATACCACGCCATGTTTGCATCTCATACGAATTATCTCGTTAATATATGGGGCCAAACAACGACAAAAAATATAAACAAATTACAGCGACAATAAAATAGATTCATAAAACTAATATATCGACTAAATAAAAGAACTCCAACAGCACAACTATAAAATATCACTGGAATACCAAATATTGAGAAACTTACAAGAATTAAAAATATATTACTGACACAGTACAACATTTTTCAGCTCATTGATTTGGGACTCAATTCTGAGAATTGCACGTGAAAGTAGCCCCAAAAATAAGAACTTCTGCATCATTCGTTTTGTCAAGTTCGCTGCATTAATAATTTAATGGCCATACGAAATTTTTTGCTCAAGGTGGATTTTTATCACTTTTTCTATATTTTAACACAGTTATATCTCGGTATATCGTACGGAATATCTCTTTTGTGTCTGAAGCAAAGTTGTAGATAGGAGAGAAAAAAAGCGGAACAAACCTACCCGAAAAAAGTGCATCCAGTGCCTTAAAAATCGCAAAAATGTCAATTTCCCGCCATTTTTCACATTTTTTGCTCAATAACTGGATTACAAATCCACAAATATGCTGTTTTTTTTTTATTAACTTTATTTTGCTTAAACATAAAAATTCCGATTCATAAAGACAGAGGTGCGCATCCCTTTAGCCAGCGCACGATCTTGTTCGGGTATATTTTTATTCTCCTCGTGAATATTATTACAAACATATGTGCTAGTGATAGTACCTGGGATACAGATGCCTTGTTCAGTAGCTCGTTAGCTTTCACACAGAGCGGGGGGGTATAGCGGATGATTTCATTTTTTAAATATTTGTAAGAGAACTAAAATTGGCTCTCTTTCTCTTCTTGCGCATCACTGTTTTAAAACCAGAAGAAAATTGAATATATATTTCAAAGTGCCCAAAATTGGATGATTTTTGTTACGTTTGTGGTCATATCGTCCCAAAAATAGGCAAACAGGATCGAAAAAACTTGTTTACTGAGGAATTCAAAACAGCGTATTGTCATTATTTTGATGAAACAGATTTAAGTGGTGCAAATTTTACGCCGAACACAGTATGCAAAAGTTGTTATAATACCGTTATAAAGTGGATACATAGAAAAGGTGTACAGTTTTCTTTTATGAAGCCAGTAATTTGGGTGGAAAACCTAAGTGAACATGATGAATGAAGGTGCTACGCATGCATAAATTCCGGTTATGGATTGAACAGAAAAAAATTGAAAACAAAAGTATACATTCCCGCTTTTATTGCGACGCTTCCAGTACAATGCACTGCTGTTACCGATCCACCTAAACCTCCGAGTCTGCATACTGTGTCCCTGCAAGCCGAACCGTTTTCACCAATCCGACCAATGTGAAAGATGCAAATTGGACACCCGATATTGAAAATAATGCACCACAACCGGTAACACAAATCGAAATAGATTACGTTGTGGCTAAGATGGGACTATCACAAAAAAATTCAGAATTTTTGACATCATTTCTTAAGCGTAAAAAACTCACAGAGCAAAATGTCAGCGCAAGATCATACCGAAAACGCTAAGCTGATTTTCAGAAATTTTATTCCGTTGACGAAGCAAATACGTTCACTTACTGCCATGATATCCCAGGTTTAGTGAAAAATATAGGAATGGATTATATCGCCTGCGACTTCCGTTTATTCATCGACGGTTCAGTTTCAAGTTTGAAGGCTGTGCTGTTGCACAAAACAAACAAAAAACCGTCCATTCCATTGGCATTCAGCACAACTATGAAGGAGGCGTATGAAACATTGGGCGAAATTTTGGAGAAAATCAAATACAATGTACACAAATGGAAGATTTGTTGTGATCTAAAGGTTGTCAACATAATACAAGGCATTATATTAAAGGGCGGTTTTCCAAAATACTTCTGCTTTCTTTGTAATTGGGATTCGCGATACACAGGGAATCAATATCAATGTGAAGATTAAAAAGCAAGAACTCCCGAGATCGAGAAACAATTAAAATTACGTAATGAACCTTTGATAAAGGATGTATGTAGATATTTTGTTGCCATCGCTCCACATTAAATTAGGAATAGCTGGGAAATTCGTTGAAGCGTAGTCATAGATATTGAGGACGCCTATGACTGTTTGGAATCCATCTTTCCAAAACTCAGTAAAGCTAAAATTAGAAAAGGTACGTATCGTTGTCTGTATTTCAATATTGTCATGTCTAAATTTGTTGACTTCGATATATTCGCATTACCAATAATTTTTTCGCAAATGCTCTTATTCTTTTTCAAACAGGTATTCTGAATGGACCGGATATACGAAAATTAATGAAAAGAGAATCATTCACAAATATGCTTTCGAACCATTATAACCACCTATGTGCATGGGACGCAGTGAAACAAGTCATTGAAGGCGTTTTAGGAAAGAACCGTGTACAGCGAGATGACATACAGACACGAGTGGACAAGTTGCTGTATTCTTTTGAAAAAAACAATGCATCCATGACGTTAATATTACATTTCATACATTTCCACCTTGATACCTTTTTGGCACAATTACCTCAGGAATTGGACGAACAAGGAGAGAGGTTCCACCAGGTGACCATGCCAATGGAAAAGCGATTCAAAGGCAAAAAATTAGATGCATTGCTTGCGGAGGTTTGTTGGTGGAGTTCTAAAATTATGCAACCCCTCTAAGAGATGGAAAATAATCAAGGCAATCAAAAGAGAACAAATACAAATCCCACCACTTCAATTCAATAACTCCACACAAGTCACAGCAGAAGAAAAAGCAGAAGCTCTAGCAGAATCACTAGAAGAGCAATTCACTCCCAACTGGGATGAAGTAGACATGCAACACGTGGTGCAGATTCACAAAGTAGTAAGCAGAAAAATACGTGAACCCCACTCCTCTAGCAACGACCCAGTCACAGCCGAGAACCTAAAAGCAATCCTTAAAGCATTAAATCCCAAAAAAGGTCCTGATATAGACAACATCACCAACAAATCACTACAAAACCTCCCACCAAAAGCAATAATGTCAATTCTAGCAATAGCAAACTCCGTTATCAGACTCCAAACATTCCCAAAGATATGGAAACATGCCAAAGTAATAGTTATACCTAAACCAGGAAAACCAAAAACAGTACCAAGCAGCTACATGCCCATAAGCCTGTTACCATCCATTAGCAAAGTGATAGAAAAAATAATCCTACAGAAGATAAAGTACCACTCTGACAATCAAGACATAATACCAGAAGATCAACATGGGTTTAGAGAAGAACATTCAACGATAACACAACTTTCAAGAGTCACTGAGATTATCCAAGAAGGATTCAACAAAAATCAAGTGACAGCAGCTGTATTTCTCAACATAGCAAAGGCATTTGGTAAAGTCTGGAGGCAGGGACTCATATATAAAATGATAGTACACAATTACCCAACACACATCATAAAAATCACGAACAGTTTTCTCCAAGGACGCTGCTTTCAAGTTAGCATCCAGAACACACTTTCCTCAATAAAACATCCAACAGCGGGAGTCCCCCAGGGCTCATGCCTGTCACCTCACCTATATACAATATTTACAGCCGACATACCAGTATCAAATCCTACAAGATATTTGAATACGGCCACCTTTGCAGATGATACGGCACTGCTCTCAACATCAAGATGTCCGACGAACGCGGTACAGGAACTCCAAACGCACCTAGACAACACGATAAAATGGTTCAAACAATGGAGGACAACAATAAACGAAGACAAATCCCAAGCAATAATCTTTCAAAGGAATCGGAAGACAACAGACAACGAAATAACCATCAACAACAACACTATACCATGGAGTAGAGAAATTAAATACCTGGGAATATACCTGGTTATAAAGCTGAATTATAACACACACATAGCAAAAACGATAACCAAAACCAAACAAACAAGATGTCAACTATGGCCTCTTATAGGCAGAAAAAGCCAGCTGAACACGAACAACAAAATTATACTTTACAAACAAGTATTACGTCCAATATTCACATATGCATGCCCAATATGGGTACATATGTGCAAGACCAACATCAAAAAACTGCAAATAATACAAAACACCAGTCTTAGAATGATACTAAATGCTCCATAGTATATGAGAAATAATCAAATAATGAATGAAACAAATACCCCAACCATTATTGACTACATCAAGGAAAGAGCGCTCAGTTTCTATAACCAGATGGAAAACCACTCAAATCAAAATCTTAAAAGAGCACTTGCATATGATGGAAATGAAAATTTCAAACACAAAAGACCTTAAATGGTTCTACTTTAAATCTTAATCAAAATAAAGATAAACAATAGCTAATCAAATTCAACTCGGGGAACTTTGCTTCTTTGATTATTAAGCTGAAAATGTAGTGCAGCGAATCAGCGAGTGCCCCAGCACATAATCTTCAATTAGTCGTAGATAAAGTAGTGTATACTAACAGGCAATAATTACTATTATATCCTCGAACCGAGTTACTAATAGTGTTTAGTATCAAGCTATATACTCCAAGTTCAGTTTCTTAAAAAGATGAAAATAAAAATGTATACCGAAAAACTGCAGTTACTCGAATGTAATCAACTCCAGTGTTTTTAGTATGCTTTAGAGAGGACATTATTTCTATAATTTTTACAGGCGTGAAACCAATATGCACGCCACTATTTGGTTTAGACTGTATAACAGTATAACTTGAATATTTGTTGAAACAAATATTATTAAATGCTGGTTTTGGACAATTTCATGCGATTTTAGAAATACAGAGCGTGAGTCATCTTCGCGAGGAGGGCAGATTGTGACATCATGACAAACGATATCCCGAAACGGGGCACCTTCTAAATGTATGTTATACCTATTATGCAGTGTTCCATAACTTGGTGACTGACTACAGTTATTGTTTTCAATTTGAAACAGCCAGTATATTATTACATTTTTGTATTTTTCTAAAACTGGAATATTGGAACAGTTTTAACGGACATTGATGAAGTACAATACCCGTTATATATTGTTACAATATTCCAGATTCAGAGAAATATCCTTACCTTTTCTTTGTCTGCCTAATCCAGTATTTATAAACTTTTATATTTCTTTTGTTGATGAACAAAAATTTTTTATTTTGTTTGAATACAAATTGAGTCTAATTTAAAGAATATGATTATATTTTTATGCGAAAACATGCTGAACTATAAACTTTTCTGTGAGAACAATCTACAAACTTAATATTATACATAAATCAGAAGACATACAAGAACTTAAGAAACTTTTGAAGATTTCGAGAGAAGCACTTAACACCATATAACTTGTCAAATATACTTTAGGAAAAGTCTTTCTCTGCTACCGCGCGACACTTGTAAAAAATGCCCCATTGTGTTAACGTTAAAGTAAAATGTAAAGGCCTGATCAATCTGGCAGAGCGTAAAAAGGATTTTTCTTAAGACGGTCACCTCTCCAATGCTTTGTATTTTCATGTATTTGTATAAGAGAGTATGAAAAAAAAAGGAAAAGACGAAACAATAATAATTTCTCCCAGTCCTTTACATTACAATAATAATAAATGTTTCACTTAATTTATTAGAATATTTCTAACAATTGTTTCGGTATGTTCTACCATTCTCAAATAAATATTTATTATCATTCCATCAATTTTATATGTAGGATGTTTCCAAATAAGTGCGAAAGATTTCAGAGGACGATTCCTCGTCAAAAATTAAACGTGGTCTTTCATTCTATTAATTGAGTTAGCAGACGGTTCTTGGTGGAACATTTTATTAATAACTATTTTAAATAAAAATAAAAATAAAACTCTTGAAAACTTTCCACAATTTTTATTTAGTCTTTGCGACATATGTTTCGGTATTTTTCATACCATTATCGAGCCGAAACTAATAGGTCAGTTTGTGTGTAGGGTTGTTATATATGTCGTTGTATTTATTGCCTCTTTGTACATAAGTGTCTATTATGGGTGTGTGTGTATTTGTAAAATCTCTGTGTGTGTTCGTTACTTTCTCTTTTCTTTGAATTGATTTTTTAATTTCTAATATTTCTAACAGATTTAATTTCGGTCCTTTGTTTACATTATGTATAAGTTTACAAACTATCTATATCGGGAAAATGGAGATCATCTATACAATGTTCGGCAAGGCCTGTATTTCTAATACTGTGCAATATTGATCTTTTATGTTCTTTTAATCTAGTTTCGATCTTTCTGCCACTTTGTCCGATATAGATAGCTTTACAGTCTGTGCAACTAATTTTGTATACACCTGATTTGTCGGTAAGTTTAGTTCTTTCCTTGTTATTGACTAACATAGCACCTAAATTGTTTTTATTTATGTTGACTGTTTTGATACCTATTTTCTTAAATATTCTGTTAATTTTATAATTAATATGTGGAATGTAATGTATAATGTGCCATTTTGTGTTGTCTTTTTCTATTATTTTAGAATAAAAGTGTATTTTGAGTTTTTCTCTTTGTTTGTGTTTAATAATGTCATCTACAATTTTGTCTTTAAATCCATTATTTCTAGCTATGGTTTTAATTATGCGTAATTCTGTGTTGAAATCTTCTTCACTTAGTGGTATGTTAATTAGTCTGTAGGCGAAACTATGTAGAGCTGCTGTTTTTGTGCGCCAAGATTGTTTGGAATTAGCTGGTATGATTGTATCGGTGTATGTAGGTTTCCTGTATATGCTGAATTTCAACTTTTTGTCGTCTTTTTTGATAGTTAAATCTAGAAAGTTTAATTTTGTTTCTTTTTCTATTTCTATAGTAAATTGGATCTTTTCATGAATAGTGTTTAGATAAGTTAGGAAGTCGCGTGCCTGTCTTTCAGTACCTGACCATATACAGAAAATGTCATCTACATACCTGACCCATGACATTTTAAATTAAACTTTCTAGATTTAACTATCAAAAAAGACGACAAAAAGTTGAAATTCAGCATATACAGGAAACCTACATACACCGATACAATCATACCAGCTAATTCCAAACAATCTTGGCGCACAAAAACAGCAGCTCTACATAGTTTCGCTTACAGACTAATTAACATACCACTAAGTGAAGAAGATTTCAACACAGAATTATGCATAATTAAAACCATAGCTAGAAATAATGGATTTAAAGACAAAAGATGACATTATTAAACACAAACAAAGAGAAAAACTCAAAATACACTTTTATCCTAAAATAATAGAAAAAGACAACACAAAATGGCACATTATACAATACATTTCACATATTAATTATAAAATTAACAGAATATTTAAGAAAATAGGTATCAAAACAGTCAACATAAATAAAAACAATTTAGGTGCTATGTTAGTCAATAACAAGGAAAGAACTAAACTTACCGACAAATCAGGTGTATACAAAATTAGTTGCACAGACTGTAAAGCTATCTATATCGGACAAAGTGGCAGAAAGATCGAAACTAGATTAAAAGAACATAAAAGATCAATATTGCACAATATTAGAAATACAGGCCTTGCCGAACATTGTATAGATAATCTCTATTTTCCCGATATATATAGTTGTAAACTTATACATAATGTAAACAAAGGACCGAAATTAAATCTGTTAGAAATATTAGAAATTAAAAAATCAATTCAAAGAAAAGAGAAAGTAACGAACACACACAGAGATTTTACAAACACACACACACCCATAATAGACACTTATGTACAAAGAGGCAATAAATACAACGACATATTATATGACAACCCTACACACAAACTGACCTGTTAGTTTCGGCTCGATAATGGTATGAAAAATACCGAAACATATGTCGCAAAGACTAAATAAAAATTGTGGAAAGTTTTCAAGGGGTCTTTCATGTAAACAAAAGCTCTTGGGCTTGTCCTTGTAAACTTACACGCTTCCAAAATTGAGATAAAAAAATTGTTTCATATTGAGTTTGAAGAGTTAAAGAAATGGCATTTTATGGGCTTGTTCTACCAATAAAAAGGCTACCTATGAATATTTTTTTAATTTTATAATTTTGTTGTGATCTTTTAGAGGTGTGAAACATGCAACCCCTATTCATTTTTTTACCAGACCTTTTTAACAAAATAAAATTTCTTGATTTAAACATATCCGTTGAAAAGAAAGATTTAGTACTAAACTTTTTCAACCCTAGTGTTTTTTCCGTAAAAGCAATAGTTTCGTAATAAAAAAATAAAATACAATATCGTGCATGAACGTATCTTCTGTGAAATGTTTGCCCAAATTATGAATTAAATCGTAGTATTTTATAATTATTCCGCTTTAGTTAATTTGTTGAGGAAAATAACAATATTGACATTATTACGTTAAATCAAGGAAAGAAATGTCATTATTTAAAATTTCATACAATTTTTGTCGTTTTCGGATACGTTACCTTTTTAGATTCTCTTTCAACTCGACGAAAATATACGCATATTAAATACGTAATAAAATACTTCACGATTCACATGGATCTTGTCAATAGATGATCCACTTGATGCAATTCTTCGATATCTAAGAAATCGTCTGGTTTATAGCTACACTGACCCCAACAAAAGATTATTCCCCTTTCATGTTGTTATGCTGTCTTATTTTTTAAATGAATTTCTGTAAATCAAATGACTAACTGCAACGAAGCTCTCCCGAATTCCTTTTATGTCTTCTTAAAAATGTTTCAGCTATATTCCACCTTTACTTAGTAAAACTTGTAAAAGTGGATAACAAACTGCACATATAGACAGAGTGAATCAACAATATATATAATAAACAATATAATTAAAAATTCGATATGATTGTCATTGCTACACGATTTAAAATATATATACCTATACAGGGTGATTCATAAACCATTGGCACAAAAGAGATGCTTTTTTAAATTGATATCAGTTCAAATTGGATTTTGCATTAAAATAAAAATATTTTTTCTTAAGGATAATTATTCGTTTAAGTTAATAGTTTCTGAGTTATTTATGATTAACGTTCAAAAGTGACATTTACAGGTGTCTTTTTAATTGCCCACAATGCAAGAATGTCATGACAGAACACAAAACAATTTGGTATGGCAAACACACAAAGTGTGATCATATTATCATAATTTTCACAGTAATACTTATAAGCAACACCTGCTCTAATTTATACTGGGTGTTCGCAAAGCCCTGGCGTAAATTAAAGTGGAAGGAATTGAACCCACAAGTCCAGTAACTACATACGATTGTGTAACATTTACAAATTGCAGTCTTAACCGTGTGGAGGTTTCTTTCGTTAAGTACTTGAAATATCCAAATAGATGGGTCGTGCAATATGACGTGTTATGTCGTCACGAAAATGCTGTGAACCCCAGCACTTAATACTAAATTCACACAAGATGTAATGACCGAGAGATGTACTGTAGCATACAAATATGAACACCTGAGAACCTAAGTCAAGCAATAAAACGGAAATGATGTATTAGTTTCTTTTTTCCGGTGAATAAGGACTCTAAATTTACGAAGTTCAATAACTTCTGTCAAACAGTTACATGGGCGCAATGAGACAAGATGTAAATATGTAATGGTAAGGAAATGATGAACTGTTCAAGGGTTCAAGTGTAGTTGTTGATTGATAAAGTGTGACAATTATTAAATATGTATTGTTATTACCAGTTATTACTGTAGTATCTTTCATTTCTATATGCTGACGGCACATAATAAAATATCTCCCATCCTTCTCTCTATATTACTATAAATTGTCAATAAAATTAGAATGTTTATCACATGTAAGTATAACAATAATGAGTTTTCCATATTATAAAAATCATCCTTAATGCAAAAAAGTATATGAAATATAATTACCACATTTACTTATGTCAACAGTGACGTTCAATTTTGACAATTAGATACCGCATATTTGAAGTTTACAGGAACGAATAAACGTCAACTAATTTTTGACGCAATGATAATTTGTAAGGAAGTTTAAATTAGACGTATATATAGGGCGGGTCAAAAGTTTAAAAAATCGAACATTATAAAAAGCGTCATGGCAATGCTCGCGTTTTACAGGAAATTGTAATGGAGCAGTAAGCGAATGCAAAAGAGGCGGATTCAAGCTCGAAAAGTTTGACGAATTTAGCTATAGTTGAGTCGCACTCGCAACCGACTTGCGCCACTAAATTAAAATGGTGTCAAATTTGAGATGTTGCAAAATTTTACATGTCAAGTAATATAACCTACACAAGCCATTTCAGGACTGTCATAAATAGGGCGCGGTCACGTACGGTTGATGACCCATCGCCCATGGGCGCACTATTGAAATGTTGTACCTTTAAAGAGGTTTTAATTTTATTTATATAATTGGATAACAAGGGCTAGTGATCTATAAAATACAAAATACCTTAGTATTTGTTCATTTTCTCTTCTGGAAGAAGTACATCCTTGTAGATATAAAACGTCCTTTCTACATCGCAACTGGTTATAGGTGCGTACTGCAAATATTCTTTTATTTCAGCGTATTTAGCATACACAATTGCCGAAATGTTATTAAACCTGATTTCTATTAAAAATTGCGTCACACTTTTGCCGAAGGCCACATCCGAAGTCACTTGGAATACTTTTGAAATTATTAATAGCCCACGTCTAATGTGGTTAATCCATCTTTCAATTTGAGATTTCGATTTTCAAAATATGTGATTAGTTTAGGCAAATTTCCAAAGTGTTCCTGAAGAAATAACAACTGATTTTTTAAATTTGGGATTTGTGTTACTTCCTTGCACTCAGAAATACTGCGAGCATCGTCATTTAAACATGTAACGAAATTTTGTAAACTATCGAAATTCTCTGCAAAAAAACTATTTTTATGTATGTTTTAGCAAAGCTAAGTGACGAACGTGCGATATTTTGGCATTCTGTAACGATATTTTACAGACTTTGTAATAAATTTAAACGAAATCCAGTGCACACTTACGTCTAGATAATTGGGAGAAGTCGATTCTTTAAACAGGTATTAAACAGACTATTACAAAAATTACGAAGTACGTAATTAACAGTCAAAACAATGAAAAAACGAAACTAACGTAAGTATGAATGAAAATTTTATTTCTCTTGCGAAATATAAGGTAAATATAATAAATTTTAAAAACCCCTCACGCTCCTATCTACGCAGATGAAAAAAGGATTTTACTCTAAATTCCTTATTTTATGGGCATTTTTTGCTCTCATTCTCGGGCACTTCTCGGGCGTAAACAGATGTTGCAGTTCACCATATGAATTAGTGGTATTCAGTAAACGTGTGTTGTTTACATTATTTCTTGCTCCGTTGTAACTTCGTCGTAGTTTAAACCGGTCATGTCGGCGCCCTAGTCATAAATAATACACCTTTTGACATCTATCATAATTATCTTTTGACGTTTGTAATAATTGTCATGTAAATATTTTAAATTTGTCAACAATGCTTGCCTCCTAAAAAGTATAGCCAAATGTTATATAAAATATAGGTATAGAAAAAATGATATTTAATAGCTTTATTTATATTATTTAATTTGTAACTGGCTTCCATGCAATAGTATTTTTCTATGGGAAGGTGTATATCCCAAAATATTAATTACTTAGTTTAATTTTATTGTTTTGAAATTGTTCCGACCGATCGAAATTTATAGTGGTATTGAATCGTTGTCTGTAGTTCGTACTTTGGCCATGTCACTTGCTAAAACGACTCGACTATAGTTTTATACATTTTGATAAAAATAGATCTTTTCAACTTAATATTCCCTGTTAATATTTTGTTCATTCATTACATACGTAATATATTACAAGTTTATCATAATTTTCGATACATCTTTTCTTAACAACATTTCCTTCTCTTTATATAATATTCAATGAAATAGCATACATTTAGTATAAAACGTAAGTGTCAAACCGATTACTTTCAATATACTGTCACAGTCAATAAATTTCTATTATAACGTCAAGTTAGAAATGAGTGCTATATATCGATCTGTAATTTACAAAAATCACTTTGTCTCTTTTCTCATAAATTATTTTTATGATTGTTCGCTTCACTTAAGATGAAATGTGTACTAGACTTTCGTATCTCAAGAAAGTCACTGGTATTTTATCGTTTCTTACAACCTCTGTGTTATTGAGTTCATATAAAACACCTTACGAAGAGTAGGCACCTCATATTTTCTTTTTGCTACACTAGAGAGTTCGACTTTAGATATTCACTCCTGAAAATATACTTTAACATTAGGCAAATCTGCGAACGATGAAAAATGAAGCAGAATTTCCGTGCGATCTGAATTCTTATTATTGTAATCATCCTGAGTATCTATTCCTGTCACCGTTCCATTTCGTATACAAAACGGGTGAACTTCATCACGCACGACGTTCGAAGAAAGCTGTGGTATTTGATAAATTCGACCCCTCACGAACGACAATCGTCCAAATTATGTCAGCGCTTACCTAACGCACAGAGTTACAAATTGCGGCGCTTTTTTTCCTTTATGTCATAAAAATTTCAGCGGAAAAAACCGACACTGCAAAAGAGGCAGAATTATCCCGTCGGAGAATGTGCGGACGACCTTTTGTAGTGGGGATTAACTCTACAAGAAGAGCGGCTTTCGTCAACAAAAGAGCCGCGAAATTGTTTTGTATCGTATGTACCTAGATGAAATACGAGAAATTGTTTTGCAACATGTTTTGTAATTTCTGTAAATGCTCATGGATATTTTTAGAAATAAAAATGTATTCAGGCTATTGTTGTTATATTGCTGTAGAATGTTTTATTTTTCATTTTCAAATTGTGTTTTCGAATTGTCTTTGGATAATAACCTAATTTGCTAGTTGTTAATGTGTTTGAGTCTTACTGGGGCTATGAGTAAGAAACTACAGCTTTCAATTTTATATTAATAATAATATTTATTGGCATAGACCCATACAACGTGTGAACATTGTCAAGTATACAGGGTGTCCCAGAGTAGCGGTAAAGTCCATTATTGGTATCTAATAAGTAGGGGGCGGACACGAGCGGCCGATGACTCATCGCCCATGGGCGCACAATTGAAATGTTGTATTTTTAAAGAGGTGTTAATTTTATTTATATAATTGGATAACAAGTGGCTGGTGATCTATAAAATACAAAATACATTATTTGTTCATTTGTTGTTCAAGTCGAGTAAAGGAGTATTAATATTTACTAGCAATACTTTCTCAAGGTTCTCTTCTGTAAGACTTCCCTTTTAATTAAGTACATCCTTGTAGATAGTAAATGTCCTTTCAACATCGCAACTGGTCATAGGTGCGTACTGGAAATATTCTTTTATTTCAGCGTATTTGGCATACACAAATTCCGCAATGTTATTAAATCTGGATTTCTCTTAAAAACTGCGTCTAACTTTTGCCGAAGGCCACATCCGAAGTCACTTGAAATACTTTTGAAAGTATTAATAGCTACATCTAATGTGGTTAATCCATATTTTAATTTGAGATTTCAATTTTCAAAATATGTGCTTAGTTTAGGCAAATTTCCAAAGTGTTCCTGAAGGAATAACAACTGATTTTTTAAATTTAGGATTTGTGTTAGTTCCTTGCACTCAGAAATACTTCTAGCATCGTCATTTAAACATATAACGGAATTTTGTAAGCTATCGAAATTCTCTGCATAAAAACTAGTAACTTCCAGCCATGTTCCCCATCTAGTTATTACTGGCAAGGGTGGCAGTGACAAAGATGGAAGTTTTTCCCTGTAAAGGATACAAGTCTATCAACTTCCGGATAGTTGTCTCTGATATATTCACAGATTCTGTGGAGAGCATGTGCTACACAAGTAATATGCAGCATATAAGGATATGTTTCCTTTAATAGTCTGCCTGTTTTTAACATATATGTGGCACTGTCACTAACAAATAAAAGTATTTTTCCCTGTAACTGTCGTCCGAATGAAGCATGTTGTTTCTCGTCAATGGTTTTAGCAATTGTTCCCCCATCAACTGTATTTATATCTTTAGATGCTATTACTTATGCGTTATATGGAATAGTTGGATGTAGTACACCAGCTACAACATTTACCACACAGCGTCCTAATATATCGACAGTTTCGTCGGCACTTATCCACAGGTACTGATTTGAAAAGTGTCTTCTAATGCATTCTACTGTTTTCGTGAAGCACTTAGAAACATAATATTTGCGTGAGGTGGATTCATCAGGAACACTTCGAATAGTATATTTTTAAAGAAATGTTTTGAAAGTGGGATTGTCAAGTTTCATTAATGGGATATTACCCGCCATTAAAGCTTCACAGAGTTCTTCGTTAAAATTGTCAGCTTTCAACTGGTCCAATTTCCGTGGATGTTTTAGTGATGCTAAGTGATGTTGTACGTGCGATTTTTGGACATTCAGTAACGATATTTTACAGACTTTGCAATAAACATCGGAATCACTGACAGTGGAGGACATACAATCAGTATCACCCTTAATCCAACTCGCCATTGTTTCATGATGCCATTCTCGACGTTCTTCCATATCATAGTAACATAAACAATGTTCTAGACCTAAATAAATGATAACTAAAAATGTACGCGAATCTTATTGAAACTAACTGAAATCCAGTGCACACTTACGTCTAGATAATTGGGAGAAGTCGCTTCAATGAAACGGAATTAAACAGGAACTATTATATAAATTACGAAGTAACGTAATTAACAGTCAAAACAATGAAAAAACGAAACTAACGTTAAGTATGAATAGGTATACACATATATAACTTTATTTATCATGCCAAATATAAGGCATGATAAAAACTCTGACGCTCCTATATCTACACCGATGAAAATAGGATATTTACGAGTTAAGTGGACTTTTTTCGTGTCGTTTTCCCGTCAACATGTGAGTCAATAACAGATGTTACAGTTCACCATATGAATAATACGTGAATAATATTCAGTAAATGTGTGTTGTTTACATTATTTCTTTGCTCCATTGTAACTCCATCGTAGTTTTAACCGGGGACGTCCGCCTCCTACTAATAATGTAGATAGCGAATAATTTTTAATACAAAATTTGTAGGTAATCGTAAGCTCTACAATTTAAAAGTATTTTCATTTATACACAGTGTTCGACAACGACGAACCAACACTAACTTACGTTGTTGTAAATGGAATGCTATGATTTTTTTTTACATATTATGATAGTCCTTGAAGGACTGATTAAACTGACATTCCTTTTTGAAGTAATAATGTCTTGATATTTTCAAGATATTTAGCGAAAGGTACTATCTTAGTAACTAAATCCATCACATGTACAATCTCTTTTGGAAAAGCCTGTGAAAAGTGAAACAAAATCCATGATTTTACCCGTCATACTTGGTGCTCTATCTGTAGCAATAGAAATCAATTTACTTAGGTTTTCATTTGTCGTCAAATATTCTAAAATAGCAGTATAAAGTGTTACCCCATGTAAATTGTTTAATATTAATAATATTATATATACTAAAAGCGCACAGGACCCTTTACCGCTCTCACGGATTTAGTAGAGGAGGGGAAATGCGGGTAAAATGCGAAAACGACCTTTGAGTGTTTGACGAATTGATGCTTTTGAGGGGAAATTTCAGAGTTTCGTGTGGTCGGGTGTACAATTCTACTTTGTATAGGCGTATTTTTATCGCTTCGAACGGTCGTTAAGGCGGCGAAAGGAATTTTTGAAAATTTTAGAACGTGAAGGAAATCACGCTGCATCAATTTTTTCGCCCATAAGGAGGACGTGGGAAACAAAAATTCCTCTGGAGCCTTTTATACTGAAAATCCCGACAAACGTCAAAGTGACAGTCTATTCGAAATGTATCCAAACTTTCACTTTTAGGCCTGAAATTCCAAATTTTAAAGCTTTCGAGGGCGCAACAAGATTCAAAATCGTAAAGTACTGTCCTTTGGGGACCCTTTAGTTGCATATTCCCAGTTTATAGTGGTACAGATACAAAGGTACAAACACTTTAAAGTCCGTCTGCAGACGGATACGGTTTTGGCGAAATGGATGAAAAATCCCGGCAAACGTCAAACTGACAGCCGGTCTCTTACGCATTCACATTTTCACTTTTAAGCTTGAAATTCCGAATTTTGAAAGTTTCGAGGGCACAACAAGATTCAGAAATGTAAAGAAGTGCCATTTCGGAAACGTTCACTTGCGCATTCCCAGTTTACAGAGGTACCTAGACGAAGGTACGAGTAATTCCAAGTCCGTTTGCAGAGGTATTTGGTCAGAAAAATGGCCGATTCAATCTGCACTGATACCAATGCATTCCGGACGGGCGAAAAATAAAATCAGATTATCATGTGCACTGCCGGTCAATACATTACGGTCCGGCGAACGTTCGGCATGTTCACATAATACGTAACGGTCCCGCTTGATTTAATATTTTTATCTATACAGGTGTTGTCGATTACTATTTTAATAATGATTTGAATTAAAATACGATAATTTCAAAACGCGTATTTCCTCAAAGGGGAAAAAGAGGAGGATTGCTTTCGACATTTATGTGCCCCTACGAAATAATTTTATGTTAACGATTACGCAAACGTGCACGGTGGGCGGAGTTGGCTGAAATCAATTTCTCTCTATTCTGATTTAAAGCAAAATTAGGCACTCGGGAGTTTTTACGGTCGCCCGTCACTAATTCTAAATTGACGTAGGATTGTGAAATTTTAGATACGGGGGTGTGTGTACGGACGCCGATCACAAATCCAAAGTCAAAATGACAAAGGAAATTAAATGGCCGAAGAGTTTTTTGAAAATTGACGTATGAATGTGAATTTTTAAATACGGGGGTGTGTGCGGACGCCGATCACAAATCCAAAGTCAAAATGTCAAAAAAAAAAAATGGCGGAAGATTTTTTGAAAATTGACGTACGAATGCGAAATTTTAGATGCGGGGGTATGTGCGGACGCCGATCACAAATCCAAAGTCAAAATGTCAAAAAAAAACAAAATGGCCGAAGATTTTTTGAAAATTGACGTACGAATGTGAAATTTTAGATACGGGGGTCTCTTAGGTAGCCGATCAAGAATCCAAAGTTAAAATGTCAAAAAAAAAGGCGGAAGTTTTTTTGATACGGGGGTGTCTTATGTCGCCGATCACTAATCGAAAGACAAAATGTCAAAAAAAAAAATGGCCGAAGATTTTTTGAAAATTGACGTATGAATGCGAAATTTTAGATACGGGTATGTCTGCGGACGCCGATCACCAATCCATAGTCAAAATGTCAAAAAAATCAAAATGGAGGAAGATTTTTTGAAAATTGACGTACGAATGTCAAATTTTAGATACGGGGGTGTCTGCGAACGCCGATCTCGAATCCAAAGTCAAAATGTCAAAAAAAAACAAAATGGCGGAAGTTTTTTTGAAAATTGACGTATGAATGTGAAATTTTAGATACGGGGGTGTCTTAGGTCGCCGATCACGAATCCAAAGTCAAAATGTCAAAAAAAAAACAAAATGGCGGAAGTTTTTTTGAAAATTGACGTATGAACGTGAAATTTTAGATACTGGGGTGTCTCAGGTCGCCGATCACGAATCCAAAGTCAAAATGTCAAAAAAAAACAAAATGGCGGAAGTTTTTTTGAAAATTGACGTACGAATGTGAAATTTTAGATACGGCGCTGTGTGCGGATGCCGATCACAAATCCAAAGTCAAAATGTCAAAAAAAAACAAAATGGCGGAAGTTTTTTTGAAAATTAACGTATGAATGTGAAATTTTAGATACGGGGGTGTCTTAGGTCGCCGATCACGAATCCAAAGTCAACATGTCAAAAAAAAAAAAAAATGGCGGAAGTTTTTTTGAAAATTGACGTATGAACGTGAAATTTTAGATACTGGGATGTCTCACTCAGGTCGCCGATCACGAATCCAAAGTCAAAATGTCAAAAAAAAACAAAATGGCGGAAGTTTTTTTGAAAATTGACGTACGAATGTGAAATTTTAGATATGGGGGTGTCTCAGGTCGCCGATCACGAATCCAAAGTCAAAATGTCAAAAAAAACAAAATGGCGGAAGTTTTTTGGAAAATTGACGTATGAATGTGAAATTTTAGATACGGGGGTGTTTTAGGTCGCCGATCACGAATCCAAAGTCGAAATGTCAAAAAAAAAATGGCGGAAGTTTTTTGAAAAATTGACGTATTAATGTGAAATTTTAGATACGGGGTTGTCTCAGGTTGCCGATCACGAATCCTAAGACAAAATGTCAAAAAAACAACATGGCAAATGTAATATGTCGGAAAGGTTCGTCGAAAAGTATTTGGATCTGAGCACATTCTTCCTTGATAACTTTTACATGATTTATGTTTAACATTAAATTATCCTTCTCGCTCTTCAGTGTTTAGTGTAACGGTTTGTGTAAATAAGTAAAGAAAAGTTCTAAATAATATATACGATTGGCATCACACAATCTATGTATAGACAGGACTGGTTCAAAAGTTTATAAAATCGGCCTTTCTAAAAAGCCTCATGACAGTGATCGCGTTCTACGGGAAACAGTAATTGCAGACAAATTTGTGTTGCTTGGATGACAAACTTCAAAAGGGTATTATGATTTATGTCAAAAGGTGTATTTATAAGTCTCGAAATGGCATGTGTAGGTAGGATACTTAACAGGTAAAATTTTACAATATCTCAAATTTAATGTCCTTAAATTATTGGCGCATGTTTATTTAAAGTTGACATAATATTTGAATGTAACCTTCAACATTAAAACGCCCTAACAACTACAACGGCAAATTTAGACGTATTTTTAATTATTCATATTATTGCACTGTATTAGTTGATTAAGTTCAATAAAGGGCCGGTTTCCCCAATTCCGATTAAAATGCCGATGACCATATTCAGTAGATAAAATACATGATAGTACGTTTTTGCAAAAACCGGTTGGCGCTAATCATTGATTAAAATAGCGGTTGGTATGTTTTTCCAACACCGGTTAGCGCTAATCATTGATTAAGAACGTTATTAAATGAAGATATTTTAACCGCTGTTTTACCAAACCTGATAAAATATTAAACAGTAATTACGATTACTTACACATGCGCGTAACCTAGGAGATTTGGATTTTTATTAGTATTGATTGCGATTATGTTTTCTTATCCATTTGTAATTAATAATTGTTTTTATTAGTGTTTTAGTAATTGTATTGCTTCTTCTATACATGAAATTAACAGTATAATTAAAAATAAAATATAATATTGAATATGTGTAACTTTTAGCTTACTAGGGAAATATTTGTGTTTTGGAAGCTTTTTAATTCTGTTACATTTCTGGGACTTTATCTCAGTTGCTAAAAATCCTAAATATTTGTGAAAATTTATGCCTGCGCATGGTCTTTTCTTCTTTATAATTGCTTTTAACAGCATCTTATTAAAACTAACCCTTTATATGTTTGCGAGCTGTATGTTTGAAGTTTATCATTTTTAATTGACTTGCGAACTAATTTTGAGTATGTGACAGACGAATATTTCAAATCTGCTGACCAAAATTTCATAATGAAAGCGCACTTCAAATAATTGAGGTGAAAAATATCTCAGTGTCAAACTGATTTTTAGGTTATTTTTTATTAATATTGTGCGTGCCTATTTTAAATTGTTTCTGAACAATTGACATACTTTTTGTTAATATACTAAATGTTTCCACTGTTATTTCAAGAGCGTATTATCCCGATTGTCTCAATGAAAGTGATGCGCTTATTCAGCATATTGTTTCTTCGGATACTTTAACATCATTCTTATATTTAATATTAAATTATCTTTCTCGCTCTTGAGTGTGAAAAATTTTAAATAAAATATACAATTGGCTTCACAAAATTTATGTATGTACAGGTGTGCTTCAAAAGTTATTAAAGTGGACATTCTAAAAAGCGTCATGCCAGTGATCGCTTTTTCCAGGAAAGGCGCTTCAATTGGGCTTTAAATTTAAGACTTGGGCTTTCTACTTTTATTAATTTGTGCTCTTTTATCAACGATAGTGGATTTCTAAAAGGTTGACAGGCTTTTACACTTTCGGATCAAAACCGTATTGTAAACTATCTTAATAAAAATGTTATGCTTTTTGATCTTATTGTGTCGTTGTATACTTTAACATTAAATTACCTTTCTCGATCTTAAGTGTGTACCGGTTTGTGTCAAAAACAGTTCGAGGAGAATTTTAAATAAAATATCCTATTGGCTTAACAAAATATATGTATATACAGGGGTGTTTTAAAAGTTTATAAAAGTGGATATTCCAAAATGCGTCATGCCAGTGATCGCCTTTTACAGGAAAGGCGCTTCAATAGGGCTTCAATTTAAAACTTGGGCTTTTTATATTTATTATTATTTTGTGCTCTTTTATTAACGATAGTAGATTTCGAAAAGGTTGTGAGGCTTTTACACTTTCACATCAAAATAGTATTGTAAACTATCTTAAGACAAATGTTGCGTTTTTAGAGCTCATTGTGTCTTTGGATACTTTAACATGACTTATGTTTAACATTAAATTACCTTTCTCGCTCTTGAGTGTGTACCGGATTGTATAGAAAACAATTCGAGAAGAATTTTAAATAAAATATACAATTGGTTTCACAAAATTTATGTGTGTACAGGGGTACTTCAAAAGTTTATAAAATTGGACATTCTAAAAAGCGTCATGAGATTGATCGCTTTTTACAGAAAAGGAGCTTCAATAGGGCTCCAGGGCTTCAATTTAAAACTTGGGCTTTTTACTTTTATTATTATTTTGTGCTCCTTTATTAACGATAGTGGATTTTGAAAAGGTTCACAGACTTTTACACTTTCACATCAAAACAGTATTGTAAACTGTCTTAATGGACGTCTTGACCTTTTTGATCTTATTGAGTCTTTGGATACTTTAACATTAAATTACCTTTCTCGCTCTTGAATGTGTACCGGTTTGTGCCGAAAACACTTCGAGAAGAATTTTAAATAAAATATCTTATTGGCTTAACAAAATATATGTATATACAGGGGTGCTTCAAAAGTATATAAAAGTGGGCATTCTAAAAAGCGTCATGCCAGTTATCGCATTTTAGAGGAGAGGCGCTTTAATAGCGCTTACATTTAAAACTTGGGCTTTCGATTTTTATTATTGTTTTGTGATCTTTTGTTAACGATAGTGGACTTCGAAAAGGTTGAAAGGCTTTTACACTTTCGCATCAAAATAGTATTGTAAACAGTCTTGATAAAAATGTTGATCTTTTAGATCTTATTGTGTCTTTGGATACTTTAACATTAAATTACCTTTCTCGCTCTTGAGTGTGTACCGGTTTGTGTCAAAAACAGTTCGAGAAGAATTTTAAATAAAATATCCTATTGGCTTAACAACATATATGTTTATACAGGGGTGTTTCAATAGGGTTTCAATTTAAAACTTGGTCTTTTTACTTTTATTATTATTTTGTGCTCCTTTATTATCGATAGTGGATTTCGAAAAGGTTGACAGGCTTTTACACTATTGTAAACTGTCTTAATGAACATGTTGACCCTTTTGATCTTATTGTGTCTTTGGATACTTTAACATTAGATTACCTTTCTCTCTCTTGAGTGTGTACCGATTTGTGTCAAAAACAGTTCGAGAAGAATTTTAAATAAAATATCCTATTGGCTTAACAAAATATATGTATATACAGGGGTGCTTCAAAAGTTTATAAAAGTGGGCATTCTAAAAAGCGTCATGCCAGTTATCGCTTTTTACAGGAGAGGCGCTTTAATAGCGCTTACATTTAAAACTTGGGCTTTCTATTTTTATTATTGTTTTGTGTTCTTTTATTAACGATAGTGGACTTCGAAAAGGTTGAAAGGCTTTTACACTTTCGCATCAAAATAGTATTGTAAACAGTCTTGATAAAAATGTTGATCTTTTTGATCTTATTATGTCTTTGGATACTTAAATTACCTTTCTCGCACTTGAGTGTGTACCGGTTTGTGTCAAAACAGTTCGAGAAGAATTTTAAATAAAATATCCTATTGGCTTAACAAAATATATGTTTATACAGGGGTGTTTCAATAGGGTTTCAATTTAAAACTTGGGCTCTTTACTTTTATTATTATTTTGTACTCCTTGATTAACGATAGTTGATTTCGAAAAGGTTGACGGGTTTTTACACTTTCACATCAAAAGAGTATTGAAAACTGTCTTAATGAACATGTTGACCTTTTTGATCTTATTGTGTCTTTGGATACTTTAACATTAAATTACCTTACTCGCTCTTGAGTGTGTACCGGTTTGCGCCAAAAACAGTTCGAGAAGAATTTTAAATAAAATATCTTATTGGCTTCACAAAATTTATTTATGTACAGGGGTGTTCCAAAAGTTTATAAAAGTAGACATTCTAAAAAGCGTCATGCCAGTGATCGCCTTTTACAGGCAAGGCGCTTCAATAGGGCTTCAATTTAAAACTTGGACTTTTTACTTTTATTATTATTTTGTGCTCCTTTATTATCGATAGTGGATTTCGAAAAGGTTGACAGGCTTTTACACTATTGTAAACTGTCTTAATGAACATGTTGACCCTTTTGATCTTATTGTGTCTTTGGATACTTTAACATTAGATTACCTTTCTCTCTCTTGAGTGTGTACCGATTTGTGTCAAAAACAGTTCGAGAAGAATTTTAAATAAAATATTCTATTGGCTTAACAAAATATATGTATATACATGGGTGTTTCAAAAGTTTATAAAAGTAGACATTCTAAAAAGCGTGATGCCAGTGATCGCCTTTTACAGGAAGGCGTTTTGGCATACATTTAAAACTTGGGCTTTCTACTTTTATTAATGTTTTGTGCTCTTTTATTAACGATAGTTGATTTCGAAAAGATTGACACACTTTTACACTTTCACATCAAAATAGTATTGTAAACTGTCTTAATGAATATGTTGACCTTTTTGATCTTATTATGTCTCTGGATACTTTAACGCTTAATTACCTTTCTCGCTCTTGAGTGCGTACCGGTTTATGTCAAAAACAGTTCGAAAAGAATTTTAAATAAAATATTCTATTGGCTTTACAAAATATATGTATATACTGGGGTGCTTCAAAAGTTTATAAAAGTGGACATTCTAAAAAGTCTTTTTTTACAGGAAAGGCGCTTCAATAGGGCTTAAATTTAAAACTTGGGCTTTTTACTTTTCTTATTACTTCGTGCTCCTTTATTAACGATCGTGGATTTTGAAAAGGTTGACAAGGCTTTACACTTTCACATCAAAATAGTATTGTAAATTGTCTTAATGAACATGTTGGGCTTTTTGATCTCATTGTGCTTTTGGATATCTTAACATGACTTATGTTTAAAATTAAATTATCTATCTCGCTCTTGAGTATGTACCGGTTTGTGTTAAAAACAGTTCGAGAAGAATTTTAAATAAAATATACAATTGGCTTCACAAAATATATGTATACACAGGGGTGCTTCAAAGGTGTATAAAATTGGACATTCTAAAAAGCGTCATGCCAGTGATCACTTTTTAATGGAAAGGCGCTCCAATTTAAAACTTAGGCTTTTTACTTTTATTATTATTTTGTGCTCCTTTATTAACGATAGTGGATTTCAAAAAGGTTGACAGGCGTTTACACTTTCACGTCAAAATAGTATCGTACACAGTCTTAATAAATATGTTGCGCTTTTTGATCTTATTGTGTCTTTGGATACTTTAACATGACTTATGTTTAACATTAAATTACCTTTCTCGCTCTTGAGTGTGTACCGATTTATTTCAAAAACAGTTCGACAAGAATTTTAAATAAAATATCCTATTGGCTTAACAAAATATATTATATACAGGCGTGCTTCAAACGTTTATAAAAGTGGACATTCTAAAAAGCGTTTTTTACAGGAAAGGCGCTTCAATAGGACTTAAATTTAAAACTTGGGATTCTTACTTTTATTATTATTTTGTGCTTTTTTCTTAACGACAGTAGACTTCGAAAAGGTTGACATGCTTTTCCACTATCACATCAAAATAGTATTGCAAACTGTCTCGATGAAAATGTTGTGCTCTTTGAGCTCATTGTTTCTTTGGATACATTAACATGACTTATGTTTAACATAAATTTACCTTTCTCGCTCTTGAGTGTGTACCGGTTTGTGTAAAAAACCTTTCGAGAAGAATTTTAAAGAAAATATACTATTGGCTTCACAAAATATATGTTTATACAGGGGTGCATCAAGAGTTAATAGAACCGGATATTCTAAAAGGCGTCATGACAGTGATTGCTTTTTACAGGAGACTATGAAAAAGCTGTAAGCGGACGCGAAAAAAGCGATTCCAACTAAAAGAGATTGACGGACGCGCTGTAAGTCGAGGACCCGCTCTAAGCGGAGGATCCGTGTAAGCGGAGGACCTGCTCTAAGCGGACGTTAGAGCTATTATATATACTAAAAGCGAGCAGGACCCTTTACCGCTCTCACGGATTTAGTAGAGGAGGGGAAATGCGGGTGAAAATGCGAAAACGACCTCTGAATGTTTGACGAATTGAGGCATTTTAGGGGAGATTTCAGAGTTTTATATCGTCGGGTGTACAATTCTACTTTGTATAGGCCTATTTTTATCGCTTCGAAACGGTGGTAAGGCGGCGAAAAGAATTTTTTGAAAATTTTAGCACTTTTAGATAAAAACCTGTGCATCACGACATTTTCCCATAAGGAGGACGTGTGAATTATTTTATGCCGAAATAGATATCCCGACAAACGTCAATGTGACAGGCACTCGAATACGTATGCAAAGTTTCACTTTTAAACGTGAAATTCCAAATTTTCAAAGTTTCGAGGACACAACAAGATTCAGAATAGTAAAGTACTGTCCTTTGGGGACCTTTTAAGTGCCCATTCCCAGTTTATAGTGGTATAGAGACAAAGGTACGGGCGATTAAAAGTGCGGTTGCAGGCGGATATGTTAGAAAAATGCTTGCGAATATCGGCCATCTTTATTTATATAAAAGTCAGATTAAATTCATGTGGCAAATATATACACATGATATATTTAGTTTTGCGACAAACATAAGGCACTAAATGAATTATCGGGACCCAATTAATACATTTATTTATATTCTTTTTACGATTAGACGTACATATATTTTCTCGCGAATATTAAAAAAATTCTTCATCTCCCAGTGTAGCCCGAAAGCATATATATAAATACCCAAAACAACATGTTCACTGTAAATACCTCGGTGGTCTAACGGTAAAGCCAACGCTTCCCAATACAGCAACTCTGATTGCTCGGGTTCAAATTTAGGCAGGGACAAGTACTTTTTTTTTTTCGAATACGACTGATTTCAAATATGAATATTTACGGACATTTAATACGACAAAACGACGGTTTCTCGACATGATGGTCCCGGTCGCTCGAAATAAATTCTTATATACAGACTGGGTTTTCTTTTAAGTATTATAAATGTTAAAGGTTGCTCGAAAATTGATGTGCGTTTGTAAAATGTTGTTTTCGGGGCTTTTCGAAGTCGCCCATCACTAATCTAAATGTCAAAAAAAAAATGGCGGAAGAATCTTTTTAAAATTGACGTATGAATGTGAAATTTTAGATATGGGGGTGCTCGGACGCCGATCACAAATCCAAACTCAAAATGTCAAAAAAAATAGAATGACGGACGGGTTTTTTGAGAATTGACGTATGAATGTAAAATTTTAGATACGGGGGTATATGTGGACGCCGATTACAAATCCATAGTCAAAATGTCAAAAAAAAACAAAATGGCAGACGAATTTTTTGAAAATTGACGTATGAATGTGAAATTTTGGATACGGGGGTCTCTTTGGTCGCCGATCACGAATCCATAGTCAAAATGTCAAAAAACCAAAATGGCGGAAGAGTTTTTTGAAAATTGACGTAGGAATGTCAAATTTTAGATACGGGGGTATATGTGGACGCCGATGACAAATCCAACGTCAAAATGTCAAAAAAAACAAAATGGCGGAAGAATTTTTTGAACATTGACGTATGAATGTGAAATTTTAGATACGGGGGTGTCTTAGGTCGCCGATCACAAATCCAAACTCAAAATGTCAAAAAAAATAGAATGACGGACGGGTTTTTTGAGAATTGACGTATGAATGTAAAATTTTAGATACCGGGGTATATGTGGACGCCGATACAAATCCATAGTCAAAATGTCAAAAAAAAACAAAATGGCAGACGAATTTTTTGAAAATTGACGTATGAATGTGAAATTTTAGATACGGGGTCTCTTTGGTCGCCGATCACGAATCCATAGTCAAAATGTCAAAAAACCAAAATGGCGGAAGAGTTTTTTGAAAATTGACGTAGGAATGTCAAATTTTAGATACGGGGGTATATGTGGACGCCGATGACAAATCCAACGTCAAAATGTCAAAAAAAACAAAATGGCGGAAGAATTTTTTGAACATTGACGTATGAATGTGAAATTTTAGATACGGGGGTGTCTCAGGTCGCCGATCACGAATCCAAAATCAAAATGTCAAAAAAAAAAATTGCGGAAGAATTTTTTGAACATTAACGTATGAATGTGAAATTTTAGATACGGGGGTGTCTTAGGTCGCCGATCACGACTCCAAAGTCAAAATGTCAAAAAAGAGAAAATGGAGGAAGAGTTTTTTGAAAATTTATGAATGTTAGTGATATTTTGGATACCAGGGTGTTTGTGGTCGCTTATTACGTCTTCAATTTGACGATTCTCCGAAACGTGATTGAACAGGGTTTCAATTTAACACTTCATTTTTTCTTAACGATGTAGATCCGAAAACATCAGAATAGTATTGTACACTGTCTGGATGAAAATGTTGCGCTCATTGAGCTCATTGTTTCTTTCGATACTTTAACATGACTTATGTTTAACTTTAAATTACCTTTCTCGCTCTTGAGTGTCTACCAGTTTCGGTAAAAAACAGTTCGAGAAGAATTTTAAATAAAATATACTATTGGCTTAACAAAATATATATAGGGGTGCTTCAAAAGTTTATAAAAGTGGATATTCTAAAAAGCGTCATGCCAGTGACATCTTTTTACAGAAAAGTCGTTTCAATAGGGTTTCACTTTAAAACTTGGGCTTTCTACTTTTATTAATGTTTTGTGCTCTTTAATTAACGATAGTGGATTTCGAAAAGATTGACAGACTTTTACACTTTCACATCAAAATAGTATTGTAAACTGTCTTGATACAAAAGTTGGCCTTTTTGATTTTATTGTGTCTTTCAATACCTTAACATTAAATTACCTTTCTCGCTCTTGAGTGTGTACTGGTTTGTGTTAAAAACAGTTCGAGAAGAATTTTAAATAAAATATTGGCTTAAAAATATATATGTATATACAGTGGTGTTTCAAAAGTTTATAAATGGCGGAAGAGTTCTTTGAAAATTGATGATTGTTAAATTTTGGATACGGGGGTGTTTGTGGTCGCTTATTACGTCTTCAATTTGGCGATTCTGCAAAACGTGATTGAACAGGGCTTAAATTCAATACTTAATTTTTTCTTAACGATAGTAGTTTTGAAAACATGAGAATAGTATTGAACACTGTCTCAATGAAAATGCTGCGCTCTTTGAGATCATTGTTTCTTTCGATATTTTAACATGACTTATATTTAACATTAAATTACCTTTCTCGCTCTTGAGTGCGTACTGGTTTGTGCCAAAAACAGTTCGAGAAGAATTTTAAATAAAACGTCCAATTGGCTTAACAAAATATGTGTATATAGGGGGGTGCTTCAAAAGTTTATAAAAGTGAACATTCTAAAAAGCGTTTTTTACAGGAAAGGCGCTTCAATAGGGCTTAGCATTAAAACTTGGGCTTTTTACATTTATTATTATTTTGTTCTCTTTTATTAACGATAGTGGATTTCAAAAAGGTTGACAGGCTTTTACACTTTCACATCAAAATAGTATTGTAAACTGTGTGTTGGGATTTTTGATCTCATTGTGCCATTGGATACCTTAACATCACTTATATTTAAAATTAAATTACCTTTCTCGCTCTTGAATTTGTGTTAAAAACAGTTCGAGAAGAATTTTAAATGAAATATCCAATTGGCTTAACAAAATATATGTATATACAGCGGTGCTTCAAAAGTTTACAAATAGCGGAAGAGTTATTCGAAAATTGATGAATTTCTGTTAAATTTTGGATACGGGGGTGTTTGTGGTCGTTTATTACGTCTTTAATTTGGCGATTCTTCGAAAGGTGATTGAACAGGGCTTAAATGTAATACTTCATTTTTTCTTAACGATGTAGATTCGAAAACATCAGAATAGTATTGTACACTCTCTCAATGAAAATGTTGCGCTCTTTGGGCTCATTGCATCTTTCGATACTTTAACATGACTTATGTTTAACATTAAATTACCTTTCTGGCTCTTGAGTTTGTACCGGTTTGTGTTAAAAACACTTCGAGAAAAATTTTAAATAAAATATCCAATTGGCTTAACAAAATATATGTATATACAGGGGTGCTTCAAAAGTTTATAAATGGCGGAAGGGTTTTTTGAAAATTGGTGTTTGTTTATTAAATTTTGGATACGGGGGTGTTTGTGGTCGCTTATTACGTCTTCAATTTGGCGATTCTGCGACACGTGATTGAACAGGGCTTAAATTCAATACTTCATTTTTTCTTAACGATAGTAGATTCGAAAACATGAGAATAGTATTGTACACTGTCTCAATGAAAATGTTGCGCTCTTTGAGATCATTGTTTCTTTCGATACTTTAACATGACTTATATTTAACATTAAATTACCTTTCTCGCTCTTGAGTGTGTACCGGTTTGTGCCAAAAACAGTTCGAGAAGAATTTTAAATAATACGTCCTATTGGCTTAACAAAATATATGTATATACAGGGGTGCTTCAAAGGTGTATAAAAGTAGACATTCTAAAAAGCGTCATCACAGTGATTGCTTTTTACAGAAAAGGCTCTTCAATAGGGCTTCAATTTAAAACTTGGGCTTCTGACTTTTATTATTATTCCGTGCTCATTTATTAACGACAGTGGATTTCGAAAAGAATGACAGACGCTTACAATTTCACATCAAAATAGTATTGTAAATTGTCTTGATACAAATGTTGACCTTTTTGATCTTATTGTGTCTTTCAATACTTTAACATTAAATTACCTTTCTCGCTCTTGAGTGTGTACCGGTTTGTGTCAAAAACACTCTGAGAAGAATTTCAATATACTATTGCCTTCACAAAATTTATGTGTGTACAGGGGTGTTTCAAAAGTTTATAAAAGTGGACATTCTAAAAGGCGTCATGCCAGTGATCGCTCTTTACAGGAAATGCGCTTCAATTAAAACTTGGGCTTTTTACTCTTATTATTATTTTGTGCTCCTTTATTAACGATACTGGATTTCGAAAAGGTTGACAGACTTTTACACTTTCATATCAAAATAGTATTGTAAACTGTTTTTATGAACATGTTGGGCTTTTTGATCTCAGTGTGTCTTTGGATAACTTAACATGACTTATGTTTAAAATTAAATTACCTTTCTTGCTCTTGAGTGTGTACCGGTTTATGTTAAAAACAGTTCGAGAAGAATTTTAAATTAAATATCCAATTGGTTTAACAAAATATATGTATGTACTGTGGTGCTTCAAAAGTTTATAAATGGCGGAAGAGTTTTTCGAAAATTGATGAATGTTTGTTAAATTTTGGATACGGGGCTGTTTGTGGTCACTTATCACGTCTTCAATTTGGCGATTCTTCGGAACGTGATTGAACAGGGCTTAAATTTAGTACTTCATTTTTTCTTAATGATGTAGATTCGAAAACATCAGAATAGTATTGTACACTCTCTCAATGAAAATGTTGCATCCTTTGAGCTCATTGCATCTTTCGATACTTTAACATGACTTATATTTAACATTAAATTACCTTTCTCGCTCTTGAGTGTGTACCAGTTTATGTTAAAAACACTTCGACAAGAATTTTAAATAAAATATCGAATTGATGAATGTTTGTTAAATTTTCGATACGGGGGTGTTTGTGGTCGCTTATTACGTCTTCAATTTGGCGATTCTTCTAAACCTAATTGAACAGGGCTTAAATCATTACTTCAATTTTTCTTAACGATATTAGATTCGAAAACATCAAAATAGTATTGTATGAAAATGTTGCGCTCTTTGAGCTCATTGTTTCTTTCGATACTTTAACATGACTTATGTTTAACATTAAATTACCTTTCTCGCTCTTGAGTGTGTACCGGTTAGTGTCAAAAGCAATTCGAGAAGAATTTTAAATTAAATATCCTATTGGCTTAACGAAATATGTGTATATACAGGGGTGTTTCAAAAGTTTATAAAAGTAGAAATTCTAAAAAGCGTCATGCCAGTGATCGCCTTTTACAGGAAAGGCGTTTTAATATAGCTTACATTTAAAACTTGGGCTTTCTACTTTTATTATTGTTTTGTGCTTTTTTATTAACGATAGTGGATTTCGAAAAGGTTGACAGACTTTTACACTTTCACATCAAAATAGTATTCTAAAGTGCCTTAATGAACATGTTGGGCTTTATGATCTCATTGTGTCTTTGGATACCTTCACATGACTTATGTTTAAAATTAAATTACCTTTTTCGCTCTTGAGTGTGTACCGGTTTGTGTCAAAAACACTCTGAGAAGAATTTCAATATACTATTGCCTTCACAAAATTTATGTATGTACAGGGGTGTTTCAAAAGTTTATAAAAGTGGACATTCTAAAAAGCGTCATGCCAGTGATCGCTCTTTACAGGAAATGCGCTTCAATTTAAAACTTGGGCTTTTTACTCTTATTATTATTTTGTGCTCCTTTATTAACGATACTGGATTTCGAAAAGGTTGACAGACTTTTACACTTTCATATCAAAATAGTATTGTAAACTGTCTTTATGAACATGTTGGGCTTTTTGATCTCAGTGTGTCTTTGGATAACTTAACATGACTTATGTTTAAAATTAAATTACCTTTCTTGCTCTTGAGTGTGTACCGGTTTATGTTAAAAACAGTTCGAGAAGAATTTTAAATTAAATATCCAATTGGTTTAACAAAATATATGTATGTACTGTGGTGCTTCAAAAGTTTATAAATGGCGGAAGAGTTTTTCGAAAATTGATGAATGTTTGTTAAATTTTGGATACGAGGGTGTTTGTGGTCACTTATCACGTCTTCAATTTGGCGATTCTTCGGAACGTGATTGAACAGGGCTTAAATTTAGTACTTCATTTTTTCTTAATGATGTAGATTCGAAAACATCAGAATAGTATTGTACACTCTCTCAATGAAAATGTTGCATCCTTTGAGCTCATTGCATCTTTCAATACTTTAACATGACTTATATTTAACATTAAATTACCTTTCTCGCTCTTGAGTGTGTACCAGTTTATGTTAAAAACACTTCGACAAGAATTTTAAATAAAATATCGAATTGATGAATGTTTGTTAAATTTTCGATACGGGGGTGTTTGTGGTCGCTTATTACGTCTTCAATTTGGCGATTCTTCTAAACCTAATTGAACAGGGCTTAAATCATTACTTCAATTTTTCTTAACGATATTAGATTCGAAAACATCAAAATAGTATTGTATGAAAATGTTGCGCTCTTTGAGCTCATTGTTTCTTTCGATACTTTAACATGACTTATGTTTAACATTAAATTACCTTTCTCGCTCTTGAGTGTGTACCGGTTAGTGTCAAAAGCAATTCGAGAAGAATTTTAAATTAAATATCCTATTGGCTTAACGAAATATGTGTATATACAGGGGTGTTTCAAAAGTTTATAAAAGTAGAAATTCTAAAAAGCGTCATGCCAGTGATCGCCTTTTACAGGAAAGGCGCTTTAATATAGCTTACATTTAAAACTTGGGCTTTCTACTTTTATTATTGTTTTGTGCTTTTTTATTAACGATAGTGGATTTCGAAAAGGTTGACAGACTTTTACACTTTCACATCAAAATAGTATTCTAAATTGTCTTAATGAACATGTTGGGCTTTATGATCTCATTGTGTCTTTGGATACCTTCACATGACTTATGTTTAAAATTAAATTACCTTTTTCGCTCTTGAGTGTGTAACAAAATATATGTATATACAGTGGTGCTTCAAAAGTTTATAAATGACGGAAGAGTTTTTTGAAAATTGATGATTGTTAAATTTTGGATACGGGTGTGTTTGTGGTCGCTTATTACGTCTTCAATTTGGCGATTCTGCGAAACGTGATTGAACAGAGCTTGAATTCAATACTTCATTTTTTCTTAACGATAGTAGATTCGAAAACATGAGAATAGTATTGTACACTGTCTCAGTGAAAATGTTGCGCTCTTTGAGATCATTGTTTCTTTCGATACTTTAACATGATTTATATTTAACATTAAATTACCTTTCTCGCTCTTGAGTGTGTACCGGTTTGTGTTAAAAACAGTTCGAGAAGAATTTTAAATAAAACGTCCTATTGGCTTAACAAAATATATGTATATACAGGGGTGCTTCAAAGGTGTACAAAAGTAGACATTCTAAAAAGCGTCATGACAGTGATTGCATTTTACAGAAAAGGCTCCTCAATAGGGCTTCAATTTAAAACTTGGGCTTCTTACTTTTATTATTATTTTGTGCTCCTTTATTAACGATAGTGGATTTCGAAAAGGTTGACAGGCTTTTACACTTTCACATCAAAATGGTATTGTAAACTGTCTTAATAAAAATGTTGCGCTTTTTGAGCTCACTCAGTCTTTGGATAGTTTAACATGACTTATGTTTAAAATTAAATTACCTTTCTCGCTCTTGGGTGTGTGGCGGTTTGTGTTAAAAACAGTTCGAGAAAAATTTTAAATAAAACGTCCTATTGGCTTAACAAAATATATATATATAAAGGGGTGCTCCAAAGGTGTATAAAAGTAGACATTCTAAAAAGCGTCATAACAGTGATTGCTTTTTACAGAAAAGGCTCTTCAGTAGGGCTTCATTTAAAACTTGGGCTTCTGACTTTTATTATTATTCCGTGCTCATTTATTAACGATAGTGGATTTCGAAGAGATTGACAGACGCTTGCAATTTCACATCAAAATAGTATTGTAAATTGTCTTGATACAAATGTTGACCTTTTTGATCTTATTGTGTCTTTCAATACTTTAACATTAAATTACCTTTCTCGCTCTTGTGTGTGCACCGGTTTGTAGCAAAAACAGTTCGAGAAGAATTTTAATATACTATTGTCTTCACAAAATTTATGTATGTACAGGGGTGTTTCTAAAGTTTATAAAAGTGGACATTTTAAAAAGCGTCATGCCAGTGATCGCTTTTTACAGGAAAGGTGCTTCAATGGGGCTTCACTTTTAAACTTGGGCTTCTTACTCTTATTATTATTTTGTGCTCCTTTATTAACGATACTGGATTTCGAAAAGGTTGACAGGCTTTTACACTTTCATATCAAAATAGTATTGTAAACTGTCTTTATGAACATGTTGGGCTTTTTGATCTTATTGTGTCTTTGGATAACTTAACATGACTTATGTTTAAAATTAAATTACCTTTCTTGCTCTTGAGTGTGTACCGGTATATGTTGAAAACAGTTCGAGAAGAATTTTAAATAAAATATCCAATTGGCTGAACAAAATATATGTATGTACAGTGGTGCTTCAAAAGTTTATAAATGGCGGAAGAGTTTTTTGAAAATTGATGAATGTTTGTTGAATTTTGCATACGGGGGTGTTTGTGGTCGCTTATTACGTCTTCAATTTGGCGATTCTTCGAAACGTGATTGAACAGGGCTTAAATTCAATACTTCATTTTTTCTTAACGATAGTAGATTCGAATACATCAGAATAGTATTGTACAGTGTCTCAATGAAAATGTTGCGCTCTTTGATATCGTTTCTTTCGATACTTTAATGTGACATATATAACTTTAAATTACCTTTCTCGCACTTGAGTGTGTACCGCTTTGTTCCAAAAACATTTCGAGAAGAATTTTAAATAAAATATCCCATTGGCTTAACAAAATATATCTATATACAGGGGTGTTTCAAATGTTTATAAAAGTGTATATTCTAAAAAGCGTCATCCCAGTGATCGCCTTTTACAGCCTTGCCTTACATTTAAAACTTGGACTTTCTACTTTTATTAATGTTTTGTGCTCTTTTATTAACGATAGTGGATTTCGAAAAGATTGCCAGACTTTCACACTTTCGCATCAAAATACTATTGTAAACTGTCTTAATGAACATGTTGGGCTTTTTGATCTCATTGCGTCTTTGGATACCTTAACATTAAATTACTTTTCTCGCTCTTGAGTGTGTACCGGTTTGTGTCAAAAACAGTTCGAGAAGAATTTTAAATAAAATATTCAATTGGCCTAACAAAATATATGTATATACAGCGGTGCATCAAAAGTTTATAAATGGCGGAAGAGTTTTTTGAAAATTGATGAATGTTTGATAAATTTTGGATACGGTGGTATTTGTGGTCGCTTATTACGTCTTCAATTTGGCGATTTTTCGAAACGTGATTGAACATGGCTTAAATTTAATACTTCATTTTTTCTTAACGATAGTATATTCGAAAGCATCGGAATAGTATTGTACACTGTCTCAATGAAAATGTTGCGCTCTTTGAGCTCATCGTTTCTTTCGATACTTTAACATGACTTATGTTAAACATTAAATTATCTTTATCGCTCTTGAGTGTGTACCAGTTTGTGTAAAAAAAACAGTTCGAGAAGAATTTTTAATAAAACGTCCTATTAGCTTAACAAAATATTTGTAGGGTGCTGCAAAAGTTTATAAAAGTGGACATTCTAAAAAGCGTCATGCCAGTGATCGCCTTTTACAGGCAAGGCGTTTTAATATGGCTTACATTTAAAACTTGGGTTTTCTACTTTATTATTGTTTTGTGCTCTTTTATTAACGATAGTGGATTTCGAAAAAGTTGACAGACTTTTACACTTTCACATCAAAATAGTATTGTAAACTGTCTTAATGAATATGTTGGACTTTTTGATCTCATTGTGTCTTTGGATACCTTAACATGGCTTATGTTTAAAATTAAATTACCTTTCTCGCTCTTGAGTGTGTACCGGTTTGTGTTAAAAACACTTCGAGAAGAATTTTAAATAAAATATCCAATTGGCTTAACAAAATATATTTATATACAGGGGTGCTTCAAAAACTTATAAATGGCGGAAGAGTTTTTCGAAAATTGATGAATGTTTGTTAAATTTTGGATACTGGGGTGTTTGTGGTCGCTTATTACGTCTTCAATTTGGCGATTCTTCTAAACCTAATTGAACAGGGCTTAAATTACTTCATTTTTTCTCAACGATATTAGATTCGAAAACATCAGAATAGTATTGAAAAAGAAAAGTTTGACAGACGTTTAAACTTTCACATCAAAATAGTATTGTAAACTGTCTTGATACAAATGTTGACCTTTTTAATCTTATTGTGTCTTTCAATACTTTAACATTAAATTACCTTTCTCGCTCTTGAGTGTGTACCGGTTTGTATCAAAAACAGTTCGAGAAGAATTTTAATATACTATTGGCTTCACAAAATTTATGTATGTACAGGGTTGTTTCAAAAGTTTATAAAAGTGGACATTCTAAAAAGCGTCATGCCAGTGATCGCTTTTTACAGGAAAGTCGTTTCAATAGGGCTTCACTTTAAAACTTGGGCTTTCTACTTTTATTAATGTTTTGTGCTCTTTTATTAACGATAGTGGATTTCGAAAAGATTGACAGACGTTTAAACTTTCGCATCAAAATAGTATTGTAAACTGTCTTGATACGAATGTTGACCTTTTTACTTTCTTATACGTAGTATAAGGAAGTATTGTGATGATGAAAATTTTCGACCTCGAGATTGTTGCAGATGTCCACGTTTTGAAGTCCCCTGATACCAAGAAAGTGGTTTTTAAAAAATGTCTGTGTGTCTCTCTGAGTGTGTGTGTGTGTGTGTGTCTGTCTCTGTGTGTGTGACCACGATAGCGGTCAAACCGCTGCAGATATCAATTCCAAATTTTGTATTTACGAATATAATCTCCCTCTTGAGAACTGATTAGATTTTGAGCAAAATCAGCAGACCGGAAGTAGTAATTTACTTCAGTGAAAAAATCGAATTTTGCAAATATTTCGTGAATTACTAAGTTTAAACAAATTTATAAAGAATTCATATGTACTTAAAATTGAAATTGTGAACAATTTTATTAAAAAGGTTTTTCGAAATTCCTATCGGAAGTAGGTCTTTTACTCTTATCGAAAATCAGTTTCTTGCAAATATTTTGCAAGTCATGCTTTTTAGACAGGTACTCTACGAATATAAAAGTATTTAGAACTTAATTTCTAATATCTTTTGTATAAAAAAATTTTCAAAATTCGGACCGGAAGTATCACTTTTACTCTTACCGAATAACGATTTTTTGCAAATATGTCGTAAATTATGCATTCTATAAATATTTATGAAGAGTACAAAAGTATTTGGAGTTGGATTTGGAATATTTTTTGTATAAATGAAATTTCAAAATTCGGACTGGAAGTAACACTTTCATACGTATAAGAAAGTCGTGTGGTGGCCACACCTCATTTTTTATCTTATTGTGTCTTTCAATACTTTAACATTAAATTACCTTTCTCGCTCTTGAGTGTGTACCGGTTTGTGTTAAAAACACTTCGAGAAGAATTTTAAATAAAATATCTAATTGGTTTAACAAAATATATGTATATACAGCGATGCTCAAAAGTTTATAAATAGCGGAAGAGTTTCTCGAAAATTGATGAATGTTTGTTAAATTTTGGATACGGGGGTGTTTGTAGTCGCTTATTACGTCTTTAATTTGGCGATTCTCCTAAACCTAATTGAACAGGGCTTAAATTCATTACTACATTTTTTCCTAACGATATTAGATTCGAAAATATAGAATAGTATTGTACACTGTCTCAATGAAAATGTTGCGCTCTTTGAGCTCATTGTTTCTTTCGATACTTTAACATGACTTATGTTTAACATTAAATTACCTTTCTCGCTCTTAAGTGTGTACCGGTTAGTGTCAAAAGCAATTCGAGAAGAATTTTAAATAAAATATCCTATTGGCTTAACAAAATATATGTATATACAGGGGTGTTTCAAAAGTTTGTAAAAGTGGATATTCTAAAATGCGTCATCCCATTGATCGCCCTTTACAGGAAAGGCGCTTTGGCTTATATTAGAACTTGGTCTTTCTACTTTTATTAGTGTTTTGTGCTCTTTTATTAACGATAGCAGATTTCGAAAAGTTTGACAGACGTTTACAGTTTCACATCAAAATAGTATTATAAACTGTCTTGATACAAATGTTGACCTTTTTGATCTTATTTTGTCTTTCAATACTTTAACATTAAATTACCTTTCTCGCACTTGAGTGTGTACCGGTTTGTGTCAAAAACAGTTCGAGAAGAATTTTAATATACTATTGGCTTCACAAAATTTATTTATGTACAGGGTTGTTTCAAAAGTTTATAAAATTGGACATTTTAAAAAGCGTCATGCCAGTGATCGCTTTTTACAGGAAAGGCGTTTCAATAGGGCTTCACTTTAAAACTTGGGCTTTCCACTTTTATTAATGTTTCGTGCTCTTTTATTAACGATAGTGAATTTCGAAAAGATTGACAGACGTTTATACTTTCACATCAAAATAGTATTGTAAACTGTCTTGAGACGAATGTTGACCTTTTTTATCTTATTCTGTTTTTCAATACTTTAACATTAAATTACCTTTCTCGCTCTTGAGTGTGTACCGATTTGTGTCAAAAACAGTTCGAGAAGAATTTTAATATACTATTGGCTCCACAAAATTTATGTATGTACATGGGTGTTTCAAAAGTTTATAAAAGTGGAAATTCTAAAAAGCGTCATGCCAGTGATCGCATTTTACAGGAAAGGCGCTTCAATTTAAAACTTGTGCTTTTTAATTTTATTATTATTTTGTTCTCCTTTATTAATGATAGTGGATTTCAAAAAGGTTGACCGGCTTTTACAATTTCACATCAAAATAAGTATTGTATACTTTCTTAATAAAAATGTTGCGCTTTTTGATCTCATTGTGTCTTTGGATATTTTAAAATGACTTATATTTAACATTAAATTACCTTTCTAGCTCTCGAGTGTGTACCGGTTTATGTCAAAAACATTTCGAGGAGAATTTTAAATAAAGTATCCTATTGGCTTAACAAAATATGTGTATATACGGGAGTGCTTCAAAAGTTTATAAAAGTGGACATTCTAAAAAGCGTTTTTTACAGGAAAGGCGCTTCAATAGGGCTTAGCATTAAAACTTGGGCTTTTTACTTTTATTATTATTTTGTTCTCCTTTATTAACGATAGTGGATTTCAAAAAGGTTAAGAGGCTTTTACACTTTCACATCAAAATATTATTGTAAACTGTCTTAATAAAAATGTTGCGCTTTTTGATCTCATTGTCTTAGGATATTTTAAATTGACTTATGTTTAACATAAATTACCTTTCTCGCTCTTGAGTGTGTACCGGTTTATGTCAAAAACACTTCGACAAGAATTTTAAATAAAATATCCTATTGGCTTAACAAAACATGTGTATATACGGCGGTGCTTCAAAAGTTTATAAAAGTGGACATTCTAAAAACGTTTTTTACAGGAAAGGCGGTGCAATAGGGATTAGCATTAAAACTTGGGCTTTTTACTTTTATTATTATTTTGTGCTTTTTTCTTATCGAGAGTAGACTTCAAAAAAGTTGACATGCTTTTCCACTATCACATCAAAATAATATTGCAAACTGTATCGATGAAAATGTTGTGCTCTTTAAGCTCATTGTTGATACTTTAACATTACTTATGTTTAACATTAATTTACCTTTCTCGCTCTTGAGTATATACCGGTTTGTGTAAAAAACCGTTCGAGAAGAATTTTACATAATATATACTATTGGCTTCACGAAATATATTTATATACAGGGGTGCGTCAAAAGTTAATAAAAGCGGACATTCTAAAAGACGTCATGACAGTGATTGCTTTTTACACGAAACTGTGAAGAAGCTGTAAACGGACGCGATAAAAGCGATTCAAACTAAAAGAGATTGACGAACCCGCTGGAAGCGGAGGACCAGCTGGAAGCGGAAGACCCGCTGTAAGCGGAGGACCCGCTGTAAGCTGAGGACCCGCTGTAAGCGGAGGACCCGCTGTAAGCGGACGTTAGAGCTAGTTATATATACTAAAAGCGCACAGGACCCTTTACCGCTCTCACGGATTTAATAGAGGAGGGGAAATGCGGGTAAAATGCGAAAACGACCTTTGAGTGTTTGACGAATTGAGGCTTTTGAGGGGAAATTTCAGAGTTTCATGTGGTCGGGTGTATAATTCTACTTTGTATAGGCGTATTTTTATCGCTTCGAACGGTCATTAAGGCGGCGAAAGGAATTTTTGAAAATTTTAGAACGTGAAGGAAATCACGCTGCATCAATTTTTTCGCCCATAAGGAGGACGTGGGAAACAAAAATTACTCTGGAGCCTTTTATACTGAAAATCCCGACAAACGTCAAAGTGACAGGTGATTCGAAATGTATGCAAACTTTCACTTTTAGGCCTGAAATTCCAAATTTTAAAGCTTTCGAGGGCGCAACAAGATTCAAAATCGTAAAGTACTGTCCTTTGGGGACCCTTTAGTTGCATATTCCCAGTTTATAGTGGTACAGATACAAAGGTACAAACACTTTAAAGTCCGTCTGCAGACGGATACGGTTTAGCGAAATGGATGAAAAATCCCGGCAAACGTCAAACTGACAGCCGGTCTCATACGCATTCACATTTTCACTTTTAAGCTTGAAATTCCAAATGTTGAAAGTTTCGGGGGCACAACAAGATTCAGAAATGTAAAGAAGTGCCATTTCGGAAACGTTCACTTGCGCATTCCCAGTTTACAGAGGTACCTAGACGAAGGTACGAGTAATTCCAAGTCCGTTTGCAGAGGTATTTGGTCAGAAAAATGGCCGATTCAATCTGCACTGATACCAATGCATTCCGGACGGGCGAAAAATAAAATCAGATTATCATGTGCACTGCCGGTCAATACATTACGGTCCGGCGAACGTTCGGCATGTCCTCATAATATGTAACGGTCCCGCTTGATTTAATATTTTCATCTATACAGGTGTTGTCGATTAATATTTTAATAATGATTTGAATTAAAATACGATAATTTTGAAACGCGTATTTCCTCAAAGGGGAAAAAGAAGAGGATTGCTTTCGACATTTATGCGCCCCTACGAAATAATTTTATGTTAACGATTACGTAAACGTGCACGGTGGGCGGAGTTGGCTGAAATCAATTTCTATCTATTCTGATTAAAAGCAAAATTAGGCACTCGAGAGTTTTTACGGTCGCCCGTCACTAATTGTAAATTGACGTCCGAATGTGAAATTTTAGATACGGGGGTGTGTGTACGGACGCCGATCACAAATCCAAAGTCAAAATGACAAAAGAAATTAAATGGCCGAAGAGTTTTTTGAAAATTGACGTATGAATGCAAAATTTTAGATTCGGGGGTGTGTGCGGACGCTGATCACAAATCCAAAGTCAAAATGTCAAAAAAAACAAAATGGCGGAAGATTTTTGAAAATTGACGTACGAATGCGAAATTTTAGATACGGGGGTGTGTGTGGACGCCGATCACAAATCCAAAGTCAAAATGTCAAAAAAAACAAAATGGCGGAAGATTTTTTGAAAATTGAAGTACAAATGTGAAATTTTAGATACGGGGGTGTCTTAGGTAGCCGATCAAGAATCCAAAGTCAAAATGTCAAAAAAAAACAAAATGGCGGAAGTTTTTTTGAAAATTAACGTATGAATGTGAAATTTTAGATACGGGGGTGTCTCAGGTCGCCGATCACGAATCCAAAGTCAAAATGTCAAAAAAAAAACAAAATGGCGGAAGAATTTTTGAAAATTGACGTATGAATGTGAAATTTTAGATACGGGGGTGTCTCAGGTCGCCGATCACGAATCCAAAGTCAAAATGTCAAAAAAAAACAAAATGGCGGAAACTTTTTTGAAAATTGGCGTATGAATGTGAAATTTTAGATACGGGGCTGTTTTAGGTCTCCGATCACGAATCCAAAGTCGAAATGTCAAAAAAAACAAAATGGCGGAAGAATTTTTGAAAATTGACGTATGAATGTGAAATTTTAGATACGGGGGTGTCTCAGGTCGCCGATCAAGAATCCAAAGTCAAAATGTCAAAAAAAAACAAAATGGCGGAAGTTTTTTTGAAAATTGGCGTAAGAATGTGAAATTTTAGATACGGGGGTGTCTCAGGTCACCGATTACGAATCCAAAGTCAAAATGTCAAAAAAAAGCAAAATGGCGGAAGTTTTTTTGAAAATTAACGTATGAATGTAAAATTTTAGATACGGGGGTGTCTCAGGTCGCCGATCACGAATCCAAAGTCAAAATGTCAAAAAAAAAACGAAATGGCGGAAGTTTTTTGAAAATTGACGTACGAATGTGAAATTTTAGATACGGGGGTGTCTCAGGTCGCTGATCACGAATACAAAGTCAAAATGTCAAAAAAAAGAAAATGGCGGAAGTTTTTTTGAAAATTGACGTACGAATGTGAAATTTTAGATAGGATAGTGTCTCATGTCGCCGATCACGAATCCAAAGTCAAAATGTCAAAAAAAAACAACACGGCAGATGTAATATGGCGGAAAGGTTCGTCGAAAAGTGCTTAGATCTGAGCACATTATTCCTTGGTAACTTTAACATGATTTATGTTTAACATTAAATTATCCTTCTCGCTCTTCAGTGTTCACTGTAACGGTTTGTGTAAAGAAGTCAAGAAAAGTTCTAAATAATATATACGATTGGCATCACAAAATTTATGTATATACAGGAGTGGTTCAAAAGTTAATAAAATCGGCCTTTCTAAAAAGCCTCATGGCAGTGATCGCGTTCTACGGGAAACGGTAATTGCAGACAAATTTGTGTTGCTTGGATGACAAACTTGAAAAGGTTATTATGATTTATGTCAAAAGGTGTATTTATAAGTCTCGAAATGGCATGTGTAGGTAGGATACTTGACAGGTAAAATTTTGCAATATCTCAAATTTAATGTCCTTAAATTATTGGCGCATGTTTATTTAAAGTTGACATAATATTTGAATGTAACCTTCAACATTAAAACGCCCTAACAACTACAACGGCAAACTTAGACGTATTTTTAATTATTCATATTATTGCACTGTATTAGTTGATTAAGTTCAATAAAGGGCCGGTTTTCCCAATTCCGATTAAAATGCCGATGAGCGTATTCATTAGATAAAATACGTAATAGTACGTTTTTGCAAAAACCGGTTGGCGCTAATCATTGATTAAAATACCGGTTGGTATGTTTTTCCAACACCGGTTGGCGCTAATCATTGATTAAGAACGTTATTAAATGAAGATATTTTAACCGCTGTTTTACCAAACCTGATAAAATATTAAACAATAATTGGGATTACTTACACGTCCGCATAACCTAGGATATTAGGATTTTTATTAGTATTGACTGCGATTATGTTTTCTTATCCATTTGTAATTAATAATTATTTTTATTAGTGTTTTAGTAATTGTATTGCTTCTTCTATACATGAAATTAACAGTATAATTAAAAATAAAATATAATATTGAATATGTGTAACTTTTAGCTTACTAGGGAAATATTTGTGTTTTGGAAGCTTTTTAATTCTGTTACATTTCTGGGACTTTATCTCAGTTACTAAATATCCTAAATATTTGTGAAAATTTATGCCTGCGCTTGGTCTTTTCTTCTTTGTAATTGCTTTTAACAGCATCTTATTAAAACTAATCATTTATATATTTGTGAGCTGTATGTTTGAAGTTCATCATTTTTAATTGACTTGCGAACTAATTTTGATTATGTGACAGACGAATATTTCAAATCTGCTGACCAAAATTTCATAATGAAAGCGCTGTTCCACTTCAAATAATTGAGGTGAAAAATATCTCAGTGTCAAACTGATTTTTAGGTTATTTTTTATTAATATTGTGCGTGCCTATTTTAAATTGTTTCTGAGCAATTGACATACTTTTGTTAATATACTAAATGTTTCTACTGTTATTTCAAAAGCGTATTATCCCGATTGTCTCAATGAAAATGATGCGCTTATTGAGCATATTGTTTCTTCGGATACTTTAACATCTTTCTTATATGTAATATTAAATTATCTTTCTCGCTCTTGAGTGTGAAAAATTTCAAATAAAATATACAATTGGCTTCACAAAATTTATGTATGTACAGGGGTGCTTCAAAAGTTTATTAAAGTGGACATTCTAAAAAGCGTCATGCCAGTGATCGCTTTTTACAGGAAAGGCGCTTCAATAGGGCTTTAGATTTAAAACTTGGGCTTTCTACGTTTATTATTATTTTGTGCTCTTTTATTGATGATAGTGGATTTCGAAAAGGTTGAAAAGCTTTTACACTTTCGCATCACAATAGTATTGTAAACTGTCTTAATAAAAATGTTGCGCTTTTTGATTTTATTGTCTTTAGATACTTTAAAATTAAACTACCTTTCTCGCTCTTGAGTGTGTACCGGTTTGTGTAAAAAGCAATTCGAGAAGAATTTTAAATAAAACATACAATTGGCTTCACAAAATTTATCTATGTACAGCCGTGCTTCAAAAGTTTATAAAAGTGGACATTCTAAAAATCGTCATGCCAGTCATCGCTTTTTCCAGGAAAGGCGCTTCAATTGGGCTTCAAATTAAAAACTTGGGCTTTCTACTTTTATTAATTTGTGCTCTTTTATTAACGATAGTGGATTTCTAAAAGGTTGACAGGCTTTTACTCTTTCGGATCAAAACAGTATTGTAAACTATCTTAATAAAAATGTTATGCTTTTTGATCTTATTGCGTCGTTGTATACTTTAACATTAAATTACCTTTCTCGATCTTAAGTGTGTAACGGTTTGTGTCAAAAACAGTTCGAGGAGAATTTTAAATAAAATATCCTATTGGCTTAACAAAATATATGTATATACAGGGATGTTTCAAAAGTTTATAAAAGTGGGTATTCTAAAAAGCGTCATGCCAGTGATCGCCTTTTACAGGAAAGGCGCTTCAATAGGGCTTCAATTTAAAACTTTGGCTTTTTATATTTATTATTATTTTGTGCTCTTTTATTAACGATAGTGGATTTCGAAAAGGTTGTCAGGCTTTTACACTTTCACATTAAAATAGTATTGTAAGCTGTCTTAATACAAATGTTGCGTTTTTAGAGCTCATTGTGTCTTTGGATACTTTAACATGACTTATGTTTAACATTAAATTACCTTTCTCGCTCTTGAGTGTGTACCGGTTTGTATAGAAAACAATTCGAGAAGAATTTTAAATAAAATATACAATTGGTTTCACAAAATTTATGTGTGTATAGGGGTACTTCAAAAGTTTATAAAATTGGACATTCTAAAAAGCGTCATCAGATTGATCGCTTTTTACAGAAAATGAGCTTCAATAGGGCTCCATGGCTTCAATTTAAAACTTGGGCTTTTTACTTTTATTATTATTTTGTGCTCCTTTATTAACGATAGTGGATTTTGAAAAGGTTCACAGACTTTTACACTTTCACATCAACACAGTATTGTAAACTGTCTTAATGAACATCTTGACCTTTTTGATCTTATTGAGTCTTTGGATATTTTAACATTAAATTACCTTTCTCGCTCTTGAATGTGTACGGGTTTGTGCCGAAAACAGTTCGAGAAGAATTTTAAATAATATATCCTATTGGCTTAACAAAATATATGTATATACAGGGGTGCCTCAAAAGTTTATAAAAGTGGGCATTCTAAAAAGCGTCATGCCAGTTATCGCCTTTTACAGGAGAGGCGCTTTAATAGCGCTTACATTTAAAACTTGAGCTTTCTATTTTTATTATAGTTTTGTGCTCTTTTATTAACGATAGTGGACTTCGAAAAGGTTGAAAGGCTTTTACACTTTCGCATCAAAATAGTATTGTAAACAGTCTTGATAAAATTTTGATCTTTTTGATCTTATTGTGTCTTTGGATACTTTAACGTTAAATTACCTTTCTCGCTCTTGAGTGTGTACCGGTTTGTGTCAAAAACAGTTCGAGAAGAATTTTAAATAAAATATCCTATTGGCTTAACAAAATATATGTTTATACATGGGTGTTTCAATAGGGTTTCAATTTAAAACTTGGGCTTTTTACTTTTATTATTATTTTGTACTCCTTGATTAACGATAGTGGATTTCGAAAAGGTTGACGGGCTTTTACACTTTCACATCAAGAGAGTATTGAAAACTGTCTTAATGAACATGTTGACCTTTTTGATCTTATTGTGTCTTTGGATACTTTAACATTAAATTACCTTACTCGCTCTTGAGTGTGTACCAGTTTGCGCCAAAAACAGTTCGAGAAGAATTTTAAATAAAATATCCTACTGACTTCACAAAACTTTTTTATGTACAGGGGTGTTTCAAAAGTTTATAAAAGTGGACATTCTAAAAAGCGTCATGCCAGTGATCGCCTTTTACAGGCAAGGTGCTTCAATAGGGCTTCAATTTAAAACTTGGGCTTTTTACTTTTATTATTATTTTGTGCTCCTTTATTAACGATAGTGGATTTCGAAAAGGTTGACAGGCTTTTACACTTTCACATCAAAATAGTATTGTAAACTGTCTTAATGAACATGTTGACCTTTTTGATCTTATTGTGTCTTTGGATACTTTAACATCAGATTGCCTTTCTCTCTCTTGAGTGTGTACCGATTTGTGTCAAAAACAGTTGGAGAAGAATTTTAAATAAAATATTCTATTGGCTTAATAAAATATATGTATATACAGGGGTGTTTCAAAAGTTTATAAAAGTAGACATTCTAAAAAGCGTGATGCCAGTGATCGCCTTTTACAGGAAAGCGCTTTGGCTTACATTTAAAACTTGGGCTTTCTACTTTTATTAATGTTTTGTGCTCTTTTATTAACGATAGTTGATTTCGAAAAGATTGACAGACTTTTACACTTTCACATCAAAATAGTATTGTAAACTGTCTTAATGAGCATGTTGACCTTTTTGATCTTATTGTGTCTCTGGATACTTTAACATTAAATTACCTTTCTCGCTCTTGAGTGCGTACCGATTTGTGTCAAAAACAGTTCGAAAAGAATTTTAAATAAAATATCCTATTGGCTTAACAAAATATATGTATATACGGGGGTGCTTCAAAAGTTTATAAAAGTGGACATTCTAAAAAGTCTTTTTTTACAGGAAATGCGCTTCAATAGGGCTTAAATTTAAAACTTTGGCTTTTTACTTTTATTATTACTTCGTGCTCCTTTATTAACGATCGTGGATTTTGAAAAGGTTGACAGGCTTTACACTTTCACATCAAAATAGTATTGTAAATTGTCTTAATGAACATGTTGGGCTTTTTGATCTGATTGTGCTTTTGGATACCTTAACATGACATGTTTAAAATTAAATTACTTTTCGCGCTCTTGAGTTTGTACCGATTTGTGTTAAAAACAGTTCGAGAAGAATTTTAAATAAAATATACAATTGGCTTCACAAAATATATGTATTTACACGGGTGCTTCAAAGGTGTATAAAACTGGACATTCCAAAAGGCGTCATGCCAGTGATCACTTTTCAATGGAAAGGCGCTTCAATTTAAAACTTAGGCTTTTTACTTTTATTATTATTTTGTGATCCTTTATTAACGATAGGGGATTTCAAAAAGGTTGACAGGCTTTTGCACTTTCACATCAAAATAGTATTGTACACTGTCTTAATAAAAATGTTGCGCTTTTTGATCTCATTGTGACTTTGGATACTTTAACATGACTTATGTTTAACATTAAATTACCTTTCTCGCTCTTGAGTGTGTACCGATTTATTTCAAAAACAATTCGACAAGAATTTTAAATAAAATATCCTATTGGCTTAACAAAATATATGTATATACAGGCGTGCTTCAAACGTTTATAAAAATAGACATTCTAAAAAGCGTTCTTTACAGGAAAGGCGCTTCAATAGGGCTTAAATTTAAAACTTGAGATTCTTACTTTTATTATTATTTTGTGCTTTTTTCTTAACGACAGTAGACTTCGAAAAGGTTGACATGCTTTTCCACTATCACATCAAAATAGTATTGTAAACTGTCTCGATGAAAATGTTGTGCTCTTTGAGCTCATTGTTTCTTTGGATACATTAACATGACTTATGTTTAACATAAATTTACCTTTCTCGCTCTTGAGTTTGTACCGGGTTGTGTAAAAAACCTTCCGAGAAGAATTTTAAAGAAAATATACTATTGGCTTCACAAAATATATGTATATACAGGGGTGCGTCAAAAGTTAATAAAACCGGACATTCTAAAAGACGTCATGACAGTGATTGCTTTTTACAGGACACTGAAAAAGCTGTAAGCGGACCCGAAAAAAGCGATTCCAACTAAAAGAGATTGACGGACCCGCTGTAAGCGGAGGACCCGCTGTAAGCGGAGGACCCGTTGTAAGCGGAGGACCCGCTGTAAGCGGACGTTAGAGCTAGTTATATATACTAAAAGCCAATTGTCTCGCTCTTTTTAACACGAACGATTAAAACGGCAAAGCTATACCCCAAAATTGACGAATTGGGGAGACAGTTTTCTGAGAACCTGGCGCATCTACGGTGGGAACGAAAGTGTCACGCGACGGGGACCACGGTCCCACGTGCCTTAGGCCATTTTTCACGTCTCCGAAGAGAGAACGAGGGCCCGAAAGGAGTTTTTGAAAATTTTAGAACGTGCAGAAAAAGAGTATGAATCATAGTATTTTGCCATAAGGCCTACGTGTAAAATAAAAAATATGGACTAGGTTCGATTTTAAAATGGCGGTGGATCGATACAGATGACCGTGACACATCAAACTTCGGATAAGGTTAAGTTAAACGCACGAAAAATTCAATTTCAGGTTATAAATTATCAAAACCGTCAAATCAGTTTGAGTTCGCGATATGGCATTTGCCGGGAAACGTCAAAATTGGCGGAAAGCACCAGTCGTGTAATACACAACACATAATGACTATCTATTCACGTTTATCGATCGGTTGTCAAGTTTAAATGTCAGAAGGCCGACAAATAAAGGGATTATGAAGGGAAAGTGGTACCTTTCAGATACGTATTAGTGTTATTATTATCAATTGTTACTATTTCTTTTCTATTTATGAATATATGAACAATGCCGACGGATATGATAAAATAAACTTAAAGTGTATTATCGCACGTAAGTACAGTGACAAATATAACGATCTTTCTATATTTTATTAAGATATATTAAACACAAATTATATATGTCATCGAAATGTCGTCACTTCTCGCGAAAGAAGTACCGAAGCAAGCCTAAATAAAGAATCATCTGAGTTTTCTTTATTTGTCAGATGTGTCCGAAACACTTCGAAATAACATAAATACATCAAATATGTAAAATTCCCATAAGCATTTATGTAATTTCGTTTATCAATTCAGTTATAAAAGAAAGCATTTAAAGTACGCGACTATGCGGGTTGGCACAAACTAATCAGAAGTACATTTTCGGTTAAATGGTATTAGGAGCCAGCAAGATTTTTGATTGGGTTTTACAAAGTACATATATATACAACTATTAAAGCGTAATATGAAAATTAATTAATTCTCTCAATGACCTGTAAGTTTAAAACATGTTTTGTTAAAGTTCATCATGTTATGTTGTTAATTTCATTTGACAATTGGAAAGACAATAGACGCTTTCCTTTTACTAGAGATGAGCTGAGCTAAAGGGATGTGAGTGTCTCTGCTCACTTGAAGTGAGGAAGGTTCTGACCAACCTCACTTCATCTCAGTCAGCTGATTACAAAAGGAACGCGTCAAAATATAATCTCAGCTAAACTGAGGTGTATTATCTGAGATTTATGTCAAAAGGAAAGCGCCTAATGTTGTTAAGCACTCTCAGTCTGACATTTCGTTCTCACAAGTTTATGTGTGAACGAATACACAACAACGAAGTATTGTCACGATGACAGGTGGAACGACAATTTGGTTAAACATCAACTTTTTATTGTCGTATAAGTGTCACGATGACAGTCTGTCAAAAAATTTGAAGTATACACTATTTCTATCGTATTTCATTGCCGAACCGTCTTGGTTTTTTTTTTTTTTTTTGGTCTGTCGACGTTCGCCTTGGGCTAGATGCACACAATTAGACAATTAGACTTAGCAATCAGTAAAAACATTAACAAAACCATAAAGATAGAAACTGAAAGTGTCATGAGCTCTGATCACATTCCAATTATAATAACTTGGAACGAAGACATAACCGAAAGAACATATCACACCTTCAAGACAGACTGGGCCGGCTACAAAACAGAACTAGAACAAACCATCACTGCAGTTCCTAAAATACAAAACACTGCAGAATTAGAACAGAACATAAAATCACTACAAGATAAAATAACAAACGCTGTTGAAAATAACACCATCAAAATAGAAAGGATATATAAATCAGGTAGTCTACCACATCATATTAAAGAACTAATAAAGGAAAAGAACAGAGCTAGGAGAAGACAAAACTATACTAAACAACCTTCAACATCAAGTACATAAGGAATTACTGGAACCGAAAAATGTAGAATGGCAAAGAACACTCGAAGAAATAGGTGCAGAGCCCTCTAAGACATGGAAAATAATCAAGGCAATCAAAAGAGAACAAATACAAATCCCACCACTTCAATTCAATAACTCCACACAAGTCACAGCAGAAGAAAAACCAGAAGCTCTAGCGGAATCACTAGAAGAGCAATTCACTCCGAACTTGGATGAAGTAGACATGCAACACGTAATGCAGATTCACAAAGTAGTAAGCAGAGAAATACGTGAACCCCACTCCCCTAGCAACGACCCAGTCACAGCCGAGAACCTAAAAGCAATCCTTAAAGCATGAAATCCCAAAAAAGCTCCTGGTATAGACAACATCACCAACAGATCACTACAACCCCCCCCCCCCCCCCCCCAAAGCAATAATGTCAATTCTAGCAATAGCAAACTCCGTTATCAGACTCCAAACATTCCCAAAGATATGGAAACATGCCACAGTAATAGTTATACCTAAACCAGGAAAACCAAAAACAATACCAAGCAGCTACAGGCCCATAAGCCTGTTACCATCCATTAGCAAAGTGATAGAAAAAATAATCCTACAGAAGATAAAGTACCACTCTGACAATCAAGACATAATACCAGAAGATCAACATGGGTTTTTAGAGAAGAACATTCAACGATAACACAACTTTCAAGAGTCACTGAGATTATCCAAGACGGATTCAACAAAAATCAAGTGACAGCAGCTGTATTTCTCGACATAGCAAAGGCATTTGATAAAGTCTGGAGGCAGGGACTCATATATAAAATGATAATACACAATTACCCAACACACGTCATAAAAATCACGAACAGTTTTCTCTAAGGACGCTGCTTTCAAGTTAGCATCCAGAACACACTTTCCTCAATAAAACATCCAACAGCGGGAGTCCCTCAGGGCTCATGCCTGTCACCTCACCTATATACAATATTTACAGCAGACATACCAGTATCAAATCCTACAAGATACTTAAATACGGCCACCTTTGCAGATGATTCGGCACTGCTCTCAACATCAAGATGTCCGACGAACGCGGTACAGGAACTCCAAACGCACCTAGACAACACGATAAAATGGTTCAAACAATGGAGGACAACAATAAACGAAGACAAATCCCAAGCAATAATCTTTCAAAGGAATCTGAAAACAACAGGCAACGAAATAACCATCAACAACAACACTATACCATGGAGTAGAGAAATTAAATACCTGGGAATATACCTGGATATAAAGCTCAATTATAACACACACATAGCAAAAACGATAACCAAAACCAAACAAACAAGATGTCAACTATGGCCTCTTATAGGCAGAAAAAGCCAGCTGAACACGAACAACAAAATTCTACTTTACAAACAAGTATTAGGTCCAATATTCACATATGCATGGGTGCATATGTGCAAGACCAACATCAAAAAACACCAGTCTTAGAATGATACTAAATGCTCCATGGTATATGAGAAATAATCAAATAATGAATGAAACAAATACCCCAATCATTATTGACTACATCAAGGAAAGAGCGCTCAGTTTCTATAACCAGATGGAAAACCACTCAAATCAAAATCTTAAAAGAGCACTTGCTCATCAATTATCATCAATTATTATTATTATTACTATTGTATCGGTCATTTATCGTATCTTTAATGTCTTGGACACATCTCTGTCATCTTTCTACATACAAATATACATACAGCGTCTTTAATTTAAATTTAGAGTAGCTTATGATATCAATATTAATTTGGGAATACTGTGCTATAGTAATGTTTTTCATTTTGACTACCTACTGTCATAGTTAAGTCAATTTATTGAAAAGTTCCACAGTGTTTTCAAATTAATATTGAAATCGTAGGTTATTCCAAAAAAAAATAATTGAAGGCACGGTATGTCTACAGTGACATTCAATTTGACAATTCATTCTCGCAATAGATCGAACTGTCACCACCATGACAGTTTGCAAGATAATTTAACGTATGGGCAACGTTTATCATAAAACTTGAGACAAATAAAGTTAGAGTACTACCAAATTTAAAAAACAAAGAAATTTATATATGATACAACAAATCTTGATCATACAACCATCTTAGGTTTACCTGTTCGGCCTACTTACATTCAACTTAGACTAGGTGCACACGCATTATATCAAACTTGAATGTCAACGAAATGTTCCAAGTAATCAGCTTTCAGTAAATTCTATAGAAATGTTAAACATTTTATGGGAAATTTTTTAGTTAATAAATCCATTTGTCTATAATTATAGATGCCACAATAATGTATAATTAATTTCTAGAGATATTTCATTTAATTTGCATCTTCATTCATAAACTAATTAAAAGAAAATTTATAACCGTTAAAATTCAAGTGCCTCTGCGACTGGCAGTAGTCACGTTCCAAAGAAGCAATTCAAACTCGAAGAGTTTCATGGAATAACAAAAATAGCAAGTATTCTATTAAATTAATGTGTCCTAAATAAAAAAAAGGTGGAAAGAGTAAATTGAATAATCAGCACTTGATGACTTATATCGACATTTTATGACAAACATTATGGAGCACTGATGAGCTTGATTATTTGCAACCAACGTCATATAAATTTATTTCTATTGACTATTGTCCCGGAAGCCCTACGTTAATTGTAATTCAAAGAAACGAATACATCATGCTGATCAAAATTGGTGAACATAGTATATTATTAAACTAAAATTAAGTAACAGTTAAAGGGTGTAGCCATCTTTACTCATCTATTATTATTTTAACACCGATATATTTAACTAGAGCATACGCGAAATGTTGGTCAGCTCAACATTCACGTTAGGTGGCTTAAATGTTACAGGAAACGTCAGAATTGTCAGAAAAAGTCCATCTGACTTTTGATTAATGTTGGCAATTTCACAAAAATTTAATTGCAGGTTATAAAACGTCAAAACGATCAATCGATTTCAGTTCGTGATGAAATCTGAACTGCTTTCATGATTTATTTGAATTATTTCAAAAAAAAAAGGTTAAACACCCTGACATCTGTCTGATATTTCATGGTTCATGTTTTTAAGCTTCATCGATATTTATTGTAGACCTTGACACAAAAAGATATGAAATTACAAATTTTATACAGCGAAATGACTAAAATATTAATGAGAAAAGTGCTATCAGATCCATTTTAGTTTTGCCTATATACCGTGCCTTCAAATACCTACTTTCCGCATTAGAGACGGCCATGCTTTTTTTTAATGGTTGGTGACAGTGCATAATTTTAATAGTTTGGTTATGTCATATAAATAATAATAGGCGTCTATAATTTGAATTTAAGTATGACAACTGTCAGAATTTGAAGTTTTCAAAAAATTAGCATGTACACCAACATTGATTAAAAACTTCAAAAACAGCCTACTCTAATGCGAAAAGTATTTGACGGCACGGTATTAGACAATTACCTTAAAATATGATTTATATTATTATTACTAGGTGACAGACGAATCAAATTCCAATGTAATGACAATTGTTTTGTAACTATTCAATTTACTAAAGTAAATATTCCAGTCTAATTCAACAATTACTTCTACTAAATAGTTTGATTGTCAGTAGAAAGTTTGAAGTATGGGCAGCGTTCAATCATTTAATGCGATATGTTTGAAAATACACCATTAAATCAAATTGTTAATCAAACATTCTGATGATGGTTGATGATGATCGCGTCCCAGGCTGGTGGCTCTTATTTCGATGGATTGGTTGTAATCATGAACTACCTTTTTGTGTTATTTTTCCTTAAATACTTAATAAAAATCACAAAATGATCCAACAATTACAAATTATATTCTTTTTACAGTGTGTGTAAGCAAAATGTTTACACAGATATTCCAACGTCGGTCAGTATTATTTTTGGTTATTGTTTTTAGTTCAACTACCAGCGTCACTACTAAATATTTAAATTATAATAGGATCGTCTCAGCAACCGACATAGCCAGAGCACGATCTACAGGCGACGACTCAATGCCACTGCAAACTCACTTTGACAGGAACAATTTCAGAGCAGACAAATGAAACTAATTATTAATATGGAAGCCAGTTATAAATTCACTATTATAAATAAAAGTAATAAGTCATACTTATTCTATACCAACATTTTATTTAAAACTTGATTCTTCTGTGTAATGGGCATGCATTGTTCACAAATTTGCATTATAACAAAAGGTATGTCAAAAGTATGTTTGCGGGCTATGATAATTGGCAGGTTAAATTATGCAAAATTAAAATAAATCTGATATTACATTTTCAATAATGATTTAGTCCTTTCATTGTGTAAAACTAATAAAACTATGAATCTTTTAGTGTCAAGTCTTAGTATTACGCTAAATAGCATCTAAATTTCAAACTCCAACAACGAAAAGTCAGACTGACGTTAAGATGCTTTAAATTGTCGTTCCACCTGTCACCGTGACAGTACTTCGTGGACAAAAATATACGTCTATACAAGGTGTGCCAAAAGTTTAGAAAATCAAAAATGATTTTTTTTGCGTTTTACAGCGAACTATAATAAAACTGTAAGCGGACGCGAAAAGCGATTCAAGCTCGAAGAGATTGATGGACAGCTAGTTTACAATACTAATTGCCAAATTGGATGGCCCAGTGCTCCATCTATCAACTAAATATACAGTCTTAGGGGTATTTAACATCTGTAGATAACGTCGTCTATTAAAATTCCAATTGGTATACGTTCACCCTCACTGACAGTTAATTAGATATTAAACTTAAAACAAAGTGTGTGTGATGATAAAATCATATGTTTTAAATATCTGGTGAAAGTGAATTTTATCCACTGTAAATGCTCAACTACGGGTAGTTCGGTTTACGAAGAATAATACGATACAGTTTCAGCATTTTAATTTTCTAATATTTATTTTACATATAACCTCTTAGCATAAAGAGTCAACAAAATTTACTATGTTAATCTTTTTATTTACATATAAAACAGAAATTCAAGTACACAACTTTAGTACATACATACATATATTTACAAGAAGATTATAAAGTATTACACAAGCAACTATAATTCAAACATCAAAATTAACTTTACATTTACTGAAATATTAATTACGGTATGTCAATAATATTTAACGGAATATTCAAACATTGAATATTAAAATATACGGTCATAATTATTTTGTGAATTGAGATTTATATATGTTATTCACTTCGAGAAAGATGATATTTGTACAAAAAAAAATTAATGCTTCGTCTGGTACTTGAGTTTGTATTGTTATTGAAGAGACATTCGTCGAGAGTAATATATTTAAATTCTTTACGTGAAACCAAAATTTAAGCTTTAGTACATCTGAAATTAGTCAAACCTATCTAACGTGATTATCTAAACTAAACGGAATAAACATGTGAAGACTCGTTCGGGGCTTACACGGCGGAATTGTTTTCTTTTCACAGGCTGCCAGGAAATAAAACAATTTGCGGGACTTTCTCTCCAGACTGCCAAAGAGGCTAAGGAAACGGTAAAGGTACTCTCCAGTCTGCCAGAGAGTTAGGTGAGAGTTCTCTCAGACTGCCAAGAAAAATCTAATTTTATTAACAAAATCGTCGCCCCTTATAGGCCCGGATTTGCACAAACAATAGCCAAAAAACAGTGTTTTTTCCAAAGTATCACGCATAAAATCATGAACTGTATTTAAACGCACGACATATCACGTGCAAAAAGCATGAACTATACTCAAATGCACGACATTATCACTTGTAAAAATGCATTTAGAAAATTAACAAAAACATCGTCTTTCTCTTTACTAATTGATTTTAGACAAAATAAACATATTTTAGAAAATTTGTATGAAATTATCGAGCCCATTAATGTTAAAATTACATAAAAAGCATTAATACAAATTTGTTCGATAATTTATACAGTGACGGACAAAAGTCCGTTACACATATATATCTTTACCACGAGTTTTACCCTTAATAGACCGTAAAGCTAATAATTATTCACGAAGACCTGTTTCGGATACATACTAGTGTAACTTCTGTTACATCTTTTACAACAAATGACGATACTTTTAAGTCATCAATTTGTTGACTGGTTATATTTTTCGACAGAGTTATATTAAGTTTACAATAAAACTAATAAATATTTTGCAACTATAATTACAAGTTGATTTATCATTAATTTTAATTCCAAAAAAAATTCTTTAAATTTCTGATTCTCTCCAAATAAAGTTAAGAGCATTTGGAGAACGTAGTTTCTTTTTGAAACAGAGTGATTTAAAATATACCAAAGAGAAGCAAGAAAATAATATAAATGTTATATGTTCGTTTATACATTTGCAGAAAGTAAACAACTAGAGGATTTAATATGAAATTTTAACCAAGTTAGTGTAGTAAAAATTTAACTTTAAAGAAAGGCTTTGAGATCAATAAAAATTACACCTTATTTTTCTGACCGTTACCTAATCATTCATATTTACAATACCAGTAAAATTCCACATTCAAAATGATATTAGGTATAATTTATTCAAAATTGGATTCTAACATCTCCATTAAATAACGTTTGTTTATACGTATTTATATTTAAAGTAGATAGAGCTTTTCTACAGGCGAAATTTGCTAGTTGCAGAGACAATTCAGTTCTGCAAATAACAATTTAAAATGCTTTATGAATTAACATCGTCCGAAACTCGGGACTTGCGTCCAATTTCTGTAATACGCTTTGCACAACGAACCTTAGCTGATCCTGACTTTCAAATTAAAAGCGCTAGTTTACTACAAAGAAGAATAAATGAAGCAAACTTTCCAGGTGAATAATCCCCTCAGCAGCGTCTTTCAAATTACACATTTTCTACTTAAATGCAGTGCCTCCCGTGTTTAACTTTTGGTTTCGCTGTTGGAAAGATCTAACATACATATATTTTTTCGTGTAAATAAATAAACTTGAAACAAAGTTATGCAGTTGTATGAGTTGTATTAACACTTTAATATTTCTAGCTAATCTTCTTTAGAGTAGAGCTACATTTTAGAAAAAATGCTGCTATGACATCTACACCTACATGAGCTAATGATAAAAAATGTATAAAAGAAACTGTGAAACACAAAAATCCATGTTTAAATATAACATTTAGGTAATAGCATAGTCAATCTGTTTTTTTTTTTTTTTTTGGAAAAAAAATACACGGGGCTATCTTATTAGGATAAATCTTTAGTGGGGCCTACGACGAATCTAAAACCAAAAAGTTGGAACACCACGCCCCCCTCCCCCTTGATTGTCTTTGGTAATTCCAAATGGTTGGTCGGACAATTTTTTTTTTACAAAAAATGTAGAGGTCAATATTCTCAACAAATTATCTTATGTATTTGCAAAAAGCAGAGGATGCCAAATTTTCCAAATATTTTACTATTTTTTGACGCGAAAAGAAACTTTAACGTTTTGATGAAAATGTGAAAGTTGTAGAAAATGAATAAACCCACAAGATTGCTACTAACTTTTTTCTTGTGCAATGCACTGTTGTGCTATTTTAGAATAACGCATCAATTAAAACGTCGTATGAGCGATCTATTGTTACTGTCCCTTGCATGGAAACGCGTTCGACATAGTATAAACCTTTTCTAACATTTGCCTTAATTTGTCTGAAGGGCAGTAGAAAGACGATCGTTGCTACTTTAGAACGTAACTTTTTTGGATCTTCGAAAATGAGATAAAGCGATGATCCGATTTTCGTGGAATTATATGGTAGTGCCACTTACAAAGACACACTGCCTCAACTTCGCTTCAAAAAATTCACGCAATCCGCTACCAAAAGCAAAGTGAATCTCTCGTCTTTACCGCCTTTCGCCCGATGCAGCTAATCTCCATAGTCGAAGAATATATTTTCAAGTGCAAGCTTGGTAGGGCAATGGTTTGGATCTTTTGGATTGGGGTTCGAAGAGGACGGCACGAGAACTTGAACCAGAAAAGAGCACAAGGAAACCAGCGACAGCAAACGTCATGAACCTCATCACCTGTTCATGTAAAACCAACAAATGTGGTGCAGCTTGTGGATGCCGAAAAGCCTGCCTTGTTTTCTCGGTAGTTTGCAAGTACTGTGAAGAGGAGAACTACAGGAACGTGCCTTCATTGGAATGGCAGAAGTCACAAGCTCTTCAGTGTTCCTCTACATCAATCGTAGGCATACAAGGCGAGCCGACGAATGAAACATCAAAGAACTTCATCGAAGAAGCACACGACGTTGCAGAGTCGCTGAGGAAGAAACAAAAAACGAGGAGATCCAAAAAATGTACAATTAACGAATAGTCCAATATTTTCAATTAATTTTTACCCTTGCAGATTCAATTTCTCTTAATTAGAATTAATTAGAAAGAAAAACTCGTTTCACAAAAATATATATGATTTATTTCAAAAACTATATGTACATTTCGTTTGCCAAGCAAACATCATCGGTAGTATACAGATTCATTCGTGTTTTTACATTATATGTATGTTCGAACGTTTGCAGTGACAAACCCTCTCATTGTAGTAATAGCTATAAAACTAACCGTACTTTTATTACAGTAATATTGTAAAACTATGGTGGGTGTTTACGGAATGTGTAAGGGTGGTATGAATTCTAGGAAACACTGACTAAGTGGAGAAACATCTGTGTTTAATAAATTGTTTTTAAATTTCTTCATATAAATACTTTCCCACATATTTAAATTCTTACATCTAGTTCTTTTGATAACTTGTACATTATCGATTGAAAATGTATGTCCTGTGTTTACAAAATGATACGCTAAAGCTGATTTATCACTATTGTGATTTTTCAAATGATACAAATGTTCTGATGCCCTAATTTCTGCGTTTCTTTTTGTTTGTCCAATATACACTTTATTGCAATTATTACAATCAATTTTGTATATTCCTGAGTATTTTAACGGGTCTGACTTTTCAATGTTGTTATGTAATAAACTCTTAGTATTCTGTTCATTGACAAATGAAGGAATTATATTGTATCTTTTACACAAGTTCGAAATTTGATATTCCCATCTTTTATTTAAACAAAATTTACAAAAAACTTTTTTGTTTTCTAATTTAATGGATTCTAATGTAGTTCTGTTGGTAATTAATTTTTTCCTTTCTAATTTACGTTTTATTCGATCTATTGTATCTTTCTCGTACCCGTTCTCAGCGGCTACTTTGTATATGTATGCTAACTCTTTATTATAATTTATTTTAGAAAGTGGGGTGTTCTGTAATCTGTTGAGAAGAAAAAAGAATGTAGTTTGTTTATGTCTGAAGGACGTGTACGAAGTGTTATGAATATAATTATCTGTATGTGTAGTTTTTCGGTATATGTCAAAATGGAAACTGTTTTCCTTAATAGAGATAAGTAAATCCAAAAAGGGTAGGGTGTGTTCAATTTCCATTTCATGGGTAAACTTGATAGATGGGTACTGATTATTAATATAATTGACAAACTGGTCTAAGTCAAAATCTCTTGGAATAATTGCAAAAATGTCATCAACGTATCTGACCCAAAATTTAGGAAACGTTGGTCCATTTTCTTTTATATCGTGTTCAAAATAATTAAGGAAAAGGTTCGCAAATTTCTATTTCAAAAAGTATTTTTCCCAAACCAAAACCTTTTTAAATTTCCAACCTGTCCTTTTTAAACGATAGTACCGTTGTTTCCCATTTACAGCAACAGTGTTTCTTACAGTCTGATATGAAGTTATTTCGTCATTATAAATTTACTGCACTAACGCAATCAAAAATGTATAGCTTATATTTCACAATGCACTCTATTCTAAAATAGTGCACGTTCGATAATGAAGACTACAACTCCACAACAATGAATTGCACAAGAAAAAGGTTAGTATAAATTTTGTGGGTTTTTTCATTGCCACACCTTTTATATTTACATCAAAACGTTAACATTTTCTTTCGCATCAAAAAATACATAGTAAAAATTCATTTTTCGAAACTGGAGATAATTTGTAGAGAATACTGTCTTTTTTTGGCATTACCGTAAGCCCTCAAGAGGGGGGGGGGGATTCCCAAATTTTTGGTTTTAGACTCGTACCATGCCTTTTATTAATTATAAAATAAAATAGCGAAAGCCACTTTTTCTTGACAGATTGACTGTACTATAATAGAAACTTATTTTTCCAGTCTATAAAAAATTAAGACACGGGAGAAAATTCAATGCATTAATAATACATATTTTTGATATTAACTATAATATTAATACTGACTTACAATAGATTTTCCTAAGAACATTTATTCTTCTTAATAACCTAAGTTACATACCTACACTTAATTAGTCATAATTACTAGGTATTTTTCTGAAGAAGTCACTAGTAGAGAGACCATATATAAAACTACATATGAGCATATAGATATTTGTGTAAACGTGTGTAATTGCAAAAATGTTTGAATATCTGTAACATTGAGTGGGTAGAAATGGTACTCAATTTCGAGTAGCTTATAAAATAAATATCAATAAAGTGTCAAAGCCTGTTAAAGTTTGAAATTTTGATCATAACTTCTCTATATGCTTTTACAGCCATGTGTTTATTGTACTTTTTTTTAATGGAACGTTATTTGTTGAAACGTACTTAAAAATGTAACGGACTTTTGTCCGTCACTGTATAAATTGCAGAATAAAATTGTATTAATACTTTTTATGTGATTTTGGCATTAATGGGTTCGATAATTTAATACAAATATTCTAAAATATGTTTAATTTATCTAAAGTCAATTAGTAAAGGGAAAGATGATATTTTTGTTAATTTTCTAAATACATTTTAGCACGTGATAATATCGTGCGTTTGAGTACAGTTCTTGCTCTTTACGCGTGATACTTCGGAAAAACACTGTCTTTAGCTATTATTTGTGCAAGTCCGGGCCTATATAAGACGACGACTTTGTTAGTAAAATCAGAGTTATTCTGGCAGTCTAGGAAAATTCTCACCAAACTCTCTGGCAGTCTAAAAAGGCAGTCCGTTAGTTGTTTTGCTACCAGGCAGACCATGGTAAGAAAACAATTCCGTCCTGTATGTCCCGAGTAAATCTTTATATGGTTATTCCGTTCATTTAAAATAATCACGTCAGATAAATTTTATTAATTTCAAATGTACCAAAGTGAATTTTAGGTTCACGTAAGATTTCAAAGTAATATATTGTTCTCGTCGATTATCTCTTCAATAATACGAACATGAGCACCAGATGATGCATTAACATTTTTGCTAGACTTGTGTAAAAATATCACCTTTCTCGAAGTAAATATCATGTATATAATATCTTAATTCACAAAATATTTATGACCGTATATTTTAATATTCAATGTTTGAATATTCCGTTAAATGTTTGTTGACATACTGCGAATAATTTTTTTCAGTAAATGAAATGTTATTTTCAATATATGAATTATAGTTGCTTTTGTATATAACAAATACTTTATGATCTTCTTGTAAATATATGTACTAAATTTGTGTAATTGAAATTCTGTTTTATATGTAAATAAAAATATTGACATAGTAAGATTTCTTTTACTTTAATGCTAGAAGGTAATATAAAATGAATAATGAAGTAATAAATACGCTAAACCATACTGAACCAGAATTTCGTCTCCGTAAACCGAACTACCCGTATTTGAGCATTACTGTTGATAAAGTCCACATTCACAAGACACTTAAAACACTTGATTTTATCATTACACATATTGTTTTAAGTTTAGTATCTAATTATCTGTCAAATATAGACAGTGAAGGTGGACGAATACCAACTATAGATTTAATAGACGACAATATCACTCTGATGTTAAATATTCCTAAGACTGTACAAGACGTTTAGTTATCCGTTGATAGATGGGAGCACTTCAATTTGCCAATAAGCATTATAAATTAAGTATTTAACAATTTAAAGAGGGTTTTATGTCGCAGAAACACTCAGAATATCGTCTTCATATATTATACTAATCATTAAGCTTTCCATGTTTCGGCAATATAATAAAGTTCCTAAATCATTACATGAGAAAAGCTAATCTAATGGTAGTTGTTTAAAAGTTAAGAATAATAAACAAATGATGGTATCAAGCCAAGTAATTCCGCTTTTAATTAGAAAACGAAATACGAACAGTTGTAATTATGTAAAATCTTAATTAAAGGGCAAACTAATTTACTTCACAATCTGAGACTTCTATCGTCTACCTTTCCTTATTACCACTGTTGTCTAAAATAAAATTCAAATGGATTCGTATTTTCATCATTCATATATGCAGCTCTTCTATATTCGTAGATTATTATGATATTGCTTATATAAAACGCATATATCATTTCTTTATTGCTTCCATATTTCATAGTTTAGAGGGGTATGTATCTATGAGTATTGAAAATACTTTAAATTGCGATTCGATACACAAAGGCCAAAGTGACAGTTATGGATATTATCGCAGAATTTCATTTCTTCAAACTTCCACACTGACGATTAATCATAGTGAAACTATGAAATATATTTTTAGAGACACGTGTGATAGTGGCGACGTTTTAGCGTTAGTACCAAGTAATATTAAACAGGTTGCATATTTAATTATAGTTTAATAAGTTTCCTATCTACTTTGTGTTTTGTATTTTTAATATTGTTATTAGGGATCGGCAGAGATAAGGGTGGGTCAAGGAATCCTTGAAAATTGTGATACGGAAAGCTCTATTCGGCAAAAAACGTTTTACTTTTCGTGATCCCTTTTCAGGTCGATACACTTCATCCAACGTTTCTCCAATTTCTTGATGCCCTTCAAATAATACGATTTCTTGAGGCCCTCAATATAGGCGTTTGTTTCATCGATGACATCTTTATTCGACCCAAATCTCTTACCTCCGAGCTATTTCATCATATTTGGAAATAGGAAATAGTAACGGGGGACTAAATCTGGAGAATATGCCGGATGACGAAGTAATTAATGCAATTTTGTCATTGCGCCTTCGCACTTGTCAGCCGGTGCATTGTCCGGGTGGAAGAGAATTTTTTCCTCGCCAAATTCGGTACTTCAAATCGGCGTCGAATCGACCCTACAGCTATGCATAATATCCGGTGATTGTCTTACTCTTTTCGTCGCCATAACTTTGTTGGCCGACAGACCCGTCTTGGCTTTCTTTGAAACCGATTCACCACCATAAGAAGTCCACTGTCTCGACTATTCCTTGGTCTCTGGTGTGTTGTGATGAATCCATGATTCGTCCACGGTTACAAAACGTCGCAAAAAACACATTTGGATTACGATTCAACAACGCCAAACATTCTTTTGAAATTGTCAAACGTTTGCGTTTGTTGTCAATTATGAGCAAACGTGGCACCCATCTTGCGGATAGCGTTTTCATATCCAAATATTTACGCAAAATTGAAATCACTGATCCATGTGATATGTATAAGCTTCGTTGATCAATAGACCACACCATTTTGGCAACTGATCGGTGACAGATTGAATCTTCCCGAAATACTGCATCACTTAAGCCTATTCGCACCCTTCTACAAACTCAATCTTCGTCACAATGGCCATTTCAAAGTAGGAATGTTTCCTTGCTCCACTATGTATTTTTAAAAGTAAAAGATCTATCGCGTCGAATGTATGCGACGTTGAAGGGCGGCCTTTTGTATTTTTGTTAATCGTAAGCGCTATGTGCATCATGGCAGATCTATTGTTTACCTTTATTAGTCACATGCAGAAAGTAGTTAATTCGGATCTTTTTAAAGGGTTAGTAGCGTGTAACATTGCATAGAATATAGTGAATCATCCTGAGTTTATTTATTTTCTACAAAATTGCGTTAACGATAAATATAATGACTTGCGTGTGCCCAGGGAAACAACCTTGAGAGAATATTTGTCCCCGATATACGGTGAAATTAAGACTTCATTTGTCAACGACATAAACAATAAATATATTTGAGTGTCAGTAGATGAAAATATTGATATTAAAGGGCACAATAGTGCAAATGCTTTGGTTGGGGTTATAAACAGCGACGCGGTAATACTTACATATCTACTTGCATCTAAGAAACTTAAGCGAACTAATGCAGAATCTATATCACATAACGTAACTTCGTGTTTGAAATCGCTATGGTGTGAAAAGCCCAATAAAAATAACGAAAAAGGGCCATTATTTGTAATAGATACAGCTGCATATATGAGGGCAGCTGGTCAGCGCTTACAACAAACAAGCAGTAGTACGACACAAATTACATGTTCTGCACTGCATCTAGTATTAGAGGAAGTCACAAAATGCAGATAAATTGATATTTTCTGTCAAGAAAGTTTTTATTTCGTTAGAAACTGCCCTATGTACCACTAACACCAGAGCGTATTGTCTCGCGATGTTTATCGGTTAAATTATTACTTTTAATTAAATTATTATTGGTTAGAAATTGGTGGATCACAAACATGTTCTAATGACAGACATGGAAGCCAGGAGATTCGGAAACTAAAGCAAAAGGAAAGTAATTGCAGAAACTGTCGAAATGACACGTCCAATTCACAGAATTATAAATGGGATGTTTCAGCGAAAGAGAAGACTTCCTACTACAGGCGGATATCGCCCGTTCGCCACAAGGGATTCAATTATCGGAAGACACGCGATCGCATAGGATGCTGTGAAGCGAAAGATGTTAAACTCCTTCAAAACAGTTCACGAGAAAAGTATGTTTACACACAGACATTTTTTGTTTTCTGACAAAATGCGTTATTCAGTTTTTCATAAAACAAAGATCCCAAGGATATCAATTAACCACTTTTAATCAATAAAGCCTCTTATTGATTGCAGATTGTTAATTAATAATAAAAGATAATGAAGATCTTTGATTTATGAAAAACTTAACATATAATATCGAGGACATACTAAAAACAAGAGAAAGTTTGTCGGGTTATACATATATCGCTGTAGTGCAACCGTAGACACCTGTTTCAGACTTGCTGGTTATCGTCAGTACGGTGTAGCCAAGGAATAAGGTAGGATATCCTTGGAGATAGGAACAAAAGGAAGACCATTTGCAGCTTAAATGTTGGTTGTTATCACTCAGTCCTGAGGATATTCTGACATTTAAGCTGTTAATCTTAATATTAAAAATGTTCATTTTATGAAGTAAAGTACTATATTTTTATAAATAACATTTGTAGAAAGACATTCTAAAGGTGTCCAAAATATTATTTAATTTTCTGATGCTACACAATTTTAAATTAACAATTAACAGTAATTATAACCAATCTGAAGGATCCGAGATTATGGAATTACCTAGCACTCTAATCTATAATTGGTGGAAAATACAGTTTAGGTGAAAACATACAATAGCCGAGAAGAATTGCAACTTGCTTCAGTTGAGAGCATGGAATTACTATTGAACATCTGCATTTTTTAAAGTCATAGAAAAACTGAATGTAGAAATATAGGTAATTAATACTCTAGAAGCGTCATGTTAAATTACAAGAATCACGTGTAATTGAAATATTTTAAAAAACGTAACCCTACATTTTGACGAAGTAGTTTATATATGTTTTTAAAAGCATGAATTAGTTAAAATAAAAAGCCCTATACTTTGCATTAAATCACCAGAAGGTTAAAAAGTAATGCACATTAATAATCTTGAATAAACAAGTTTTGAAATCCTTCGTGTTTTGAAAGAGCAGCAGTCAATTTTTACACAATAAAGCCTCTTGTTGAAATTAATAATTAATTATTATCCTAGATGCGTCGTGTAAAATTACAAGAATCACAGGTAATTGAAGTATTTTAAAAAACGTAACCGTACATTTTAACGAAGTAGTTTATATATGTTTTTAACAGCATAAATTAATTGAAATAAAAAGCCGTATACTTTGCGCTAGGTCACCAGAATGTTAAAATAGTAAAAAGCTCTTAAATCCGTCGTGTTTTGAAACAGCAGCAGTCGAATTACGAAAAAGCATATACTGTCCTTTTACTTTCCTATACCTAGTATAAGTAGTATAAGTGTAATATACTACTTAGTGATGAATATTTTCGACCTCGAGATTTTTGCAGATGTCTACGTTCCGAAGTACCCTGATACGGAAAAAGTGGTTTTTAAAAAATCTCTCTCTGTGTGTGTGTGTGACCACGATAACGGTCAAATGGCTGAAGGTATCAATTCCGAATTTTATATTTACAAGTACAATCTCCCTCTTGAGATCTGATTAGATTTTCAATAAAATCGGCAGACCGCAGGTAGTAGTATCCTTCAGTGAAAAAATCGAATTTGGCAATATTTCGTCAACTACTAAGTTTAAACAAATGTTGCATTTAAAAAGACGCAGCCAACATTTAATTCATTCATCCATGTATATTACACATTAAATCAGTATTAATTGAAATTATATTTCAAATTTTAAATAAATTACGTTTTAAAATTTTCAACCTCAGAATCTGCGTCGCATATATTCCGTTTTAAAATATTCGATTTAAAATATTTAGTTTATGAAAAACTCTTTGCTCAAATTTAAGATTAGCGACATAGCATTTTTTTGTCCGTCTAGAGTTTTTATAAGTAGTATGTTCTCACAGTTCTTTGTTGCATGGAATTGCGTATTTTGCATTTTCTAATAGCGTCTTATAAACACGGGGAATAACCGTTGGAAATAGCCGCCTAGTTTCTCCAGAACATTCTTCCCCCACACACCCGAGTCTTTAAAAGGGCAAAACGCGTCTAAAATCATTCATTACGATTCATTAGATTAAGATTACAGTACAGTAATTCGTCACGATTTATTATTTATTACATCTCAGTTAATAATAATTAGCTAGTAGTTGAATAATCATTAACTCCCGACGTCCTCGAGTCCGCTAGCCGTACGGTGATAATATCTATGGAATCGAGGTATTGATGTCCAGAAGTATGGATACACCTGTTTGTGTGATTTAATCTCGATTTCCAAATAACACAAATTGTTGGAGCATCTATTGCCCTTCAGTTTACGGTGTTAGTCCGGATGTAAAGGATATTCCACCGACACCATCAAGTCAACTAACATCGAGCGGAAGAGATAGTGACGATCGCGATCCATCTCCGTTGGCGTACTGGGACATAAAATTGCCAGGTATTCGAGTTTATTATTTATCGTACTTAGTGCAGCAAGATAACAGTACAACTACTGAGCTATCGTCAATCTTAAACATTAGATATTTATTTAATAACGTTAAATATTACTGTGCACGGACATCGAGAGTCTTTGTGTTTATCCATATACATACAGGATCAGTCTGTTGTTACCTTGCATGCGAGCTAAAGTCCATGTATTGAAACGAACGTTGTTGTATTTATACACATGTGGGCAGTGGGCACGTGTAGGTATGGTTTGGCAACTCTTTTCAAGTTATGTACGGAAAGCCGCATGCAAGATAATCGAAGGCCAAACCCGTATGTTCATCAAATCTTTTGTGCTATAATAGTCAATATTTTTTTGTACACATAGTCAAATTATTATTATATTAAATTTTAGTAAAGTTTCTGGTATATTTAATAATTAATTCATAGAAGTTTTAAGGCAAATGGGTGCACCAAATTTGACCAATTAGTTACTACTTAGTTATTACTAGATTGTTCATTTGTTAAGTCTCTTCCGATCGTTTTCCTTTTTTTTCCCTATGCACCGTCTCTCTAAAATTTAATTCTTTCTTTGTAACAATTTGCAATTATTAATCTCAGATGAATTTAGTGTAAATTGAGTAATTCTTAACAACAACCTAAAGTTAAAGTTATACTTAGTTATTCAATAATCATTTATATTTTAGCTTCAATACGTTGTTACACCCGCAACAACGTCGAAACTAAATTTTACTGACCAGGTGAGTCACAGTATAAGGAAATCACGATAATGTGGTGGTAGGAATTGAGAAACGCAGGGCCGAGCTAGCTCCAATCGCAGATGGCGTGACGGTTCAGATAACTAAACTTAAGAAATGAGCGTCGGTCGGCGACGACGCAAGCGACGTTGTCCGGGCACCAGGACACTATGCTACCTTACGGTAACCTACCTGCGTTCCCTACTGATCTGCCACTGGCTGTGTCCCTCCAGCGGGTTTCCTACGGATCACCCTGTATAGGTCGGCTGCGCCAAACCTTATTCAAATGCTTGTCACAATAATAATAAAGAAAACAAGATATGTTGAGGTAAAATAAAAGAGAGTTCACGATGTGTAGAAAGTTCTATATTAAACTGTTAGTTTTTTTTTGAAAATAATTTGAACAAGTCAGAATGATATTTTGAAAATATAGTAACCAAGACAGAATGAATATTGAAAAATATACTAAACAAGTTTAAGAGAAATGGTGCAAATAATAAACAGTCGGATTTAATTATTATGAAATCTTAAATACTATTGACATAACCTCTGCGCATCGGCAGGGAATGGTCGGCAGCAGAAACGTTTCGTCGCCTCACAGGCTATTCTACAAATGATATTATACAAGTGCCACCAACGGCGATGTTCTATGATATATGTTACACAATTAAAAGAAAATTGATTTAAGATTAGCACTTAAGGCTTAAAAAAAATATTTAAGAGAAGGGAAAAACGTTAAATTTACAAAATCATGGTTTTGATTACAAAAATCAAAATTAAGAATTAGTTAAAGTAACTTGTTTACAAATGTTAAGTTATTAAATGACGCTTAAAAAAACAAAGGAAAATTTAGTAGTTAACTCAAAAGAATCTACTGAGCTTACGGTATAGAATTTACAATTGCATAAATAATTTTAAAAAGCTCAGAAATTAAAAAAAAAAACATACATGAAAGGCAAAGTTTTAGCGGTAATGAATTTTCTAGAGTTTTATTTGATTAACATAAAAACTCAACACATCAACGAGAACCCTAATCAACTCTTACTTAGGGTCACTCTGTATACAGCAATAACAATTTGCAATTTTAAACAGTAATTTAGATAGGATCATACGTGACCTCGCAATTGATTAAGTGGTGCATTAGGTATCTTATAAACACCCAAATAGTCTTAGATCACAAGAAAAAGTAAGGTAAAAGTCCAGATCACTGGCACAGAGATATCGACAAATTAGTCGAAAGATACGTTGAAAACTACGAATATAGTTGTACTTATCTGGCCACGATGCGGGGAAAGTCTCCCTGGCTGGCCGGAGAAAATCCACCAGAAGCCACTAAGAAGGTTGGAAAGGTACAGCTATTAGAGCGACGATGGTAGTCACTATGTTCTTCAACAGAAATGTACGGCGGCCATTTTCAGTGAATAGCTACTGAGGGCTTAGCCTCGTGCCCAACAATAAAATCCTATTAAATTAGAAAAGAGAAAAAAACAGAGATAAAACCCCGAAAATTAACACAAGATTTACCCCACTTACCCCAAATTTATAGGAGATCCGCGAAATCGTCTCACAAGTCACACAAAAGTACAAAATTTAAATTCAAAATCTAACACGTGGTAAATCGCATATTCGGAAGCGGTATTACGATAAGATTTACGATAATTCACCTATACTAAGGTATCGACACTCACTACTTATTTCTTCAGAGCCGCCTAAGCGTAATATCTACTAGACATAGTAATAAAAGTTACAAAACAAAATAAGCATTCTGTACTGATGTTCTTTAAACAAGATGGACTTCGTAAGTGAAACGAGTACGTGTTTCCCTGGATAATGCGCTACAGCGAATCACGCACGCCCAAAATATGACGCAACTCGAAAATGGTTCAGAATAGAAAGCGGGAGAATTCAAATAAAAGTAACGAACACAAGACTTAATTACAAAAGAGAGAGTCAATAACGTGACCTATATAATTAAACACAAACATCCTCGGAACTTAAGGAGATGGTAAAATTTATTAAAACACACCTACAAAGTACGGAAGATTGAAAACGCTAGTCAACACGCAGGACAATTTCGCGCTTAAGGTTGGTCACCTGTTTGTCATTACACCAAGTTCATGCCAACGACAGCGAATGATGGCAATCAAAACAAAACCTATGTTATAGCCAAAATTTATTACGGAAATAAGACCGGATCTTGCAGGTAATTATACAAGAATTACAAGCTATTAAAACGCTTCGATAAGGCGGTTGATAAAACCGACCGGAATTATGTATTTCAAGGTAAACATCGAAGACTTAACCTCGGATACGCAGCTGGAAGACATCAACAGATGTTTAACAATGCAGCCAGGAATGTCGAAGACTGGAGTAAACAAATCACATTACGAGAACATTTAATAGTATGCCCGTTATTCTACAGGATTTCCTTATTTAATATCTATAACGTTTTAGGGAGATATTTACGATAGAAAAACATCAATCGGACGAAACATGTGTGTGTTCCTAGGTGAACGTATGAACACAAGCGACAGTAAATGCAACAAAGCCTGACTGTTGTCTCGAGGAGTTTAAAGCAACAACAACTACAAATAATCCCATAAATGTCACATACATTTCGATGAGAACGGAAGGTATAATTAAGCAAGTGTAGACAAAGCTTAAACAAGCATATAAAAGTAACTGCTAATGCAAATAACCGAGACTGCAGGTAGGTTAGAATAAGCTAAAAATAAGATAGGTAGTTTACATACAGAATTCCCCGCTCGTAAAGAGTGTATTTGACCGAAACTGCATTAGACTCATCTGTCAGTGCCATGTTACATAACTCAAAGTTCCGAAAGGAAATAATTAGGTATAGGACACGCTCAGATAAACAACTAAAGGTCATTTCCATACAGTTTACCGAAAGATGTGCAAGGTTCACTCGATTAGTCTCGCTCTCTAGTCAATTCCTTAAGAATTTCAATAATAACACATAACCTTACGAGACCCACATACAAAATGAAATTTAGGGCATAACAACGTTGTGTAATTAATATTACGATTATTATTTTTGTAATGTACGAAATTTTCTATTTCAAATTTCTCTTTTTATTTAATAAATTGTTATTGTTTTTATTAATTTGTTTCCTTTGAGATAGGCCTTTGTATTAGTTTAGTGCAATTTCCCATTTTAATTGTGCAATGCTTTAACAACAGTGACCCCACCTTTATTACGCAAACGGGCATTAGGTGACATCTTTGAGTAATTTCAAGCTCTTATTATACCAACTGAGCTAGATATACAGGATGGATCACAGTATAACATCGACGATCTACTTCGAGGTCAACATCTGGAAATTCAAAATACTATTAATCATAAGCGATTAGTTATTATATTTTAAAGGTAAGTGCATGTTCTGACTCACACAATTATCTGGCACGACTTTGTAGATCTCGGTAATTGGTGACGCTGCGACGAGCATAGTCACTAATTAATTGAGTGTTTCGGGGAAATGTTGATTGATTTGAGACGCCGCGACGAGCATAGTCTCTGATCGATTAATTTATTTCCATAAGGGTTTTAACCCCTAATACGAATTTATAAAGCATTCATATTTACTCAAAATTAAATTTTATTATGAGAGTTTTTCGAAACTCCTACTTGAAGTAGGTCGTTTACTCTGTACGAAAATCCGTTTGCTTTTTAGATAGATACATTACGAGTATTAAAGTATTTAGATCTTACTTTTTCATACCTGTCTGTATAAAAAAAAATCAATATCGGACCGAAAGTAACACTTTTACTCTTATCGAATAGCGATTTTTTGCAAATATGTCGTAAATTATCCATTCTATATATATATATCTATTGTGAGTACAAAAGTATTTAGAGCTAAATTTATAACATTTTTTGTATAAATGAAATTTCAAAATTCGGACCGGAAGTGACACTTTTACTCCTAACGAGTAGCACGTTCTTTAGAATATCTCGCAAAGTATGCATTTTATAGAGATTTATTAAGAGAATAGAAGTACTAATTTTTATACAAAAACAAATTCTTAAAATTTGGCTTATTTTCTTGGATAAAACTATTTAAAACAATTTTGCATAATTTGAAACGCTCATACGTATAAGAAAGTCATGTGGTGGTCACAACTCATTTTTTACATGTCAGAAAGTGGATATGACCAATGTTTTTCCATTGATTTAGATTTATTCGTTATTTACTAAAATATTTAATAACTCCAGTTCCCTATTGTATTCCATTATTTCAAGTGTTTCATTATTTTCCTTTTCTAAGTGTTTCCCCTTTTATACCTTTACATGTCTACAAGCTCCGTTAACGTGACTTGGCTGGGAAAGTGAATTTTTGCCCTTTAAAAGAAATTTTCGAATTAACGACGCAACGCCCCTAAATAATACACATAATATACATTTTGAGAGAATCGATGCTTTCAAAATATTTAGCATTGCAAATATGACACAATATCAGCAAAGGGATGTTTTAAACAGGTCGACATTTAATAAATCCCATTTATTTTCAAATTCATGGCTGGGAAAGTTTTGTAACCGGGATTATAGGAATTTATAATTTTGTTTCGAAATAATCAAGACGCCTACATAACGTAGTCATAATCACGTAGTGACGTATTACAGTTGCGTTAATTTTGCAGAAAGACGTTTCGAAGATTATCACATATTTTAAATAAACTTTAACGAAATATTTATAAAGTAAAGAGTAAGTACAAAATAAGATAAAAAACATTATAATTTAAAGAGTTCTTCTAGTTTTAATAAAAAAATAATCACGCCTAGACGAGGTGGGGCGTACTTAACGATACGAACATGCTGCCAAATTTCACACATTACATACATTATTAAGTACTCTTGAATGTGAAGTGTACAATAGTAATAAATAATTAAAGACTATTATAAAACGCTCATAATATTAAAGTTCGTTAACAAAAAAAGCAAACGTATACAATAGTTTTAATCAAAGTCATCATCAGAATGACGTACAATTCTTTATATTAATTATAAATGGTGCAACATCTTCTATTTCGAAACAAACTTCCCTCTCCCACCATTTTTAGATTTCTTCCACTCTATGCCTAATATTTTTAACCCAAACTTCTGTACAGTGCTTCCTTCCATATTTTAATGCAGCCTTCCTCTGATCTACCATATTTCTCAACATGATTAGCATAATATGTTTTTGTAATACCTAATACCGTTTCAATCGAATTGAATATACAATGATATGGGGAAAGTCGAAATGCCACATGGCCATATTTTTCTGCTAATTCGTCAGCTTCATATGTAGGTAACGATTTCTTCCTTTAAAAAAAGTTATACTTGATGATTAATTCAAAAACTATTAGTTAAACAATACGTACTATTAAGGTATTACAAATTACCAACAAACAATTAAATACTATTTTTATATTGCTAGGAGATCTAAAACATTCATAGTCTAACAATAACGAATCGTTAAAGTTATAGCGTAGATTCGGCAACCAATTATACACACCATATGTACAGCATGGCCCGGAAAAAGATTTATAATAAAAATGAATTGGAAACAGATCAGAAGCAATAAACGCTATGCAAAATAGCAGGGTGTTTCAGGAGAAAAAGAAAGTACTTGAAGAGTATATTCAGAAGGTCAAAATAAGTAAAATAAACCAATATATTTCAGTCCGATTTTTAACCATTACAGAAATAATTTACTTTCTATTTTTTAATCATTGTAGCATTGAAGCAATATTATTTGTTAAAGTTTGACAATTTAGTTTGACGTTTACTTAGGTAGTCATTTAAACTTAATTGACATAATACATATTTTTTTCATGATTAGAAGCAAACAATGCCACAAACATTTAGTCATAAAGAGTATGCCGGTATTCAGCTGGTCGAACAACCAAATCCTCTACTCAGACACTGAAAACTGGATTAACTATTTTGTTTAGACACCAAAGCTCTTGATAAGTATAATATTTTATTCAAAATGATAATATAGGATGTAAATCAAATATATTGATATATGACAGTTTTTGCTTTCCTTAATCAATCTTGAATTATTCCATAAATGGTTTTTTCGGATTCCAATTTATGCATGTCAGTACACGCAACTTATTATATTTTATCTATTCTGAAGTAAGTGACAGATCGACGGTAGTGCCCAATCCATCATTAGGACAAAACTTTAGCATCAAAAAATTACGGCAAAATGGGTCCAGGGCTCTTGAATGAAGATTAACTAACGAACTCTTCGTGCTGAAATTTCTCAAAGACTGCTGACACTTTACGAAGTGGAACGAAAAGCATTTTTACATCGTGTAATTACCTGTGATGAGACTTGGGTACACCACTATACAAAGGAGCCCAAAAGAGCAAGTATGGAGTGGAGACAAAAAGATGAAGCTTGCCCAGTAAAGGCAAAAACTCGCTTGTCTGCTGGTAAAGTCTTGGCGATAGTGTTTGGGATTATATAGAGTTTTTCTTGTTGGATTTTCCGCACGTTAGGCGAAACAATAATGCAGATTACAATTACATACAGCTGCTCGAATGCAAGAAAAATTAACGGAAATGCATTGGACTATAGTTGAACATCCTTCATACAATCAAGACCTTTCGCCATATGATGTTTGGTCAACTAAAAGATGCACTGGATGGAGCACGTTCTGACAATGATGATCAAGTGAGGTAGTTACAACTGGTTAAATACCCGCTTTTTATGAAAATGGGATAAATACTTCATCTAGCCCCTGGAAAAAATATATTCAGAAGCAAAGAATGTATAAAGAAAAAGTAAGCTATTTTTCATTTGTTGTAATTATAATGCAATAAAAAGTGATTAACAAAGTAATTTCATCCTTGAGTATAACTTCAATACGAAACAAACAGAATAATGTACCGAAATAAACGATGCCCTGTGTTGTTTGTGGAAATACTATAAGTGTTTGAATGCATTATCGTGACGTAATTTAAATGGATGTCTGAGAAAATGCGATGTATTGTACAAACATGTAAATTTCGTTTTACTATCTCAAAAACTAAACGTTAACTTAGGTTAATTGAAAATAAATCTTAAAATATTCCTTTTAATTACCTCCGTGGCGGAATTTCTATTAAAGTGGTTTTCTGTTCTTTATATCTTATTTTGCGCATTTTTTTAAATTAAATTTTTATCTCTTCTGCCGCCTTAAGTAATTAAATTAACCCACTTACATGTGTTCATGAAAGTTCTAATTTTAAATTCAATTTAAACTACTAAATAATGCGCGGGTTTTGTGTTCTGAACAGACATATTCGTTTTGTTTATGGAATATGAAATCTGTTCACTAAGTTGGACATTTATTAGACGATTGGTTAGTTTGTCTTCTAATAAATCAACAGCAGACTTTTACATTTGGTATTAATTACGTAACAAAAACGTTTCCTTATTCATCTTCCTAATCAACAGTTATGGTAATGATTATAACGTGTTTATAGCAATTGAGGTTGCAATAAATTATCTAAATAAATAGAGTTATTAGTAGCCACTTTTTTCTTTCTTATACGTAGTATAAGGAAGTATTGTGATGATGAAAATTTTCGACCTCGAGATTTTTGCATATGTCCACGTTTTGAAGTCCCCTGATACCGAAAAAGTGGTTTTTAAAAAATGTCTGTGTGTGTGTCTGTGTGTGTGTGTGACCACGATAGCGGTCAAACCGCTGTAAATATCAATTCCAAATTTTGTATTTACGTGTATAATCTCCCTCTTGAAACCTGATAAGTTTTTCAGTAAAATCGGTAGACCGGAAGTAGCAGTTTACTTCAGTGAAAAAATCGAATTTTGCCAATATTTCGTCAACTACTAAGTTAACAAATTTATAAAGAATTCACATGTACTCAGAATTAAAATTAAGAACAATTTTATTTAAAAAGTTTTTCGAAATTCCTACCGGAAGTAGGTCTTTTACTCCTATCGAAAATCAGTTTTTTGCGAATATTTCGCAAATCATGCTTTTTAGACAGGTACGTTACGGGTATAAAAGTATTTAGAACATAATTTTCAATATCTTTTGTGTAAAAAAAATTTCAAAATTCAGACCAGAAGTACCACTTATACTCTTATCGAATAGCGATTTTTTGTAAATATGTCGTAAGTTATGCATTCTATATATATTTATCAAGTGTACAAAAGTATTTAGTGCTATATTTGCAATATTTTTTGTATATATGAAGTTTCAAAATTCGGACCGGAAGTAACACTTACTCTTAGGGAGTAGCATTTTTTAATAAGAGTACCTAGAATAGGATTCTGAATAATTTTTGTGTAAAAAAATTCTTAAAATTGTATAGTTTGAAACGCTCATACGTATAAGAAAGTCGTGTGGTGGCTACACCTCATTTTTCGATTATGCTTTTGTGTTTTTAGTGAAAAAGCAACTATTGGAAGATATTCTAAAAATACTTTAAGCTCTGACACACTTCCGGTTTCACTAAAACGGCATAGAACTTATTTTTTTTTAATGACTCACACTATGTATTTTTGGATATTCTAGTACTGTTTTGAATAGTCCATTCAACTGTTTTTTTCTTTTTCAAAATTGAACCAACAGTATTTGAGTTATTAATTTTTTTTTGAAAATGTTTGACCAACACACTTTTTTCGAAAAAAAATCATTTTCATGTTGTTTTTAAATGTAAAAACACTAACTTTGGTGGTGCGTGTAGCCAAGAAAATTCTACATCATTTGGTAAAGTTGCACTCGATAGTACCTCAAAAAACTTTGTTTTTTCAAATCCTACTTCTCGAAATTTTCACATAAAAGAAACTTTTTTTTTAATGGAACACCAAGCATTTTATTATGGTGTTTTCTCCTTTTTTTAGCCTTTCTCGTTTTTGTTAAAATGTCCTATACCTATCTTTTGTCATTTCTGAGACAATCACTATAGTAGCAATTAGCGGTCAAATAAAGAACTAGGAGTGTTGTTGTTTTATGCAACCAAATATTCGTTCAACCAATGGAAGGCTGGAATAGGGCCCGACTGACTTAGTCAACTGTCATACAAAGTAAGGGTTAAATCTAGCTATCCCAAAAGTAATAATTTTACAGAATAAAGGGCATCGCATTTCAATTTCTTAATTCCGGCAATATCCAGTTGCAGTATTTCATTTTTACACTGTTGGGTAACAACGAAATAAAGTAAATGTTATGTTTTGCTGACATATTTGAAGATGCCGCCCCACTAAAAGGTGTATGAAACAATGATATTTTCAATTTAATTTGCCTAATTGCAGGTATTCCTCCATTGTTGAAGCTCTTCATAAGAGATGGCTGCAGTTTTTCAATATTATAAATTGATGTCGTAAAACTTTGACAAAAAAAATTAACAACAAAAAAAAACGCAATTTAAATAATCTAAAACTATTGAGCAGCGCAACAACAATCGAAAGTAAGAAAAACAAATTTCATTTATGTTTAACATAACCACAGCTTCTATTCTGCTTTCCAAAGAAGTACTAACGTTGCATAAAACGTGTCGATATATTCTTGTAATCGCTTTTCTGATTTTACTTTTCACGTCTTCAAAAAATCTTAAAAATCCGTCTGTAAAAAACGAAGATACGTTGTTGTTCCATTAACATTTTCATCAAAAAAATAAGGTCCAATTATGAAGCTACCCACCATTCCTTCCCAGACACTTAATGACCAACAATTTTGAGAGTTTGCAGGTCTGATAAAGTGAGGATTTTTATTATTTATGTGTTATATTGGCTCAATTTTAAAAAAGAAAAAACAGTTGAATAGCTATTCCAACCAAATAGATCATATAATGATTGACAAGCAGTATCAAGAGAATATATCAAATGCCAAATCATGCAAAGGAGCAGATATAAGCTCGAATCATTTTCTAGTGAGAACAGAAATTAAAATCTGAGGTCGAAGAGAAGGGAGAAAAAGGCAAGAACCAAACAAACAGTTTGACTTCAAGAAAATGAAAAATCCAGGACATCAAAAAAAGAAACGACGAAGTTATAGAGAATTGGAGTAAAGGTAAAAAGAATTAAGAGTCAGAAGAAAACAGCAAATAAAAACAACTGAATGCTACCATAACCAGGAATTTTTAAATAATGGTATCATTATAATTTCATTTTCACAATGACGCAGAGAAAGAAGAAAATAATTAAAACGTCTCAAATTCTACGTCTGCAAAAATATAATTTCAGCTAGTTGTTTACAAGACAAAGAAAGGTAAAAGTTTACAACTAAAATTAGAGAGAACGTTACAAACTCTGATTGTTAAAGAAAGAAAAAGTGTTTTATCTTGTAAACGGGAGAAACGAAGTTTAGGGTATATATTTCCAGAAGTGAGGAAAGAAATTACGACTGCGAAAACGATTTTGCTTGAAGTTCCTGTAAGTTATACCAAAGTTTTGAGAAACTAATAATAACAAGTGGCTATTAGAAAGCCACGAACAAAACGGGGATCTAATATATATTTCTCATGTTTCTATTAAAACTGGACACAAATGTTATGAGACATACGTAGTTGTAATGAAATGTAGTGTAATATTTTAAAAATTATAAGTTAAATAGATAGCCTTCTTGTTATAAAATGTTTAATTACGTAGTAAAGTGTCAAAGAATTCCCTGTAGAACTAGTTGTAATAATTTAATATTCAAAGAGTGAGGACGTATTTTTATCGGCTCGGCATCTAGTGCAGTGTCGAAAAGAAAAATATTGTTATTTATTATTGAAACATACATGAAATTGTGATGATGAAAACTACTAGTGAAATGCATCGATGAATCAAGTGAATGATTAATCATTTGTCAAATGGGTCAACGTATATAAAACAACAAAAATATGCCATATAATAAGTGCTATGTTTGCCGAGTGGAATTTAGGAGGACAGAAAGAACGGTAAAGTGTTTCGTATTTGAAGATGAATGACATGGTAAATGCGCTGCAGTCAGTGACGAAGCAGCTAAGAAGTTGGGTGAAATGGATATAATTACGTGTGTAGGCGATATTTGTCGTAAAATGAAAGTCTGTCAAAAAATGAATGAAAAAGATCAACAATTTAATGATTGCCTCTAAACTATATTAGAACAAAACGTATTGATTCACAAAATTTTAGAATTTATTTTGAACAGCGTAAATAAGGCAGAAAAGAAGACTTTATTTAGCGATCTGTTGAAAAAGAAAAATGATGTGTTAATTGTTAAACCTGAAAAAGATCACATAAAACAAAAAAGGATATTAAAAATAAAGTAGATCCAAGTAAATTAGCATTTGGAATTGAAAAAAATTGGTATTGAATAGATTATTTGCTTGGAATTGATATTCTTAAGGTAATACTACCATATTTGTCTTTAATTTACACAGTTATTATTTTAAATTAACACACAGCTTCTTTGTTGCGCCATACAGAACAAACCAAATAAGTAGAAACATATACAGGGTGTAGATAAAGTCTGGAACAAAATTAATATTTCTGTTATCTTCGGTTTGATGGAAAAACCCTGAAACAAGTCGATTTTGCTTTTATCCCGTGCACTTTATAAAATCGTGAATTTAATTCTGTCGTCATCTGGTTGCGCGCGGGCGTGACGTCATTAGTTTTTTCAAATGGTAACCCGACACATTTATTACCCCTTGTCGTTAGGTATTCCATTGTGCATGCAACGGTATAAAAAGTTTGGTACCTTACGTAACAATTTTTGGGAGAAAAATGCTTTCGAATTTAAAAAAATTAAAATTTTATTTCTAATGAAAAACTAATCAAAAATTATTTTAAAAAATCAGATAAATTATAATCCGAGGTTTATCTTGGATTGTCGTCAAACAAGACACCAAAAAAATGTCAACGGAAGTGTTCAAATTGTCCGCCATTGGCCATTTGACACTGGCCGAGACGGACGTACACGCTTTCTACGACACATCGTATTGTCTCTGCACCAATATTTCGCATTTCCTCGCGGATACGATGTTTCAGATCATCCAAGTTATTTGGCTTATTGGTGTACACCTTTGATTTCACATGACCCCATAGAAAAAAATCAAGTGGTGTGAGATCTGGCGAACGGGCAGGCCATTCAATTGTTCCCCTTCGTCCGATCCATCTCCCGGGGAAAATTTCGTCGAGGTAACTCCGAACACGCCAGCCAAAATGTGGAGGTGCTCCATCTTGTTGAAACCAGATTCTGGGGTGAGGCTTGTCGGGGGTGTTTTCATCCGGAAATAATTCTACCAATGTTGGCACTAGCGTAAATCTTAGGAAATGTAAGTATGTTTCAGCGTTTAAATTTCTGTCCAGAAAGAAAGGCCCCACAATGCGATCTCCCACTATTCCCGCCCAGACATTAACTTTTTGCCGGTGTTGGGTGTGCTCCTCTCGAACCCATCGAGGATTTTCGCCCGACCAGTACCTACAATTGTGGTGATTCACTTCACCGTTCAAGGTAAAAGTTGCTTCGTCACTAAAAACCACATTGCCGACAAATCCGGGATTCTCATCGCACCGTAGCATGATTTGTTCACAGAACTCGAGTCGGCGGTCGAAGTCATCTTCATTCAGTTCCTGAACCCGATATTGTACGGATGAAGTTTTTCCTTCTTCAGCAATTTGGCTACTGTGGTAAAATCGACTGCATGATCCCTGGCAATGTTCCTTGTTGAAGTGTGGGGGTTGTCCTGAAGTTCCAAGAGAATATTGACCCTTCTATCTTCCTCAATTCTTGGTCGACCTTGACGAGCCCTGTCTTTTACACTACCAGTTTCAGCAAATTTTGCGACAATTTTGCTCACCGTTGACCGCGAAATCAGTGCGCGGTTTGGATTTTCTGCATTGAAAAACTGACAGGCTTCTTCATGGCTACGTATTTTATCACCACAACCAACAATAATGAGAATTTGAATCCGCTCTTTTTCGCTCAAATTCGCCATTTTCACAATGCACGTTCAACACTACCAATGGAGCAAGTATTGTGAATGGATAAGTTCAAACACCAAGTAATGAACTGTCAATATGACGTGTCGTAGAAAGCGTGTACGTCCGTCTCGGCCAATGTCAAATGGCCAATGGCGGACAATTTGAACGCTTCCGTTGACATTTTTTTGGTGTCTTGTTTGACGACAATCCAAGATAAACCTCGGATTATAATTTATCTGATTTTTAAAATAATTTTTGATTAGTTTTTCATTAGAAATAAAATTTTAATTTTTTGAAATTCGAAAGCATTTTTCTCCCAAAAATTGTCATGTAAGGTACCAAACTTTTTATACCGTTGCATGCACAATGGAATACCTAACGACAAGGGGTAATAAATGTGGCGGGTTACCATTTGAAAAAACTAATGACGTCACGCCCGCGCGCAACCAGATGACGACAGAATTAAATTCACGATGTTATAAAGTGCACGGGATAAAAACAAAATCGACCTGTTTCAGGGTTTTTCCATCAAACCGAAGATAACAGAAATATTAATTTTGTTCCAGACTTTATCTACACCCTGTATGTCTACGACTACTAACACATAATAAACATTTTCATGTTTTATTTACACAATTCATAATTATAATATCTTTGACACCTAGTCAGTATTATTTGTGTGATGAGATTAGATGTGAGTCTATGATAAAGACCTTCTTGTCAAAATAAATAGCATGTGACACCTTTACTCTTAATCTTTACAACTACTCTTTTAATTACATAATTGGCGTCGATATTATTTGTGTAGTGGAATTGAATGTCGTCTAAGATAAATCTAGATCTTTTAAAGATAAAAGCGTCTGTTCTATGCTTAAATATTTACATTTTCACTTAATTACACAATTCACGGTTGCCACTTTCTATGTTTCTCATTAAATACATACATCATATATATAGGTACATATACAAATTAAGAAATCAGATATGCATGTATGAAATGAATGCACAATCTGCCCTAGAGTCTGCATTTCAGCAACTAACACACAGGCACGTGTTTCAGTCTACTATGACTTCTCAGTGTGCGACGTGCTTGCTGCAATGCTCAATGAGCTCAAGAACTGCGGATAACTATATCTATGAGAAAATTTCAGCGACCTCTATTATGCTAAAGCAACACTCCAGGGGGATGTGGTCTATCGATAACTAAAACGCTGTGAATTTCCTATTGTCATTTTGTTATTAATTTACTATTTAATCAAGATAGCCACTACGTCATGATGACAAATTAGAATATTAGTCTTATCATCGTTAAAAGTATATGACAATTTCCAAGAATGTTTTTTTTCCAATTCAGTGACATTCTTAGCGTACTTATGATCATTAATTCGTTCTTCAATATAAGTAAGTATATGTATATATTAACTTTCATAAAGAAGTTTACACGAACTCTCTCTGTGTGAGGCCGTCATTTAGTTCACGGCCCCAGTCTGTGGTAATAAGCCAAACAGTACAAAGCCAGTACAAAGTAACATCTCAAATTACGTTTCTTTCATTAAATTCCTCGACTTTCATATATTTCAAACTTCCCTAAGGAGCCGTCGATTAGCGCAAATTCGAACGAACTTATTTCTTCCTTTCATGTCTTTTATCGAGTTAAGTACCTACACCGACAGCAAGCCTATTGCGAAACTTCAGTTTGTCGCCACGAATTCGATATATTTTTATTTTATTTTTCTGTCTCATCAAAGCGTAGTGGCGCACAATACCTCTCTAAATCGCCGTTCGCACACTCGTTGACGGAGTTTTTGCATACTTGGAATTCTCTCAAATACTGCTGGGAGGATGTGACGTCGCGTTTAGTCCTGCTTCTTATTAAAGTTTCTCTTCGATATTGATGCTCTCTACTTCTTTCTTTTTCTGTATGAAAAAGAAAGAATATATCAGCATTATTTTGTGTCGGGCAAAGTTGGCTCTTAAGAAAGTTGAATCTATGCTTTCAGACTACATTAAAGTCGCTTTCAAAACTTTTAACGTTAAAATACAGTACTCCTGAATAATAAATAATTATTACTACATTTCAATTTAGCTCTGACAAGACGGCTAAGGCGGCTAAAACAAAGAATGGCTGCTATATCATCGGTACAGAATATATAGTGGTTATATTTTATTTTTCATAATAAAAACTTAATAACTGAATAAGTCAACAATAAAATTTTAATTTTTACTACTTTTAGCAAAATATACATTAATTCCCCCATAAAAAAATAGTAATAAAAGAATATTATATACAAGAGGTCATTTTTTTTATTTTTAAGATCCACCGAGGCACTAGGAGCCGCTGGTTAAGAAAATTCAAACGAAACCTTGCTATTTCTTTCATCAGCTTCCATGATAAGTATTTTAAATTGAATATTTTTAATAAAAAAAAAAATAGGTACTGCTACCCTCTCGCGTTAAAGATATAAAATATGCAAGAGGACAGAAGGTATGATGCCACCACGACAACTCACCACAAAAAGCAGTGACGCTAGTCTACTAATTAGTTATTTAATCGCCAGCTTATCCCTCACTAAGCCTTACCTTTCACTCTTCCCAAGGTTGATGTCGAAGATGATGGTCAGTACTGCCGCTAACCAGTCGGGCAGGGTGGGTTCGTGCACTCACCAAGTGAAGGTGTTATATAATAAGGGCACCAGTTCCGATTAATTATACTGACCAGCAACTGATAGATAGGCCGGAACAAGTCTATTATTAAACCCCAGGTATAATGATTAGCAAAGCCAAACACACTCATACAAACTTAACTACAGGTTTATTTACTGAATTAAATTGACCAATGTCCAAATAAAAGATTAAGGTTTAGCCAACCTATCATTTAAAGTCAACTACAGTAATGACTTACAAATTAAGTACAAATAATAGTAATGAAAAAACATTAAAAATAAAGAAGCACCTAAGTGCATACCAGTTACAAATGTTTAAAATTCGGAAAGTATGTATTAATTGATTAAGACGGCCACCAAATGTGCACCATAAATTCAAGTCACACTTGACAAACTCTTATACAGATTTGAAGTAATCAAAAGAATTAAGTCATATGAGGCAAAACCTCGAGTTCAATTACAACACATGAGAAAATACTTAAAACTAAAAGAAAAATGATTACAAAGGTAACATATGCCAGGGCGTCTTCCCAATGTCGAACAGTTTGGTCGCAATCAGCAACACATAAGCAAAAATGAAACACTCTATATATTAGAGGCCAACGACAAGCTGATCGATACCAGATAATAGACTCTAAATGGTATCTAATACTAACAGTGCCAGATAACTATTGTTTTACAAAAAGAAAACGTTAATAAAATTCGACAAGTTAAAGGTCGTACAAATTATACATAATTATATTGAAATTGTTCATTAAATATACTAAAATCAAAGCAATAAATTTACACAATACTAGTTGGGATGCTACAATGCAAATACGCACCCAAAATATCAATTAAATTTAACACAAGAAAAGAAATGCCTATGTAGCAGGCCAATTCGACTCGTAACCTCAAAATAAGGCCACAACTACTAGTTAAACTAAACGTTAAATATCAGAAATTTAAATCTCAGTGACTCATATGCCACTACAAGATAAATCTAGTAATTACGTTGACTCCAATGATTCAGTTAGACCGAAAACAAAGTTAGACAGCACGTTGCGCTCAAAATCTGCACGTTAATTTACACAAATTTGATTGCGTCTGATTGAACTATGTGACTGTGCAATACACTGGCAATATTTAGCAAAACATAAATAAACATCAATAAACAAAGTCAAAATACAGCTATGGTTACAAATTCTTCAACGATACCACACTAGTTACAGGAAAATGTCTACTCCAGTCATCCTTGGCTACCAACAGTCATCAGGAATTAACGCAGGAGGCTGCAGTAATATCTACGAAACTGCACCATACATCTGTTGTCACCAAAGGATACCACGTCTTAAACCTTCCGGAATTCTTCCAAAGCTATCTCACAAGTCAAACACGTTTTTCAGAATTTCCAAGAGGAAATGCCTGCCTAAAGTTCTACCTGGCGGTAATCGCAAACTAAAAATCGAACAGGGAACAAAAATACAATTAGGATCTATCAGACACGTGATATGAGTACTTACAACAGCGGAAGATTTCTTCAACATGAAAAAAAAATTTCCTCTTACAGAGTTTCTTCAGTAACGTCATAAACAAATTAAGCTTGAGGAATTATGAAAACATCCACCTTAATTAGTGATTTATTACGATACAAATTCAACATTCCAAATTAATTACCCAAGCACTGGCTGAGAAAACGCTGCTTTTGCGCGATTAAGTGTTATTTGCAAGACGGTTGGAACGAAAAAGAGAAGGTGTCAAAATTCAAATAACGACGTTCGAAATATGCGGTAGAGGCGACATCTAAGCGAACACGGAGGAAACAATCACAGTATTTAAAATAATCCTTAGGCTTCAACGGCAATTTCAAGTACGTATTCTAATTCGTCATGTAAATGACCAATAGTGAAGTGTAATACCTGGCAAATGAGAATTGCAACCAATAATACGACATTTATATTATGTATCATCAAACTTGCATTATTTAATTGGGTATTCTTTATTTGAGAAAGACTCATTTGTTGATTCAGTCACCAATACTGACCATGTAACACATTCACGAGTGATTCGGTGTAATCTGAAGTCAACTCTATTCTAACAGATGTTATTCTTGGTATTTTTTTTATTAAGCGCAAACAGATGTTTTCATTTGCCCCTAATGGTATACTTTTGGAATAAAAAATCTCTTAGTAGGAAATAAATCATATGTTTATCTCCTTATGTATCGAGGATTTCTTGGAATTTATTTTATATTTAAATTATTGGCTTCAAAAAATCTATCTTTTTCTATATACATACATAGATAGATATTGAGCATTTTAACTGGTTATTTGAGAAGACCAGTAGGAAAATAAACTTGGAGGCAAGTAAATAAGTTCAACCAATGAGACAAAATATGTATTATGTAGAAAGACTTATATGCATTATTTAATTGGTTCTTAATTTTTAGGAACGGTAGATATAATTGGCTGATGTTTTACCCAATATTAACGAAATATAGGTAAGAATGAATGGAATTAAATAATTTTCAGATGTTTTTTTCTTTATAGAAGATTACAAGAAGCAACTGTAAACTAGTAATATTTTTCAAAAGCTATTAATTTTGATTTAAAAAATGAAACATTTGCAGAATATGACCATTTGTACTAGTGAACAAATTACTCATCAAATATATTCGTTTAAACATTTGAGCCGCTTTAAATCTGTTGTGAAGTAGGGATTAGGATATAACAATGTTTAGATATGATAAAACAAATAGCCTATCTACAGGAATAAAGACAACTTGTAATAATTAGTACTATTATCTCCCTTCCTAAAAGGAAGTCGCGAAAATATATTACGGATAATGATGAAATGGATCCTGATTTTCTGCGTAAATGGTTAATTGAACAATGTTTTTTTACAAAGATTGTAGAGGACAATATTCCCTACAAATTATCTCATGGACTTGCTGCTCTGTGGCCAACGTCACAAAAAGCAGAGGGCGCCACAGTTTATTTTTCGTCGCGAAAGAAATGTTATATAGCGTTTTGATGCAAATATAAAAATTGTAGAGAATGAAAAAAACTACAAAATTGATAGGTACTATCTTTTTCTTGTGCGATGCACTATTGCGGAGATGCAGCGCTTTCATTTTCATGTCCGCTATTTTAGAATAACGCTTTGCATCCAACGTCATATGAGCGGTCTATTGATATTGTCCCTTAATTCGTCTGAAGGGCAGTAGAGAGACGATCGTTGCTACGTTAGCTTTCTGGCTTTTCGAAAATGGGATAAACCGATGATCCCTCAGCAAAGCGTTGAAGCCGCGGGGCAGGTCATCTTTGTGGAATTGTACGGTGATGCCACTTACAAGGACACATTGCCTCTTCAAGAAATTCACGCAATCCGCGATTAAAAGCAAAGTGAATCTCTCTTCCTTACCGCCTTCGCCCGATGCAGCTAATCTCCATAGCGGAAGAGCGATCCAAGTCATTGCCCAATCAAGCCTACTGCAAATTTCTGATTCCAAAAGTATTTTCCCCAAACCAAAACGTTTTTACGTTTCCAACTTCTATTTTTTAAACGATAGTAACTACTGTACAACACCCACACAATCAAAAATTTATAGCTTGTATTTCGCAATGCACACGATGCGTTATTCTAAAATAGCGCACGTTTGAGTATGAAGGCGTTACAACTCCACAACAATGCATCCCACAAGAAAAAGGTTATTATGAATTTTGTGGGTCTTTTATTCTCAACTTTACATTTGCATCAAAACGTTAAAAAAAAAATTTGCGTCAAAAAATATTAAAAATGTCATTTTTGGAAACTTTGACTGCCCTCTGCTTTTTGCGCCTTTGGCCGCAGTACAGTAAGTACATTAGGTAATTTCTAAAGAATATTGTGTTCTGCAATTTTTGTTCAAAAAAATTTTGCCCGACCAACAATTTACGCAAAAAATCGTTTACCAAAAAATTTTTGGTTTTAGATTCGTCGCATGCCCCACTAACGAGTTATCAAATAAAATAGCCTCGCGTATTTTTTTCCAAAAAAAAACACTTTTTCGTTGACTGTTCTATATCATTTAGGGGAGAGTTACCCAAGATGGGACAGTCTCCTAAGAAAGGACATGTTAATAAATTGATAAGTTTAGCACTACAGCGCCATCTAAATATTTGTAAGTTAACTCCCCATGGTAGACACATTTATTTTAAAAGTTGCCTCAGTTCCAATATCTATAGCCGGTAGTGATGGTAGTTTGGCGATTCTTGTAAAAATATTAAAATATTTCAAAAAGAGAAAATAACATCGAAAACGTAAGTTACCTTTAATTTATCTAAGACCGTCAATCAGAGCAGACTTTATAGTGTAGTTTACCATAAATTCGCTTTACATTTATCGCGTTAATATTTTTAGGTTAAATCGCATTCATAATTGGCAACATTTCTCAAGATGGGACATAGTCGAGATTCCTAAGTTGAGACGTCCCATTTTGAGAAACTGTTCTTATGCAATACAACTGTTGATCCCCTCCTTTGTATGTCGTAATTGCAGATGCCTAAAATAGATCGCTACTACAAAAGAAAAACAGATCGTGGAAAATGGTCGGCTCAAGACATGTTAGAAGCTATTAAGAAAGTTCGCAACAAAGGGTTATCAGTTCGGCAGGCCGCAGAACAGTACAATGTTCCGAAAAGTGCATTGCAAAGAGTCACAAACAAAAATAAAATTGTGACAGAAAATGAAAAATATCTAGGACGATTGAGGCAGGTCTTCTCTGAGGAACAAGAAAACGAGATTATGGAGTATATCCTCCAAATGGAAATGAGATTTTTTGGAATTACTTATTCAGAACTCCGTCGATTAGCGTTTGATTTTGCCACTGTCAATAATATTCCTAATAATTTCAACAAAGATGCTAGAATGGCCTCTAAGAAATGGATTTACGGGTTTTTGCGTAAACACAAAAATATTTCTCTAAGAAAACCCGAAGCAACATCTTATGCTAGAGCCACGGGCTTTAACCAAAATGCAGTTCGAATTTTTTTCAAAAATCTTGAAGGTATTTATGAGAAATATAAACTCACGCCAGATCGAATATGGAATATCGATGAAACCGGTGTAACAACCGTTCAGAAATTTCCAAAAATTCTTGTTGAAAAGGGTAAAAAGCAGGTAGGTAGACTTACGAGTGCCGAAAGAGGAGTGAATGTTACTATTGTTAGTTCTATGAGTGCAACCGCAAATTTTCTGGCACCTGCGTTAATTTTCCCCCGTAAGCGAATAAAAGCTGAGCTGATGGACAATGCACCTATTGGAAGTCCAGCTTTTCCACAAGACAAAGGTTGGATGGATTATGACGTGTTTTTGCAGTTTATGAAATATTTTGTTGAGCAAACTAGACCGTCGAAGCAGCAGCCAATTCTTATTATCTTGGAGGGTCATAATTCGCATACAAAAAGTTTAAACGTCATAAACTTTTGCCGTGAGAATAATGTCATTTTATTGTGCTTACCGCCCCACTGCACACATAAAATGCAGCCGTCAGACGTTTCGTATTTTAAATCGTTTATGAGCTCTTACGATATCTATATTACTAGGTGGTTAAAAAATCATTGTGGTCGCACTTTCGGACGGTATCAAATCGCAGGAGCGGTTGCAGAAGCTTTTGGCAAAGCATCAAGCGTACAGACTGCCGCAAACGGTTTTCGCAGAGCCGGAATCTGGCCATTCAATGACCAGGTATTCCAGGACTGGGAATTTTCTGCGTCAGAAACAGCAAAAAAAAATATTAATTCGACAGACAAAATGGAGAACCAACACCACTGCCTACTTTAAATATAAATCCATACGAAGATCCTACTCCTTCTACCTCAAGGGTGCATAATATTTCACTTACACCTGGAAAACATCATAACAGTGACTCTGAAGAAGAGCTTCCATTGTCAACCTTTGTCAGTAAGCGTAAAATAAAAAGCATTGATAATATTAAGCTTTCCTCTTCTAAGATCAAAATAATTGATATCAGACCCCTACCAACGACAAAAGAAAAACAGAAGAAGAAGAAGGCATCTTCTAGAAGGTCCTTGAAATCTACGATTCTGACAGAATCACCTTACAAAAATGAATTAGCAGCTTTGCAGACCCAAAAATCCGCGAAAAACATCAAAACAATCAAGAAAGTAGTTGTTTTCAAAGGCAAAAATAATCAAGGCGTAAATAAATCAAATTGCAACCAGAATAAGTCTAATATCAATGAAGGTGTTGATGATTCAAGTTGCATCGTGTGTGGAGAAAAGTACGTGGGTAGTGAGGAGGACTGGTATAACTGCCATAAATGTTTAGAGTGGGCTCATGAGTCTTGTGGAGTCATAGATGACCTGTATTTCACATGTGCCGGATGTGAAGTGTGATGTCTCATCTTAGGTAACCCATTGACCCATCTTAAGAGGCTGGTCTCCCAAGACGGGCCCCTTGCTTTGTTTTTTTTAACGTAGAAAATAAGACATTTTGTTTATTTGTGATTAAATTCCTTACCAAAAATTGTTTGTGTTTGAAATAAATGTTTGTTTACTTATCACAATGTTTGTCTATTATACTTAGTTTTTGAAATATTGATTTTCGGAAAAAATCATCCCATCTTGGGTAACTCTCCCCTACTTATTAGTATGAGTTATTATATGTACTAACAAGTGGGTTGGAAACCATTTGATTTCTTCCCCATTTTTAATTTTCAGTTCCAATTTATATATCATATATAACAAATAATTAATAACAGAAAAAAACGTTTATCCCTCAGATTTTATAAACAAATGTAATTGCAATTGTAATTGGAAAAGTAATTGTCAACTACATTTTATATGCAATTGTAATTATCAGTAGAATTCCTTTATTAATTTCTTGTATTATGTAATAGTAATTAATTACTATTTGAGAGTAATAGCCCAGGTCTGTACAAAACTCTTAAGAAGCTTATTTGAACAATTCTTATCCAGGCAATTTCTCATCATTTCTCAAGTACTTATTTCACAATACGCCAACCACCACGTTCAAGAAAGTAGTATGGTAAGCACCACAATTAATTATATAATATATTTTATTTGAAAATTAATTATATTCTGACAAAAGAACATATAAAAGTAAGCAAAAACGTCTGCTTCGGAATAGGATAACACAATTCGAATCTTGCCTAAGATTTTACGAAATAAATAACTAATCTAACCAACATACAGACACTTAGTACTTTAAGCGTCTCACGTCAAGTAAAAGGAAAGCAAAATAATTATAACCTTAAGCTTTGCAGTCTGTTACAAGCAAAATTTAAATTACAGAACATATACTAGCAATGCTTCCAGTCTGAAGGCAACACGGCAGCGGAACATGTCTGAAACACGTATATCTACTGCGAATATCCTTCCGCTTGGAATTGTACACTGATATTACCTCTCTCCTATATTCATTGCTCGCATCCTGAGAGTAGTCCGGCTAGAAAATTCACTGGACTACTACATATTAGTATCGGTAAAAATAGCGATATCTACAAATGAAGGGTTGAACGTAACTATCAGTTTTTTTTCCGTGCCGTTTGTCGTGAGCTGGAACAGTGTATTTCTCTTTGTAAAATGTCTATAATCGAACAGCTGTTTCTGAACATTAGATTGCAACTGGTGCAGGTCGTGCATGAAAAGTTTCTAAAGGTTTTTCGGGTTAAATGAATTTTGTATGTATGCATTTGACCAGATGCAGAAAAAGTTTTAGTTTTACATAATTTTCAATTAACTCGTAACTGACTAACTACTATTATTGGTCTTTTAATGTGGGCACTACAGAATATTCGTATGCGCATGTGCTACCGGAATGTTTTATATAAAAGTTGTTCTTTCTGAATTAAGTTTTACATATATTTATTGCGTTAATAGATATGTGTGGAATCATTGCTTATTTTACTTTACTTTTTTACTTTAATTTAAGAAGCGAGACCTGTAGTAGTAGTCATGTGTGCGATACGAACGACTACTGCTTTTGCCCGTACGATTGCCGTATGTATGTATTGAAAATGTAATAAAGAAAGGTTTTATATTTAAACGGGACAGCTAGTCGTAAAAGGAAACAATTATTACTAATCATAACAAATTTAAAATATTTTCATGACACAAAAATTTATTGTGATGGAAAACAAGCATATCTCTCCGAGATATTGATATAATAAAACGAGTTGTGGGTGTAAAGATGAAATTATAAGCAATGCTAAAACCATTTAACTCTTATTTATTTGATACGTTTTGAGCTGGGCTTTTCATTTTATCTCATCTATCGTTTACAGTTTTGCAATATGTAGCACTTGCTATCTGTAACATTTTATCACAACAAGAAACTTAGAGAGACGCTCTCTCTGTGTTGTAACTACCAGCAGAATGTAATATGAGGAATACGTCACTACCTTCAGGCCTTGTTTTTCATGGAGGAAAACATAATTTTCGAAATACATAGAAAATTTGATTATATAAAAGTTTTACTATATCTATTAGATTACAAGTATAACATATGATATTTCATAACACATAACTAAACACAATTAAATGTATATAGAACAAATGTAAGGAAATCATATACAGGGTTAGTAAAAAGTCCCGGAACGGTCGAATAACTTTGTTATTTGAAAATTATGATTTCTGAAATTTGGTATGGGGGTATAGTTAATATAAATGCATTTTATGCAATACAGTTAATATTTTTTTCACTTCCGGTTTAATCGGCAATACCTCCAACTTTTTTTTTTAAATGGAACGCCCAGATTTTTTAACACTTTTGAATGCAAAATAAAAAACTACGTTCAGGAAGTATTAAGATGTTTATTTTTATTCACAAGAAAACAGTTAAAAAATTAAAAAAGTGTCCTAATACAGAAAAATCAAGATACCTGTCTATTCAGGTTGCGATTACAATAATTGTTCAAAATGCTTTCCATTTACAATTTGACAAAAATGTAAACGGTCAGTAAAATTTCTTATTGAATTTTGTATTTGTTCTGGAGTGATGCGATTGGCTTCTTGAACTATTCTCTCTTCCAATTGTTCAAGATTATGGGGACGATTTTTGTACACTTGACATTTCAAGTGACCCCAAAAGAAAAAATCTAATGGCGAGAGATCTGGCGAACGTGCTGGCCATTCGATTGCTCCTCTACGTCCGATCCAACGTCCCGGAAAAATTTCATTCAAATAATCGCGGACATTATGGGCAAAATGGGGGGGAGCTCCATCTAGTTGAAACCAAAAATGTGCATTAGGGTGATCACCTATGTTTGCATTTGGAAAGAGGGTCGCAAGTGCTGGAACAACCTCATTTCGCAATAAATTTAAGTAGACGTTGCCAGTTAAATTTCCTCTTATAAAAAATGGTCCTATGATGTTGTTTCCAACAAGACCAGCCCAGACATTCACCTTTTGAGGACGCTGTGTATGGACTTCTTCAATCCAATGCGGATTTTCAATTGATCAGTAGCGACAATTATGTCTGTTCACAGTGCCGTTGAGACAAAACGTTGCCTCATCTGAAGAAATGATGTGATCTAAAACATTAGGCTGCTGCTCGATCAATTCCGTCATTGTTTCGCATAATTGTAGTCTACGATCTGGATCATCTTCAGTTAACTCATGGACGGGATACATTTTATAGGCTTTCATTCTTGCTGATTTAAGAATATTATGAGCAGATTTTTGAGAGATCTCATGAATTTGACCTAATTCTGTTGTGGATACGTGATGATTTTCTTCCACTGTAAGTAACACATTCAAAATAGTTTCTTCATCTGTTCTGTTAATGAACGTCCCCTTCTAGGTAAATCCTTCACCTGACGAAAGACTTCAAACTTTTAAATTGTTCGGCATATCGTACTTTTACTAATGTGACGATCCGGATAAACATTATTAAACAAAATACGAACCTCTTCAAAAGAACGTTGACTATCACCGTACCCACGCATCATTAATATCTCAATTCGTTCTGATTCAGTAAGTTTTACTGTCATTTTCAAATGTGTCAATGTCTAAAATAAGTAAATTTATAGCGATGCAAAAGTTAAAACGCTTTTAAAATTGTCAAATGTGACGGTAAAAAGAATGCAAACACTAAACAACAACTTTTTTCAAAGGTACCTTGATTTTTCTGTATTAGGACACATAAACATCTTAATACTTCCTGAACGTAGTTTTTTATTTTGCATTCAAAAGTGTTAAAAAAATCTGGGCGTTCCATTTAAAAAAAAAAAGTTGGACGTATTGCCGATTAAACCGGAAGTGAAAAAAATATTAACTGTATTGCATAAAATGCATTTATATTAACTATGCCCCCATACCAAATTTCAGAAATCATAATTTTCAAATAACAAAGTTATTCGACCGTTCCGGGACTTTTTACTAACGCTGTATATTATAAGCATTAATATATAACTACCTTTACCTAAACAATGACAAGTACTCGTTAAGAGTATATATACAGGCTGGTAGTTAAATCTACATATTAAAGGACATAGTAGAACAGCTCATATATAATAGATTTACTCATATTTGCCTTATACAAAAGTCAATAGTTTTCGAGAGATTTTTTATTTTTTTTGAAATCCATTACTTACTCTTACTCATATTTCAGGCTAAAGAAAACAATAAATCTGTTTTTCAGGTTCCCTAGCTAAAAGATCCATTAAGACACATTATGTATCAAAAGTTACATCAAATACTTCGAAAAAATAAAAATGGAAAGCTAAAACTTCCTAACCACCATTACCTGCGAAATCAATTAGTAACGTATTAAATTTAGGCACAGGTGCACCTTTGAACTTTAACTTTAACCATCATTTGAACTTTATTTTGGGCAAGATACATTCCATAAGTAGTCATTAATTAACTTGTATCTCCCTTTTATTGAATACTCCCAATTATAATAATTAATAAAACACCCTTGAAAATAGCCAATCCTTTCCTAATGCAGACGCGAGCTAGTTTTCGTTCCTGTATTTCTACTTGTAATACTATTTCGCAACATTACTTACCAAATAAGGTAGAAACATATACGTCTGTGGCTACTAACACATAACAAACATGTTCGTGTTTAATTTACACAATTCAACATTTTATATCTTTGACACACAGTCAGTTAGTATTTTTTGTGTGATGAGATTAGACGTACGTCTAAGATACATCTAGGCCTTCTGATAAACCTACATGAATAACAGCTCTACTCCTAATTTACTATTACTCTTTTAATTACACATTTTGCGACGATATTATTTGTGTATGAAATTAAAGACTGTTTATGAGAGACCTTTTAATTAAACTACGTAGTAAGAAGCGGCTGTTCTATGCTTAAATGTTTACATGTTTACGTTTACGTCTTTCACATTTGCATTCTTTCGATGTTAGTGATATTTAAACAGAAAATCATAATCAGTAACATCTCTTAACATACTTATTTAGATGCGCTCCTTCTCGTGCTAAAAAAAAATTACTTTCTTTAAACCAAGGTATCTGGTTGTATCTAATTCTATCGTCAACAAGAAGAATATCCAGTTTATCATTATTTTTGTTGTGAATGTTTCTAAATATTTAGACATTAACATCACAATTGTTGCCTAGCCAGAACACAATTTTCTAAAACAAAGTAATTGCCAGCAGATTCAGAAGATAATATATCATTTAAAAAACTCAACCATGTCATTAATGAAAAGAATAAATAAATAGGTCCCAATAATGATCCCTGAGACATTTTTCTTAGCAATTTTGTCCATCATTTTTCTTGTGTTAAAAAATATTTTATTTAAATTATTATCCAGAATAATTTTATAGTTTGTATAGACTGATGCAAACTCTTAAGGTGATTATCTAGCTACCAATTTTTTTTTATTTGTATTTCTGTAAGGTATTAATATTTTTAATAATATTCCGCAAGATGAAGTAGTAGGGGAGAGTGGGGTAAGATGGCGACAGTAAGGGGAAAAAATCATAGAGTATAAGTACAAGTCTAATATTAAGTAAGAAACGTAACAGTATCATCACCATTGTCTAAGGAACAAAATACAGTATTCGCTTATCTAAAAACAAAATCCAAAATCTTACAAAAAAAAGTTTTGGGAAATATTTAGTTTCGTCATACCCTCAGAGATGGGAAAGTTCACGAGCATAATGGGGTAAGAAGGCGAACTTAACATAAATCACACTTAAAGCCTCCTTTACCCGAATAGTCAGAACAGGCCTCATGCCACCAACTGGAACATGTGCCACACTGAATCCACTCCTCTGTTGGAGGGTCAACATATGCTTCTTCACATCCAGGACATGATACATCCTGTACATCCTCTGCGATTCCAAGAGTTCCAACATTTGCACATTTTCTTTTGTACTTTGTCGACGTTAATTCCTTTGATATAGAAACTTTTCGTTTTTTGGCATCCTTTTTTTTTCAGTTCGTTGTGTTTTTCTTCTAACTGCTGTTTTATTGGGGTGCTGGTTAAAACCGATGAAACCATTTTACGGCTTTTCCGTTTCTCATTTCTTTCGGCTTTGGGAAATGGCCTGATACTGTACGGAGAAACTGCGTAACCACAGCTAGATTTTGGAGAATCCTGATTCATCTGGGTCACTTTATTTAGAGTCGAATCCTTTTGAAGTTTGATTTGCTTGAAGCTCTTTGGTAGGAGTTGAAGGAAGCTCAAAAATTGTATTCGAGTGACATAAATTGGCCAGTGGAGCATCCTCATCATCATCATCATCGGACGAGTCATCCTCTGAAGCATGTTGAGAAGTTGTAGGATTTTGTTCTTCTGACACCAATTCTCTATTTTTTGTTTCTGCCGGTGCAAATTCGTCGTCAATAAATACTGATGGATCATACGGTTCAATGCCGCACTTCTGAAAAGCTTTAACACCTGTTCCTACAGTTTCCGCTTTGACATATGCCTAACAGAAGAGCAGGCCTGGCTCATGTAGGTTTTTAGTAGACCGAGGAGGCCAACATCAAGAGGTTGTAAACGGTGTGAGGTGTCGGGTGGTAAACCCAACATCACGATGCCATTTTCTCGACAAAAGTTAATACCATCTAGAGAAATATGAGAGGAGTGATTGTCTACAATAAGTAGAATTGGTTCTTCAGGTGAAGGTTTGGCATGTTTAGCAAAATGTTGCAAATATTTTAGAAAATCTTCACTGGACATTCACCCATTTTTTGAGCTGTCCTGTCAGAACCTGGAGGAGTTTTATATAACAGTTCCTCTCTCATACGAACACGACCAAACACAAAAAAAGGTGGAATGAATTGACCACTGGCACTCATAGCACAGGCTACAGTTGTATTTTTCCCTCGTTCAGCACTGACAATTTTTGAGACACGCCTGTTTTCCAGTTGCACTTAGGACCTTTGGCAGCTTGCTAGGGACTGTTGATATGCCCGATTCATCGGCATTATAAATTCTGTTGGGTGTGAATCCATACTTTAAACGAACTTCGAATTTTCGAAAAACTTGGAAACGGAGACCCGATTAAATCCCATAAGACGACCTACAGCTGTTGCTTCAGGGGTTCTCAAGCTGAGCTTGTACTTTGACATAAACGAGAACAGCCAGTCTTTGCCAGCCATTTTCGAAATTCTGGAAAATCTTTGCTCTATGTGATTCTTTTCAGCAAAATCATAAGCAAGTTTTCTTAGGCTGATTCCAGGAAGACCGAATCCTTTTCTGTCCACTTCTTTTATATATTCCAATAGAATTTTAGACTGTTCTTCATTAAATGTATGCTTAAATCGACCTCCGTGGGGAGGAATTACTTCACCATTGTCTATTTTTTAACATAACGCCGCAGTGTAGCTTCAGGTATGTCGTATTGAACAGACACACTGTAACATGACCTACCATCCCTGATTTCTTGTATTGCTGCAATAAGTGCATCTTCATTCCAAGAGCGTCTAGTAGTTTTTCTTTCGTATTTACGCGGCGTTCTGTAAAAATGTAGAAAAGAGTAAAAGCCGTCACAGTGGGGTAAGATGACGAACTCGTCAACTTATCCCAGTCATCTTACCCTTTGAGGTTAGGGAAATGATCTTCATTCAAATTTGGGTTGCTTAGCAATGCCAGTTCAAATCAGTGCAACATATATGTTCAGTACAGTGTCCAATATACAAATAATGCAGCAATGTTTTGCAGCTTACCTTTTATTCTCCTGAAACTGCTATTTCCGTTACACTGAAACTTGCAACAAACACTCGCTATTCGAAAAACATCTACAGCATGCTTTAAAACCTACCATTTCCAAACAAATCTTTGTGAGTTACTTTGTCCGTGGCTAACAGATAGCAGTGTAGTAAATTAAAGCAGACATCCACGTGTACCACTAAACTGTGGTTGTTCGTCATCTTACCCCACTCTCCCCTATAAATACATTCCTTAATTTATGAAATAGTATATTAAATAGACAAGTAAAGGGAATGGTTTTTGTATGCTATACGATTACATATTTATCTAGCATTGATAATGAGAATTTTGAAAACAATATTGTATATTCCCCAGTTCTTTAACACAAATCTCTAAGGAATCGCCGTTTGTCCACTACTGCAGCGCTGGCGTAAGTATTAAGTAACACAGTTTCATAAATATTATGCCTGGTACATTTAATCTGCTGCTAAATTTCCCTTCTATTTTCAAGCAGGTTTAAAATCCAATAAGATCAACGTCGGAAGACGATACCAAAATCTCCGAATTTATTAAAGCATCACAGGAAATAATCATATGCATGGTATATAGGGTGAAAAGCAATTACTCATTAGCTCTAAGCTCTGAAGCTAGAGGAGCATCTCAAAGCTCTAACGATGTCTTACGTTCAGTAAACGCAATTCACTAAAGTAAGATTTTATACTCAGATTTTGCATCAAAGGGGATGTGCACATGTTCTTAAATAATTTTGTCGTAAAAAATTAATTACCGGAACAAAATTGGAAAAAATATTTACTTTTCGTTGGTGTATATTTTACTAAGGTAGGTTACAGGATTTAGTGAATTACGAAGTAATATACAAGGTGTCCCAGCTAAGAATTCGGGGTCATATATCTCCATAATTATTGTACGATTTCTTTTAAAATTTAAAATGTAGATACTTTATTGAATGAGTATTTTTCTGTTACTTTTGAAATTAGTGAAAGTTTCAAAATGTAATTTTCACTCATCGTTCTTTTTTTTTTCAAATTCCACGAAAATATCTTTAGTGGAGTATCTATGGGTGTTCTGTGAGTTTAATTAAAATTTAATAACAGGAAATAAAAGCTAGTTGAATTCACGTTTTAAAGACTATGGTTATTTCAGTATAGCGCAACAGTTATAAAAATTCGTTCAATAATAATGGAGATATATGATCCGAAAGTCTTAGCTGGGACATATATATGGCAGGTAGAAAAAGGAAACAGATATTTCTTCAGTAGGATTTTCTCATTGTAGTACAATGAAAAACGAATTTACTCGCCATTGTTGTAAAATCACATTCGACACTATTCAAAAATATTAACAAATATAGTAACAAGGGTATGCAAAATAATCAGCTATAATAGTTATCTATATGTATAGAAGAAATGTCAAATATTTATATGTAGTAAACTTGTATATGCCATTTTTGTCATCTCATTCGGTAAATTAGACTGCGTTCATCATAACAATCTGATTAATAAGTTGTAGACGAAGAAGTGGATGCTTAACTGGTCAGCGTCGTATTTGTCAGATCGAATAAAGTATATTGGGTCACATATCAAATCCATCAAGAAGATATCCATCAGTAACTGAAGGGGTTCCGCAGGAAACATTGAGACCCTTTCTTTTATGCTCTTTTATTAATCACATACATATTCCACTTTTTGAAACACGTTGTGATGCTGATGATTGTTGTACTAAAAAAGGGCATACTACCATCTGAAACTACCGTCAGTAATTTCTTGAAAAAAATCACAACCTCTTGTGTACTGTATGGCCGATCTTCGACCATTCTTTAGCCAGTATCAACTTCTTACTCTGAAAATAATTGTAACACTGCTAGACTGCGCTTTTGAAAGCAAGAACTCCGCATTCAATGGGACGTTCACTCTCACTTAAGTATACAAGTACCATGAGACCTCAATATCTGAAATTTTCTTAGGTTTGAAAGTGTTTTAATTCTGTAAATTGATGAAATTTAACAGTTGAAGTGTAGGGTACTACTTAAAAGTGGGCCAACGCGGCATGGTCGCTTTAGGTTTTCATGTTTTATTTAGTTTTTTTTTTTTTATGATAAAGAGTTAGGAACACCATGCACAATCGAAAATTGTATTGTTTAAAGTTCATACTTGTTTGTGAAAATATTTACAATTTTTTTTAATACCTATGTTACTTGGGCCAACTTTCCCCTTACTCAGGGTATGTTGTCCCATGGACTGATGCAGGTAGACCCTCAAAAAATTTTGTAGCTGAATTTGATGTAGGGAAATGTGTGTAGCAAAAAGTATTACATATCAATTAACAGCTTTTATTTTATCGAAGCATTTAAGTACAGAGGTTACATTTAGCTTAGAGATTAGTCACTTTCTTCATCTAAAGGGACTGAAGGATCATCACGTTTTTTTCAACACAAGTCATATGTGCCCACCGCTGGCAGCTTGAACACTGAATCAACTCTGCACCTTAAAGGCTCTTTGAGTAGGGTTTGAGGCATCTAAGGCACAAGGCATCCTCTTCATGCATGGCCAAAATGATCCGTTTTCGATGGGCCAACCTGCCCTATCGCCTTTTTCAGAGTATAAGTGATTTTCTTCTTAGCCCATCAACAGATACTGAGTAATACTAAATACTAAAATAATCCTTATAGTGACAGCTTCAAACATAGTACTTACCAACAGCAATACCGTCGAACGTTGAGGAACTCAAACGCATCAAACGAACTGTTGCAAATTACTTATCAGAATTCGAAACAAATACTCTACATCATCAACTATGGTTTGACAGGTGTGACACTTCTGTGGCAGGAAGGGGCACGTATTACCAATCCTCGCCCTTATTCCCAGCACACTCAAGAGCACAGATCAAATCAGATAGTTCAGTTATATGGGCGGTTTTATCCGATGCATTATTTTTACAGCATTGTGATTAAGTATCATACTGATCCGTCATTACTACGAAAACTAGCAAATGGCACGCAATTTTATTACAATGTGGTGATCATGTATTAAACCCTAATTTGTAATAAAATTTATTTCGGATTTCCCGCTACAAAACACATTTTGATTCGCCCGCTATTTGCTTGCTATTATTGAAAACAGCAATTTTTGATGTCAGCGCCATCTATATTTGGCTTTTTGCCGATCCAGAACGCGGATAAAGATATTGCGTTGACTGCGCCATCTCATCAGATCTCTGCTCAAGGGACTAGTGCGTGCATTAACTCGATTGGGGCAACTTGCCTCTATGACCAACATGCCCAGATCTACCCTACTTTCCTGACGTACTGAAGTATCATATAAGTTAACACCTGAATATACCGGGTGTCTGTTTAAGCTCTGCAACCGTTTATCGTACAACCTCGCGGAAAAAGTCTTGATAGTAAAATGGACGACGGAAATTACAACTAAAATATTTTTAAGTTTCCAAAATAATCGCAAGGGGGCGCAATTCTCAAGTTAAATTAAAAATTCGAAAATTTTTCATTAAATTATAGATTAAGATAGATAGAAAATTTTTCTAGCAAAATTTTTAGACGTTTCTATACAACTTTCATTTGAAAATTTTTGATCTAACTCCCATACGAAGGGAAGAGGGAAGGGGGGTATGTCTGTGTACAAAAGTCGCTATAATTTTGGTTTGCACAAACGGATTTTAATGTTTCTGGGCTCATTAGATAGAGAATCTTACAAAGAATTGAAGGACATGTAGCACGAAATTACGTGGTTGTCAAAGAAAATAACAGGGGGCGCTGTTCTCAATGTATATATATTACTTGTTTTTTCTTTAAAATTTTAAATGGAACGGCATATTTTTAATATAGTAATATTGAAGCACATAAAAAACTGAAGAGAATGATGAAAACCGGAAGTTGCTACCTTTTTTCTTGACAAAGATATAGTCATACGAAGACAATCCAAAAAAATAAACAATTTTTAATATAAATTTATTCATTCATTGTGAGTAATAACTTTATTTTAATTTTAAGTGTAACTAGAGAGTGTATAGTTCGCTTTCACTTGAATTTTCATCATAGTCTTCCATAAATGTATTTATTTCAATCTTCTCACCGATTTTTTATTTCTTGCATATGTTACATTAGATTCTCTTCTTAAATGTTTCAAATTCTCTAGCTATTTTTAAATTTCATGTCTTGCCTTTTTAGACATTGAAATAAAATAATAATAATAATGATAATAATAATAATAATAATAATAATAATAATATGTCTTTATCACCCAACTGATTTAGGTAGATCTAATTATAAGAAAACAGCAAAAATAATTTCCATAACTCATGAACTAAGTAGACAATAACGAGAAAAAAAAACAATATAATATAATGCATTAGTTATAATCAAATCATTTACTTATTAGTAACGAAAGGGTATACAAATTGATATCTAAATCATCCCCGCCTGAAATGAAAGTAAATAAAAGAACCTATTATATACCTAAACATAATTAAGGAAATGTATTGACCAAGTAATATAAAGGAAAAGAAAATATATTTAAATCAGAAAGTACAAAAAAAAAAATAAGAAGAAACTTCAACTTAACAAATGTTCAAAGTGTTCACCTTCATTTCCAATACACGTTTATTTGTCGATTAGTAGAGAGCAGAGTTACTTCCATTTCGGAGGCAGCAATTGTTGAACTCGACTTTTTGTGATAAACTATGTCTTTTATTCTGCCCCATAAATAAACATCAAGAACATCTGGCAAGGTGAATAAAAACTCAATAATGTCTTCTTTCGGGATAATTTAGGGAATATTTCCCCGAAGCAAGAATGCATTTTCAAAGCATTGAAAATACATTCTGATCATGTCATCTTCAACGTTAGAATACGACATTTTACAAACTTAGTAATTATGTGCAGGTGTCCAAAAAGGCTTTATTTGCTAAATACGTACAAAATGTTTAACTACAAGTGACACTAATATCTTTGCATTTCGATTTTCATGGCGTACCATGGAAATCTCATCGTAATGCAATTTAGTATCACTGTGCATGCCATGTTGTATGATAAAAATTTTAAAAAAAGCAAACTACTCTGTTCACTATTATTACTTTATTTCAATGTTGGAAAGGATAAAAAATGATATTTGAAAAATAATAGCTAGAGTATTTAAAAACATTTAAAAGGAGAATCTAACGTAACAGATGCAATGAATTAAAAAATCGATAAAAAGATTGAAATAAATACATTTAGCGAAGAGTATGATGAAATTGCAAGTGAAAACGTACTATACACTGTCTACCCTATTAAAATTAAAATAAAATTATTACTCCCAATAAATAAATAAATTTATATTTAAAGAGTTTTATTTTTCTGGATTGTCTTCGTATGACTATATCTTCGTCAACAAAAAAGGTAGCAACTTCCGGTTTTCATCATGCCCTTCAGTTTTTTATGTGCTTCAATATTACGATATTAAAAATTTACCGTTCCGTTTGAAATTTTAAAGAAAAAACAAGAAATATACATACATTGAGAACAGCGCCCCCTGTTATTTTCTTTGACAACCACGTAATTTTGTGCTACATATCCTTCAATTCTTTGTAAAATTCTCTATCTAATGAGCCCAGAAACATTAAAATCCGTTGGGGCAAACCAAAGTTATACCTACTTTTGTACGCAGACATGCCCCCCTCCACTCACCCCTTTGTATGGGAGTTAGATCAAAAAGTTTCAAATGAAAGTTGTATAAAAACGTCTAAAAAGTTTGTTAGTAAATTTTTTAATCTATTTTAATCTAGAATTTAATGAAAAATTATCGAATTTTTAATTCATGTTGAGAATTGCGCCCCCTTGCGATCATTTTGGAAACTTAAGAATATTTTTGTTGTAATTCCCGTCATCCATTTTACCATCTAGATTTTTTCCGCGAGGTTGTACGATAAGCGATTACCGAGATATGGCCGGTGGCCGAGCTTAAATAGACACCCGGTATATCAAAAATACGAGATTTAAACTCGTAAAGATGTTAAATAAATATTATTATTATTAAATCAAATTAAATTAAGCAAACAGTACAAATTACAAGGAACAATTATTAAGAATGTCATGACCTCAAACTGATACGCATTCAACGCATAAATCCCCACTTCAATTCATATTTTTTCCAATTTTTTTATAATAAATTTGGCAATGTCTACAATATTAGACGTCAATAACGGACTTTGTCACTTCGATGAGACAACCAGTATATGAAAATATATACTATCTAAGAAGCTCGTATGCATTTCACAAATAAATAAACGTCATAAATTTGCATCCATAATTTTTTTCAATATAAAAATGTATAGTCCGTTGCACTAAATAATAATAAATCTACAATATCTATTATACCTGTCATGACATGCAAAACACTGTAACAAATAAGTAATAACACAGAGTACATAAATCAATATTATAGACTTTTCTAGCATAAATACTCTTAATGTATGAATTCCCACAGTCATTTTCACATAAGTAAGCAATTTATATGACAAATTGCTCTATAAAAGTCGTATTCGCGATTAATAACACCCATGTTTTACACGTCGTCAATAACAAGAAAGACATAAAGAGTTTCTCTGAATGTAGTGGCATTTACAATTTTGAAATAACGTTCAGGCGTCTTCTGAATAACACTAATATCACCGAGCAATACTTCCTTTCTGAAAGCAATTGAACCAATCACATTCTCGACAGGTAATAATGTCGCCGAAAATTTTGTTTCTGACATCAATAGATATGTGGTAGAAGTCGTTTTTAGTACTAGTTAATGTTTGCAAATATGACGTTTTTTATTGCTTTTCATGATAAATTGGACAATTATGAATATTAGAGGTTGTAGAGGGTTGTTCTGAGAAGGTAGGGGAGAGTGGGGTAAATCTGAACACGGGGTAATTACGAACGTAGTGAATGCTACATGCTAGAAGAACATGCGCTTTTATTGTGTCTACACTCAGAGTTGTTTGTTTTTCCAAAATGTTTTTCATTTTCTTTTGTGATTTTATCAAATTGCAATTTCATTATTATCAGTAGATAAAGATGTTAGAGAAGTTATTACATCACAGAATTTCTCCAATTATGGAAAATATCTTTCCCATAGAGCAAGCTGGTTTTAGACCAAATCGTAATTTCTCTGATCAAGTATTAGCTTTAACAAATTATATAGAGAATGGTTTACAAAAGAATTTGAAAACAGGAATTAGTTTCATTGATTTAACAGCTGCTTATGATACTTTTTAGTTAGATGGATTATTTTCAAAATTATATAATGTGTTGCTAATGGTAATTTAATTAAACTTATGGAAAATATGTTTACAAATCGTAAATTTAGAGTTTTTATCAATGGAGAAAGTAGAAAATTTAAAATATTATATAATGGTTTACCTCAAGGATCGGTATTATCTCCTCTTCTCTTTAATCTATATACAAGTGATTTACCAGATACAACTTCTAGAAGATTCATCTACGCTGATGACATGGCAATTACTTATCAACATAATAGTTTCAATGAAATTGAATTTAATTTAAATGAAGATCTATTGATTCTGAGTGATTATTTTAGAAAATGGAGGTTATGTCCCAACCCATCTAAGTCAGAAGTTTCTTGTTTCCATCTTAAAAATGTTGGTAAAGTAGATATTCAGTTAAATTGTACACGTCGAATTGTTACGGGCACAGTAACATCTACTCAATTTCCTTGGCTCAACGTTCTGGATAACATTTATCCTCATCTGTTAAGAAGAAAATTAGCTTTAAAACGTTGTTGGAATAAAAATCAAAATTTTCCTAATTTATATTTGATTACTGAAAATCAGAACTTACCACCTTATAGATTGAAATCACGTACTCCAATTTGGAAGGAAGATTTCCTAAATCAACAATTTTCGATTAATGACTTCTGGAAATCTATTTGATTAGAATGTCAAGTGTTTAATTAACAATTAATAGATGACCCTTTGATTGAAATGCTTGGCTTTACACAACCAAGAAAAATTTAGTGTAAGTTAAATCCTCTTAGAACGGGTCATGGAAGGTGCAATAGTATGTTGTTCAAGTGGAATGTGATTGCGAGTCCAGCTTGTGATTGCGGAGCTGAGATTGAAACAGTTAAACATATTGTTGAAAAATGTCCTCCAGCTAAGTTTGAATTTGGATACACAGATTTACATATCCAAAGGATACTTGCATCTTAACAACTAAAGACCTTTACTTTTTGTGGCACTGTAATGGAGGTTTTTTATTCTGCAGGTTTTTCCCTTCATCCTAGATCAAAATGTGCAGTGTTTTAAAGGGCCCCTGCAGTTATTTCTACTTTTGTTACATAATTTATATGTTTCTTTTTTTTTGTACCTGCGATATTTATAGCTCCCCGTTTAGTCTATCTTTCGAAAGTACCTGGTTAATATTATTATTTATTAATTTTAAATTGTAACTTAATATCTTATGATAATTTCATATTTTGTATGTACAACTTCCACTTTGTGAGACTGCATTTCACGTAAAGTTTATCCAGTGCTATATTATGAATATTGACGAGTTGCCAAAGTTTCTTTATTCCATATTGTTCCTAGCCTTATTGGTAGTAACCCTGTCGTGGTTTGCATTTTCTTTATGTTGACTTATTCGATTGATTTCCCGGTTCCAAGGAGGAATATTAAAATCACTGCGTAATACATTTGCTGTCTGGTTTGTTCCTATCCTTGGTTTCTTTGTTTATTTGGCTTCTTTGTTTCCTTAAATCTACGTGGATTCCAATGCCTAGGTACCCTGGTCCCCCGAATTTGGAAGGTTGACTCCGTAATATACTGCCGTTGACTTCACTATTAGTTCGAAAAAGTTAATTCGATTCGCACGTACAGGTAAACACTTTTGTTCGAAAGTTCAGTGTGAGTTGTAAAAACAAGCAGAAAATTTAAAGAATTTTTTGATTTAATTTCAGCAAATCCTACTGACTGCGCCAGTTAGAATTTTCGATAATTAAAGCTCGTTTTTAACGCGTAACTGGTGAGGTCAGATTTTTGATACATAACTGGTGAGGTGGGGTTTGACAAACCCCATTGAAAAAATGCTATTTCTGCGAAAACATTATAAACGCTATCGTAATTAAATTTTTTAAACACCTTTTAGTGACTTTTAAGCAGATTACAGTGAGCTATGAAATGAAAAAGTTATATCCATTAGGGAAAGTATTTGTGTTTCAAGCCTATGTTAAAAAAACTGCAAAATTTCACCTGGAGGATATTTATTTATTATACAAGAACTAAAATAAAATACACGAAAACAAATTACACAGAAATACTAAGACGGCTTATAATAAACTATCTAAGAAATAATTTTACAAGTTTAAGGAAGAATAGGTAATATTTAACCAACATACGTTATTGGTTACAATCCACACAACGACCCAGAGTACAGCTGCCACAAATGGGAGTATTACAGTCAATACAAGTGAATCTTGTCTTCTTATCCTTATCTCTTGGGCATTTACCGCATCTAACTTGTTTTTGCAAGGGTTGTGGAACACTGCTTGTTATTGGTTTCATGAGAATTCGACCGATAGACAACCGCAATTCGCGAGGTAAACGGCTGTTGAGCAGTCTTATATTCAGTTGAGGCTCTACCAGTTCTCTAGCAACACTTTTGACAAAATCTATTCTTGTCTTGTCGCTATTTCCAGGAAAACTCGAAAATATCACATATGCATTGACGAGACTAATGTTGAGGAGCGTATAGAAAATAGCAAGCGGCCAGCGGTTGGTTCGTCGACTTGTAGAGTACACGGTGCACTTTTCGTCTAAAGCATCCACTTCGCCTTTCGTTGCATTATAGAACATAATAATTTCTGGTTTTTCAGTTTCCGGATCAGTTCTACTGTCGTGATGCATAGAGGAAATTAAAAGAACAACTTTGTTCCTTTTTGGTACGAAAGATACTAAGCTGAGGTCATTGGTAAAACCGTAAAGTGTTGACTTTTCTTGCTTTCCTTTTGCCGGCAGGAATTCTCGTGGAACCTCTCTTTTGTTCCTTTTCAAAGTGCCAACATATGTCAAGCCTCTTTTCTGTAGCTCTTCTACAAGCTGGATTGATGAAAACCAGTTGTCGGCTGTAATGTTTCGGTTTGTTCCGTTAATTGGAGTAGCTAGGCGTAAAACCGACTGTGTAGGTTTTGCCATTTTTCTCTCGACTTCAGACAGTGTATCTCCATCGCTGTCTTTACCAGAGTAAATATAGGCGTTTAGAAAGTAGTGTGTCTTTGCGTCGTTCAATACCATCACCTTTAGACCATATTTGCGAGGCTTGTTGGGAATACACATCCGAAATTTACACCGGCCCCTGAATCCTACAAGCATCTCATCGACGCAGGCGTATTCTCCTATGGAGTAACATGCTTGGCAATTTTTTATAAAAGTTTCGAACACCCAAGATATTGCAGCAGTGGCATCAACCTTTTTTCTTTCTTCCCTATCTAAAGCATTATCAAAGCGAAGGCACGCTAGAATGACCAAGACTCGCTTCAAAGATATAGTGCAGCGAAAGATGTCACGTCCGGTGCCATCTGTAGCAAATAGTGCTTCCAGATCTTCATGATTTGATTTAAACACTGAAGAATATAACAAGATCCCCAGAAATGCTCTAAATTCTACAATATTTATATCTCTGTAGTCGTACCGATCTGGTGTAGAAAGATGCTGTCTAACCTGTAATATTTTTTCGTTCGTTCGGAGAAGTATTTCGTTTAATATTTCGTCTGTAAACAATAGTTCCCAAGAAGAAAGAGGCCTACAATACTTTCCCATCCGTTTTGCAGGACCAATGATGCCTGGTAGATGTGAAATTATGTTATTATGTCTCGTGCGAACATTTGGATTCGGGGGTTCAGCAGACCACTTGAATTTGTTCTTCCCATAAAATGCTTTAGAATTGCTTTTCTTTCTTTTTTCACTATCACTATTGGTCTGGCTATCATCCTGAGACAGCTCTTGGACGGAATCACTCTCATGATCACTGTGAAACTTCGGGTCAACGACATCTTCTTCATCGCCACTATAATTGCTTTCTAAATCATTGTAAACATCTGTAGTCCATTCCTCAAAACGAGGATCATCAGTTCTCATTTTATAAACAGAAGATGTAGACGCCATAATACAGTTTGAAACATAAAAAGTAACGTATTTGGTGAGGTGGGGTTTGGTACACCCCAAACTGAACTTGAATCGAAATTGATCAAAACGTCGAACGTATTTCACGGCATGCGAACACTAGTAGTATAGATGGTCAACTGATTGAAAGCTACACGAACGGTTGCCGATCCCCCACCACTCCTTATCGCGCGGGCGCACTTCTTAATTTCGATGGGGTTTGGCAAACCCCACCTCACCAGCTACGGGTTAAAAACAAAACTGATTTTGAAATTCTATTTATTTAACAAGTATTACATCTATTCCATTTTACATTATATTACTGAATCAGAATACAATTTAAAGTTAAAATAATACAATTACACAGTTCGTGCTTTTTCTTGAAGATATTGTTAGAACTATATGATAAGCGGCTTCCGTGTGCGGCTGCTGCAGGTGTCCTGGTCGCGTAACTTGCATTTATGACACTGCAAAATAAAATAAATAACTCTGTTTTATATCTATTTGTTGTTGTTTTCTTTCAATTTAAAAAAAACATGTCTTCCATATAGATTAGAAAAAGGATGTTACGCTTGATTTTAATTATATATTCTTTTTACTAATTGCATTCCGTCTTCTAAGTAGTTTTTTGTTGTTCATTGTATTACATTATTTTCTTTCTTTTCAACAATATTCCTTCTTGCATCACTCATTTAACCACTTGGTATATTTTGGATACTATCTACGCTATTAGCAATTCAATGTTGATAACACTAAATACAAAATCACACTAAATTAGTCCTTCAATAACTCCAAGAACAGAAATTTCCTTTGAAACAATACCACCTCTGAGACACTTTTACATCAAGACTCGGGAGAAAAAAACGAAAGCTTCGATAAACCTTTAACATCGGACCATTAAACATTTGACATCGAATTTCATTTAGTTCCGCTTGAATCTACATAAAAACTCATGCCGTTATATTAAGTTAGCTTGGAAAGCTTAAAATATCGCTCAGAGTTCGTTGTGCCGACGACAGAACCTTTATTTTTACAAGAAAATGAATTGGATTTTATCGACAGTTTGTGTTATTTCTTATGTTTCACTGGCATTCTATTTAATTTGTCTTATCTTCGAGGATTTGAAATTTTTGTGGGGAATTACACCAACTGGCTGGATTGGTTTGAAACAGCAGTAATCATATTAGTTTACTAAACCATTCCTGGCAGTGAATTATTAATTAAAGCACTTACTGTCTAATGAGTTAAAGTAGATTATTTTAGTGAAAGCCGGAAATAATTTTAAGACGAATTCTCTTTTCTATTATTTCTATGTATATACGTACTAAAATAAAGTATTATGAATAATTATAATTATTATTATTATTTAATTGAAAGTCTGTTATGTCAATAGTATTTATATTTAAAAAAATATACAACAGTTCTTATCAATATTAATAAACACAAACTTAAATAAAACAAAACAAACTTGTTGAACTACACTGTAACCCTTTCGTGGGCGGTGGGAAGACGGTTTCCCAGTAGCTAAATTGCTAAAGAAATGTTGTTGGGAAAAGACCTTCCCACTGGAAATATGTGCTGCCATCTAGTAATACATTCAGAAGATACAATATAAAGTGATTTGCAATTTTACTACTTGCATTAGGAACCTGTTTTACTTACAATTAAATCAGCTGGTTTTCTTGTGTTTGTGAACTGACAGTTTGTGGACAAATTCAAGTTTTTGGTTTATAGTTTCTATTATTCGCGCTTGATAAGTTTTTAAAATTGTTTTTCATGTTGATTGAACATTCTTTTTTATATATATGTGGATAGAAGGGAAGATTTTGTTTATATTATTACGGTAAGTCCAATTATATATGTGGGAAGAATATATCCCACGGCTCATTATCTAGCACATATATTTATAGTAACTAGTCTTTTATTACTAGTATTATGAAATTTATTTGTCATTTTTATTTGTCAGATGGCTCAAAAGTGGGACCTGACCAACCCTAAACATGCTGAGCAAGCTTTAGAGTATTTCTTTTCTTTACCCGATGATGATATAGAATCCGAAGTCGAAGCTGACGAGGGTGCTGAAGAAGAACTGGCAGGCCTTGAAAGCACAACCTCAGGCGTAGTTGAGGGTATAGGTGATGGATATCAAAATGAGATAGAAATGCCTCCACCACCTGCAGTTATAACCGATGCCGATCAAAATGTATCGGACACGTTCGACTGGGGCGATGAAACCAATTACTCTGAAGCGATTGCAGATAATTTTAGGCAGAATGCTGTAATCAACAGTGAACTTTTGGGTGAAGCCAACAAAGAAATTCATTATTTTGATGCAGTATTTGATAGTGAAATTATTGACACTATTGTTTTAGAAACCAATAGATATGCAGCACAAAAGCAGGCTAAAAATTGGACTGATGTAACTAGTGGTGAAATAAGAGCATTTATAGGTATGCATATACTAATGGGAATACATCAGTTGCCTCATTTGAGGAACTTTTGGAGTTCTGATCCTACTTTAGGTGTACAATCCATTTCTCAGGTTATGACTACAAAGCGTTACAAAAAAATTGTAGAAAATATGCATGCCAATAATAATGAAAATAATACGGATCGTAATGATCCTCAGCATGATGAGTTACATAAATTGCGCCCAATAATTGATAGACTGAATCAAAGATGCTCAGAACTGCTGAGTCCTTCATCGTATTTGTCAGTTGATGAATCGATGATTCCATTCAAAGGGCGTTCATTATTCAAGCAGTACATGCCAATGAAGCCAGTGAAGCGTGGATACAAGGTGTGGTGCTTAGCTGATTCTACTGTAGGGTATATTTTAAAATGTGTATACAGGTAAAAGTACAGTTGTAAATACCGACAATAGCACGCTTGGTGAGAGGGTTGTAATGAAACTAAGCGAAGATGTGAAAAACAAGTCATGTGTTTTAGCATACGACAATTTTTTTAGTAGCCCAGCATTATCATTACATCTAAAAAATAAAGGCATTTATTCTTGTGGAACAGTGCGCACCAATAAAAAAAACTTGCCATTGTTTATCAAGAAGAACCAAAAGCTTCGAAGGGGGGAATTTCAATTCCAAACTAGTGGACCACTTGCAGCCGTTCGCTGGATGGACAACAAACCGGTATCATTCTTATCAACAGTAGACAATCCTCGTGAAACAACAACTGTTCAGAGAAAGAATAAAACAGGACGCAAAGAAAATGTTCCTTGCCCAGTTGTTGTAGCAGAATATAATACAGTAATGGGAGGAGTAGATCGTTTCGACCAATATCGAGAACGATATGCTATCGGGAGACGTTCTCTAAAATGGTGGCATAGAATACTGTACTATCTAATAGATCTAGCCATTGTAAATGGATACCTTTTGTATAAGCAGAACAAGAGAAATCCACAGGATCAGTTGTCATTTCGACTGTCTCTGCCAAAGCAAGTTATCGGCAATTTTAGTTCAAAGAAACGTCGAGGGCGACCAATAAGTTTCTTAGCAAAGCGACATAGTGTTCCTGAAGATGTGCGATTAGTTGGAGTGGGAAAACATCTTCCAGAACTGGGTGGAACATACAGGAGATGCAGATGCTGTAGCAGAAAGATTGTCGAGAAAAGGACGAAGTACATGTGCACTACATGCGATGTCCCATTATGTGTCGATCCTTGTTTCAGAATATTTCATTCTAAGTAACATTTTCATGTATATTTTTTTCAATAAAAGTGATTATTTACATTGTTGTTTTTATTTCTTGAGTAATAACAAAAGTTATATTGTTACATGAGTATCTTATGAAGTATCTAATTACTAAAAAAGACTGGACAATTGTTTCAATTGTAAACACGCTTATTTAAAACTATCCACTTTAAAACCAAATTGCAAGCTATTTTGATGATGGAAATTTTTAACCTCGAGATTCTTGAAGATGTCTTCCGTTGCCGATAAAGTGCTTTTTGAAAAAAAATTTTTTCTTTGTCTTCTCAACTCTACCCAAGAACTTAATTTTCAACAACGCTTTGCTAACTTTATTTCGTTCTATTACATTATTTTAATATTAGTAATATTGATTATAGGACTACTTCCATCAGAGGAGGGGGTACTTGTCTTCTAGAAGCAGTCTGGAGGTCAGCTCTAGTGTGCCACAGGGTTCCGTTTTGGGACCAACACTGTGGAATATTTTGTACGAGAAGATCCTAAACGTGCAACTTATGGATGGCGCTAAGACGATAGCATATGCCGACGACCTCGCACTCATAGTAGAAGCCGAAGATGAGAGGAAACTCGTGTTCAAAGTAAACGAGTCGATAGAGCAAATAGTGGAAAATGGGAATTGACCTACAGATTGCCCCGGAGAAGACAGAGGCTGTTATCCTCAAGGGGCCTTACAGACAGGATGACATGCACTTTGAGGTGATAGGGGAACAGATCACCCCCGGGAAGGAGTTGAAATACCTCGGACTCACTCTGGACCATGGACTGACGTTCCGGTCGCACGTGAAGCGAGTGGTGGAAAGGGCAGACTCTACACGGACAGCACTGCTTAGGATCATGCCTAATGTTGGAGGACCCACAAGCAGACGTAGGGGGATCCTGTATGGTGTAGTATAATCTCATGTGCTGTACGCAGCACCGGTTTGAGCATGTGCATTGACGAAAAATGCACAAAAAGAACAATTGGAGAAACTCCATAGTAGAGTCCTGCTTAGCGGCTACCGAATAGTGTCTACCGGGGCCGCCCAAGCGATAGCGGGTATACCACCAATCTCACTCTTGGTGGAGGAACGCAAGAGGATGTTCTCTGCCAAGGCAAGCTAATTAGTTTCAAGGTCCAAGGAAAGCGAGAGAGAAATAACTCTGACAAAGTGGCAAAGGAAATGGGACGACCTGGGGTCCACCGCTGGTTGGACCAAAACTCTGATTACTGACTTGAGCACCTGGGCGCACTGTAAGTTCAGGGTAGCAAACTACTATACGACGCAGTTCCTGTCGGGACACGGACACTTTAAAACTTACCTGAAGAGGTTTAAACTGGCTGAAAACGATCTTTGTCCAGACTGTGGGATGGTCGATACACCGGAACATGCGGTGTTTGTATGTGAGAGAGGGGTGGATAGAAGACAGGAGTTTTCTGAACAACCAAATCCAACAAACATTGGACCAATATAACGTGATCGAGGCTATGACAGACAGCGAGGGAAAATGGTAAGCAGTGAGCACCTACATTGAAAAGGTACTAAAAACAAAAGAAATGCAGTGGATAGAGCGGCGATCCTAAGAGGGCAGGACAATAGTGACAGCTGTGCTATCCGATGAAACGCAAATATCAGTCCCGGAAGCCCAGAAGGAGAGAAATGGGGGTTTTTAGTGGGTAGGCCAGACTGGTGAGTCCCACACTATCATACAATTGAAGATGTATGATGTCCATAAAGGATTTTCCCCTCACAAAAAAAATATTGATTATTTTATTTTATTTAAAGTCTTATTTTAAAGATCATTGAAGAAACACGACTTTCGTCATTACTTAACCTTTCAATAACAATTTAGAAACCACTCCTTTTGGGTTATTACATACGGGACTAAACGTTGGAGCTTGATACTTCCTCTAGTATATTCCAATCTCTTTGGTACAACCCAATCCTTCAGGAGGTACTTTATTCAACTTGAACATTACAAATATGTACTAATAGAATTTAAAAAATCAGCATATCTTTTGTTCAGTTTTAGGATATTTTTAAAGCCGAGTTATGCCTGCACAAATTCATTTATTTTCTTTTATTCCATAGATGTAAAGGTAATTACACTAACAACTAATAATTAATTAGTAATATATTATTAGATGCAGTAGTAGATACCTATATCACCAGTTCCGAACAATATTTTATAATTGCGTATTTTTATTTCCGTCGCCCATTTCTGTTTTTATTACATTACACGTGCAAATTTGATGGCATCAACTTTTTCTTAATATATTTTCATACCTGTACGTGAACTTGACATACCTAGTATTAACAAAAAAAAATATAAAGCAGAGATAAAAAATGAATAGCCATTTAATTTGGGCAGAAGATAATGAAAAAAGGGTCTTAATTAAAATTCTGTCATTTTTTTTCGAGCAATAAATTTGATATGATGTAATAATAATAAGCGTATTAATTAAAGCATTTTACCCAGATGTTAGCAGGTGAATATTATGTGAAAAATTGATAAATTGTAACATGTTTGGTTTTGACATGCGCTAATTAATATTAAATGATTGAGTTTATGAGTTATATATTGCTTTCTTACATTTTGTTTAGTTTATATACAAAGCGCAAGCCTCAACGGTTATTTTAAAATGCAAGTATGTTAGTGCGAGATATGTCGTTGCATGTGTCCCTCATGATAGGATTTTCGACCATTGTTTTTAATACTACATATTACTGAATAGTAGATACTTTTAATAAAAGAATTTTTAACGATATTTTGTACAAATCTTTACCGTGTTGAGAAGAGTAAAGGATTAAATTAAAAATAATTTAATACATTTATTCAATGTACATCTAAATACGAAATTGACTAAGTGAAATGTGTTGCTATAAACACCAATGGTGCCAAGGCTATGATGATAGGACATCGATTTAGTCTTATTGTCAGATTACAAGAAATATTAACAAATGCTAAACCAATGTACTCTTTTCTACACCCAGAAGTTCTTGCCTCAAAGTCTTTACCTTCCTAAAAGGATTGTGTTATGAAAAGTGTTATTATAGTTGTAAAATCTATCAAAGAAAAAGAGTTGTAGACTCGTACTTTTAGAAAAATGTGTGAAGACATGAGTTCATTATACGTAAATCATCTTTATTACAGGGAAGTAAAATGGCTATCGAGGGGTAATGTCATAAAAAAAAATTTTCATTCCAAAAGCAAAACTTTTGATGTACTAGCAAGATGAGAAACAATTATAATCATTTTTATCAAACAACAGATTATAAAATCCAATTATAGGGTAATCTTATCTTTATATGTGTGTATATACAGGGTGTTCCTAAATATCATGTACCTACATAAGGAAGGGGGTAACTATTTGGTTTATTTTGTGCCTAAAATTTCATATAAACATAGGTCTGCACACGCTTCGTTACCAATATGCAGGGTGTTGAAATTTCAAGAATTTTTCACTTTTTACTGTATAGCTCCTGCAGTTTTTTTACGATTTCTAATGTCAATTGTCAAATTAATAAACTCAAGTGATTATCTGAATAAAGCCAGAGCCTGCTAGACCATTTTAAAAAATTTAATTTTCTCTGGCGAATTACAGAAAATTGTTTTCTATTTTTTTTCTCGATAACGGTCAGAGATAAGAAAAAAATATAAGAGATCAAAAAGTTTCTAAACAAGACAGAAAATTTATTGCGTATTTTAGAATCTAGCAGTGGCGCATCGCAAAAAAGTTCAGGGTGAGAAAAGAGGGCATGACCCCGAAAAAATTATTACCCTGTAGATTTACATAATCATTTGGCATGGCTAATGATGCAGGCCTTATAGCGTAACCTACCTTCCAAATTTGAACAAAATATCTCAAAAACTGCAGGAGCTATACAGTAAAAAGTGAAAAATTCTTGAAATTTCAACACCCTGCATATTGGTAACGAAGCGTTTGCAGACCTATGTTTATATGAAATTTTAGGCACAAAATAAACCAAATAGTTACCCCCTTCCTTATGTACATGATATTTAGGAACACCCTGTACGACCCTGAACGACTTGACATCTTGAGATCATATTCACACAATATATTTACTTTGTCGAGACGGTGCTTTATAGATATATCCACTAGTATACGACAGGTGCCGTTGTGTTATTAACAAATTCTATATTTATGGACAAAAATGGCTTACATTCACAATGTATGTTAATTTAGTGCAAAAAAAAGAAACTCACAAAATACGATAAGTGCCGCTGTGGTCGTGTTATTAATACATTTTATGACTTTAACCAAATCAAAATCACTGTCAACGTCTGCCGGACCAGTTGGTATACTAAAATAATGCAATATTTTGAAGAGGAATCAAAACTAGGTAAATTGAAAGTAGTGTATAATAATAAAAATTAATTATTACAACAATTTCAAAAGAGGGCGATAAGAGATAATAATATATGATAAATGACTAAAAATAATAAATTATGTATATTTGCTAATAATTCGATGCTGCATGTTAGTAGACCTTACTTCATTGACATAATGTATAAAATGAATGCAGACTTCAATATTTCTCTGTGGATAGTAACCCTGCACTATAAACGACATGAATTTGGTAAGTTTTTTTACCATCTCCAACTGCCTCCTACGATTGTGTTAAAGCGGACTTCATATCGAAGAACAATATTTCAACTTCGACCTAACCAAATTAAACGACATTAACTTGATGGGCAGCCCAGACAATTTTACATCATACAAGACTCGCAAATCTTTAACCGTTGAGCACGATGTCAAATTGTCTGTATACAGGGTGTAACAAAATAAGTGTAAAACATTTCAGGTGGTGATTCCTTAGCGAAAAAGAGATAGGGTCTTTCATATAAAAAAACTTCAATGGAGCATCCCTTGTTAAGATATAGCCCCATAAAGGGGGTACATAAAATTTGTTTTACAATTTTTCTCACAAACACTAAAAATGTAATTTATTTCCAATGTATCTTTTTGTCTGATTATTTGTTTACCATTTTACAAAATAAGTGTAAAACATTTCAGGGGGTGATTCCTTAGCGAAAAAGAGATAGGGTCTTTCATATAAAAAAAAAACCCATAAAGGGGGTACATAAAATTTGTTTTATAATTTTTCTCACAAACACTAAAAATGTAATTTATTTCCAATGTAACTTTTTGTCTGATTATTTGTTTACCATTTAAAATGTTATTCCCAATAGCTTGTTTCATTCGAAACAAAAAATGTCTCTTGAATTTTTTGCCCAAAAGTTATCAGTTCGCAGCAAAAAATTATTTTACGAACAACTACAGAGATACATCGTCATAAAACGAAAATGTAAAACTAATTTATTTAGTAGGCCGCTAGTAGTGCTATCACGCTGTCAGTTTGTAAATTTTTGAAATTGAATTAATACTTAATTGTGTGTCGTTGTTTTGTTCGTAATTTGTTAGTTTAATAATTCACTTGTTATTAAAATGGCATACACAAATGAGGAAATGGCTGATATGCATTACGTTTACGGTCTGTCGCAGGGGAATGGGTTAGAAGCTTCTAGAAGATATGCTGAAATGTATCCTCAACGGCAGCTTCCTTCGCATAGAATATTTGCCCGACTTCATCAACGATTACGAGAATATGGTTCATTCGACAAAAGAACGCAGGATTGTGGTCGCCATCGAGAAGTTAGAACAACACATCTTGAAGAAGCAGTACTTAATTTGGTTGAAGAACAACCTACTAGCAGTACTAGAAAGATTGCTTTCGAATTAAATGTTGATCATATGACGGTATTTCGAATTTTAAAGGAACAACTCTTATACCCTTACCATCTGCAACGAGTACAGGCACTGTTACAGCGAGATTTTCCGAACCGTCTTGAATTTTCCAATTGGATGCTGGAAATGATTAGAAGAAATCCTGACTTTCTGAAGACGATCGAATTCACAGACGAATGTACTTTTTCTCGGGACAAGATAATTAATTTTCATAATAACCACATATGGGCTGATGAAAACCCTCACGCTATTGTACAAGCTAACCATCAAGAACACTTTTCTCTTAACGTGCGGCTCGGAGTTATTGGGGATTATTTAATTGGCCCGCATTTTCTACCTCCTCGATTAAATGGTGAGGCATACACTCAATTTTTAAGAGAAGTGCATCCAGTACTGCTGGAGGAAGTTCCTTTGGGCGTCAGAAGTGATATGTTTTTTATGCATGATGGGGCTCCCGCCCATTTTAGTCAAGCAGCACGTCAGCATTTAACCCAAACATATCCAAATCATTGGATAGGTCGAGGAGGACCACAGAATTGGCCCGCTCGATCCCCGGATCTCAATCCTCTCGATTTCTCTACTTGGGGCCATTTACAGACTTTGGTTTATCCTACTCCTGTTCGCGATGTAGAGGACTTAAGAAACCGCATCATCGATGCGTGCAGGGTAATTAGAGAGAATCCAGGAATATTTGAGCGAATACGTGACTCAATGCGCCGACGTCTAGACGCATGTGTAATGACTGAAGGTGGACATATTGACCATTTACTATGATTTCTACATGTTTTATGTTTTGTTATTAATAAATTAGTTTTGTTTATTCATCTTTAATCATATGTATTTTGATGCAGGTAGTAACTACAAAATAACAATACTAATCCAGTTCGCATTTATGACGATGTATCTCTGTAGTTGTTCGTAAAATAATTTTTTGCGGCGAACTGATTACTTTTGGGCAAAAAATTCAAGAGACATTTTTAGTTTCGAATGAAACAAGCTATTGGGAATAAATTTTTAAATGGTAAACAAATAATCAGACAAAAAGTTACATTGGAAATAAATTACATTTTTAGTGTTTGTGAGAAAAATTGTAAAACAAATTTTATGTACCCCCTTTATGGGGCTGTATCTTAACAAGGGATGCTCCATTGAAGTTTTTTTATATGAAAGACCCTATCTCTTTTTCGCTAAGGAATCACCCCCTGAAATGTTTTACACTTATTTTGTTACACCCTGTAGTTTATAGTCATCAGCAAATAGTAGTATTTTGGATAAAATCACGTTGAAAATAACGTTGATAAAAATGTTGAAGATAAGCGGGCCAAAGTAGAACCTTGCGGAACATCCGAAGTGGTATGTACATATATCTTTTGGCGAAAAAAGCAATATAGAAAACGTACTGAAGTCTAAATTTTAATATTATATGTGAAATAAGAAGAGCAATTAAATACGAATCAGAAACAAAAGGATTGCGTTTGAGGAGGATAATGGAGTGGTAAAGGTAACCAATTGCTATGCAAAAATTGGTATATACCACCTACCCTCCAGAATCAACACTATCAGACAAATATTGGGCAAGGCATGCTAAAGTGGACATCAACGAAACCATGCTGAAGAAAGGTAATTTGCTGTCTAACAAAGGATTAAATCTTAGAATTCCCTGCTGAAATACCTGTTTTCTATATATCAGGAACGCCAAATGAAAAATCTGTAGTAGTAGATGATCAAACACATAAAGACAATCCTTCATAAGAAAGCCGAGTATGAGATTGTGACCAAACGTAAAACTACCCATTAATTTATATATTGATTTAAGTATGTTATCCTCAGCAAAGAAATTACATATGGACAACGTGAATAAAACCGGTTCCAATTGTGGTAAAAGAAAAATTCGATGGATTGGTATAAGCACTCTAGAAATAATCTCCAAAATTTTCCACAAATGATTGTCGGTTTTGATAGCTTCTCTCTTCATAGGTCATACTACCTGGTATATGGCTGCACCGGTTTCTGTCTAAAAACCAAAAAAATTTGGATCATGTGAATGAAAGTCTTAAAAGAGTTTTTGTCATTTCTATTTGACTTCTAAAGTTGGCTTTTGTCGTTGATGTTGATACTTTCGAACACTTAAATATCTTGAATAGTGGTGTGCATAACCTAGATCAGGGGTCGGCAACCTTTTTTGGCCGCGGGTCAAAATCAACCAAAATGCGAGTATTAAAGAGACACTTGGGTCAGAGATATTTTCGTATTAAAACAGCATTTTAGTAAATATAAAATATATATATTATTAAGAAAATAATTACAAAGATAGTTGAATAAATTTTATTTATAAACTTTCTCTACGATATCAATGGCTCCCCTGATGTTGAACTTGTGACGTCAATTTAGTTAAGTCTGTTTTATAGTTAGTCGTTTTAAGTCGAACACAAGCATCTGAATTATCAATAGTTAACCTGCTCCTGTTTTTGCTTAAAATAAATTTCATTTGTGAAAATATTTGCTCACATTTATAAGTGGACCCGAATGTGGACAAAATGGCAAAGCCAATTTTTTTTTAATGATGAAAACCTCGTAGGAAGTGATGCCCAACATGTTGATATCATGAGAAAATGATTATCTTCTGTATTTTCCAAGTCGTTCCGCAATTTCTTGAATTTATCCTTCCATAATGTTGAACTTTTAAAATCAATCATTTCTAAACTAAAATTGTCAATTCTTAGATATTCAAAATACTGCAAATTTATAATATCTTCTTCTATTTCATCGGGCTTTATTATAAATGTAAACATTTCTCCATGTTTCTTAAGACTTTGAAACCAACTTTCATATTCACTTTTAATGACCGACATCCAACTTTCGAACACATTTAGATTGCGTTCATCGATATTTTCTTTTTCATGTTCCCTTTTTAACAAGGGAAAGAAATGAAATTTTTTAGTTTTTATGTCAATTTCAAATAATATCAATTTTGAAGTAAAGCTCTTCCATTCCTCATACATTTTCAAAATTGTGTGGTTATTTCCTTGGAGTCGTACGTTGAAATCATTATAATGGTTCATTATGTCTGTTAAGAACAAAAGTCTTAAAAACCATTGTTTATCATTGAGTTCGAGATCATTTTCACCGATTTCGTGAAGAAATATTTGTGTATCATCAAAACACTCTACAAATCTATTAAGAACTTTGCCCCAACTTAACCATCGTATTTCAGAATGTAATAACAAATCTCCATATTTCGATTCAATTTCCTCCAAAAAAGCTTTAAAGCGCCTGTGTATTAATGCTTATCGCACTATTATCATGTTTACGATCTTAATAACTTTTTCCATTACATCCTTAAGTTGTTGTGTAGATGCCTTTGCAAATAAATTTTCTTCATGTATGATACAATGAAACGATAAAAGTGAACGGCCAAGTTCATTTTCCATTAGTTTTACAAATCCAACAGTTTTTCCCCTCATACTTGGAGCACCGTCAGTTGTTATGGAAAACAATTTACTTTTTAAATCCGATACTTGCCCATTTTTGAAATTTGTAAACTCTTGTACTTGACGAAAAATATCAGTGCCTTTGGTGGTGTCATTCATTGAAGCAAAAACGCATAGTTCTTCATTGACATTCGAGCTATTTATTGATGCAAGTCTAATAATTATTGCAAGCCTACCAATACTATTTATGTCGGTACTTTCGTCAACTGCAATGCTAATTATGTCACAAGATAACAAATCATTTTTGACCTGTTCATCAATATTCTTGGCCATATCTTCAACGCGACGCTGGACTGTTCTAGCTGACAATGGCATTTCTTTGATTCTCTCAATTATTTGTTTTTTATTTGCGAAGTCATTAAATAAGTGTTCGGAATAATTTATGAATGCGTTTTTTAAAAATTCGCCGTCTGTAAATGGTTTTCCGTTGGTACCAATGCTAAGAGCTGCAACAAAGCTGGCAGACGTAGCGTGATTGTTGCTGGTAACAAAACTGTTTAAGAATTTATTTTGTTTTCCAAAATTTAATACACGTTTAGCAATGTATTCAGATTTATCTTTATTTGCCATTTCACTCACATCTTTATGTTTTGAAGAAAAGTGTCGCTCAATATTATAAGTCCTGGCGGTAATTATATCTGAACATAAAGTACATATAAATTTGTCACCATTTTCGATACACCCATACTTTTCTGTCCACGCATCTTGAAATAATCTCTTTTTTGCTTTTTGTTTGTTCATGGTAATTTTTTTAAATAATGATATTTATTTCATTAGGTCAATATTATTGTGCTACTGTACTACACGTGCTATAACTGACATACAACTGAGATAACGACGCACGCATCCAAGAATGGTACAATTTGTTCGGACAATGTCGCTGCATTCCGCATACTATCGGCCGATTCCATATCCAGTCAGGCGGGGTGGGGCCTTAACAGATATTTTTATGTGTTATACTGGATTCATATTTGGTACGTTCATAACTTTGCGACAAAACTTTTTTTGGGAAAAAGAAAAAAATATTTGTATATCTTATACTTTATTTTCGGAACTAAAGTGGGTCACTTGAAATTACCAAATGGGTCACTCGGTGACCCACGGGTCATAGGTTGCCGACCCCTGACCTAGATGTTAATATCATATCAACTACGGACAAAATTAATGGATTTATACAAGAGTTTGATTTATGGAAAACTTCCAACCAAAACAAGAATTTTCATTTATATCAGTTCCTTCATGAAAATGTAGCTATAAGTACAGTATGATAAATTATGAGCAAGCTTTTTTAGATTTGGAATCTACAACCTCAGCTTTGTGAATATTTCCCATATCGAATTCAAATTAGTTATGACAATTACAGATGGACAGTGAATTCCTGTTTGGACAATTCCTTTCGACATGTTAAAATTCCAACAAGCTTATTGAAATATCAAGTGATAGAAAGTTAAAACTAGAACTACTTGCCCAGAAATGGAATCATATTTGGATCAAAAGAAAGCAAGAAGGTTCCGAACGGAAAAGAAAGATCTGCAACATGAAAATATCATTGTCTGTTTATCAAAAAAATTTTCGAATCTTGGTTCTGTATATGAACCAAGATTCGAAAAGTTAGTGCCTGAGTAATAGGCACATACGTCGCGTTAATATTTTTCGCTTTTTTACATTTTGGAAATCCTTTTACGCCCCCCCCCCCCTCCCACTTCCTTAACGCGGAAGGCGATCGCAATTCACACTTGGAAAACCACTAGTCTAAAGAATCTATGGTGGAAAATAAACATTTGATTAATTAAAGACATGAGAATATAAATACATTTCTTCAAGAAATCCAAAGAGAAGGTAGAGCTTCAAAAGATTTCAGGTTATAATAATGAAAATGAATAACTTATGCCTTAAAGTAATGTTAAAATTTTATATATTCTAATTTGATTTCCTTAGATAATAAGCATTTTTATTATTTTTATATCATGTCTATAATAGCGCATAAAGGCTACTTTATTGTGTTAAAAAACTAGTCTCGCAACATTGTGATAGCATTTTGTATGTGTTTTATTTCAATATGTCTGTCAATCCCAGTATTATTTATAATAATATTTGTAACAACATCCCTGTTTGATTTATACAATATAATAACGTCGATATATGAAATAAACAGATTTCATTAATTTCCTGCAAACGTGATATGAATTGACGATAACAACTCTAACAGAATACTGGTTTATACATTTATTAGCAAGCAATTCAACCGGTAAACTATCCAGCTAGAGAGATAAAACAAACCAGAACGGCAGTACAGGAAAATATAACGTTATTAATTACTTAGTTAATGTTCCGATGATATCTGTATCATCAAAATACTATCACACTACATGACAGTTGATTATGAAATTCATATTTTATTTGTGTACATATACAGGCTGAGTCATCTAAGCGGGTAAGGCCGATTATGCCTTTATGAGTAAAGATATTTTGAAGCGGTTTTTTCCTTGTGATAGCTGTTCATTAGGAGCACATTTTAAAAATATTTTGTATTATACAGAGTGTTCCATAACTTGGTGGCTAACCATAGTTATAGTTTTTTAAATGGAACACCCTATATATTATTGCATTTTTGAATTTCCCGTATAATTTTTAGTCAAAAAGTTATATAATAGTATAGGCCTAAAGTGTAAAGTTTTTGACTTATTCCCATTTTTCTGAAAAATTCAATGTTTGTATAAAATTATATTTCTCGAAAACGACGTATTAGATGGACAAATTTTTTGCAGTTTTGTTTACAATAAGAGGTCCTAATAGAAGCATGTTTTATTTTTTTACAGTTACTAACTGCATGTGCAGGAAACTGGATTAAAATTAGATGACACGTTTTTGTATAAAAGTCAATTTTTTTAAATAGAACACCCTATATATCAGTTCATTTTTGAATTGTTTATTAAATTTAATGTCAGAAATATGTAAAACGTTAACGCCCGGTTCCATAATCTATTTTAATTGAACCATTAAGCTTAAAGGATCATTATATATCAATATTCGGTTCCATAATCATCTTTTAAGAGGTAATGGTCCATTAGCACTAATGTCACAAATTTCTCCAATTAAGTCGTTAAAGAATCATTTAACTCTGTATTTGACAACTGAACATAACCAAACATAACCTATATTTCGTCGACACGTTGAGATTGATACATCTTTCATTTATAAAATATTTTGCTTCGAATTATGCGTTCATTTCATTAAATAAAGATGAATAATTTCGATAGTACCAGTTCGTCAGAAGAAAATGAAGTAATACTTGTTAAAAAACGTAAAGTTTACAAAGAACGCAAAAATTACTTTGAATTATTTGATGATCTAGAATTTTCAATCGATTTCGTCTAACCAAGCCAACCGTTGAAATTATATTGGAGCAAATAGATCATGTGATTAGATTACCTACAAACAGGTATTTGTAATATTGTTGAAATAATGTCTTTTATACATATAAATAAACATTTTAGGGGAGGTTGTATAAGTCCAATGCATCAGCTTTTACTTACGCTTCGATTTTATGCGTTAGGCGATATGCAGATAGCTGTTGCAGATTTTGTTGGCATATCAAAAGCTTCAGCATGTAGGACTATACAAAAAGTTTCACGAGCAGTAGCATCTCTACATAACCAGTACATCAAGATGCCTACTACTCGAGAAGAAATGGAAAGAACAGCTGAACAATTTTATAATATTGCTTCGTTTCCTAGACTAATTGGTGCAATAGATTGTACACTAATAAGAATAGATTCTCCGGGTGGTGATGATGCAGAGATATTTCGTTGTAGAAAGTCTTATTTTGCATTAAATGTGCAAACAGTAAGTGATGCGAAATTAAGGATAAGAAATATTGTTTCCAGGTGGCCAGGATCAACACATGATCAAACTATATTTAATAATAGTTCACTGAAACAGCTATTTGAAAATGGAAATTTTGGAAATTATTTATTAATTGGTGACAGTGGATATCGTCTTCAATCATATCTAATGACAAAGCTCCAGCAAACCAGAACGCCAGCTGAAAACCTTTAAAATGAATCGATCATTAGAACAAGAAATACAGTGGAACGACAGTATGGTGTGTGGAAAAGACGTTTTCCAATATTAAGGTTAGGAATGAGGATGAAGTTGGAAACGGTAATGAATGTTATTGTGGCAACAGCTGTATTGCATAACATAGCATTGAACATGAACGAGGAAGTTCCAGAGAACTTGAATGTAGTGGATGTAGAACAGGAGGACCAACAAGAAAATGCCGATAATGTGGTTCCTGGACGCAATGTTAGGCAGTTACTAATTGCTGAACATTTTGCCAGCCTTGCTTAAACTTTATTATATGATTATATCAATTATGAATATATTGAGAAAAATGGCAACAATTATAATATAAAAAAATTAATAAAGCAGTTTTTAAAAGCAATTTATTTCATTATTATTTTTTTTTTGATGTAAGATCTGAAATATTTCAATATACAAATATTTATCACAATATATCTTCAGCAAACTTTATAAGGTCAATTGAAACAATATTATTAGGTAAAAAGAAATTTATATTAAAAAATTATATATAATATTAAAGTAATATTAAATTAATTATTTTCGAGCAGTCATTTTTTAACTTCAATATCAAGTTGTTTTAACTTAATATCTAAATCAAGAGACACCATTTGCTTTTTATGTTCTTCTTCCATGCGTTTCTCTGCTGCTAGAGTAGTACTTTGCAAAAGTTCCAACTTCTTTTTATAATATTCTGCTTTAGCAGAAAATGCAGGATTTGGAAATGTTGGCCTCAACTTTTTTGAAATGGGTCTCTTGATTTGGGTTGGAGTGTAACTACTCCACTCTTTTTCTATTAAAGAAAAGAGTAAAAGAGGTATACTGGTTTCTTATTCTGCAATAATTAAAAATATTAAGATCGTTTGACTTCATTTGAATACTGCTGCAAGTTGTAACTGAGTGTTGTGACTCGGTGACTTCCACATTTGGAATTTCCAATGTAAATAAATTGTTTGTCGGATATATCTATAACAGCATTTATATAATATCTACATAGATGCATACCTACAAAAATGTATTAATAAATGTAATAATTACATTATCACAGTGTGTGGCTGGAATATTATAAATTATCTCTTCCATTATAGGCAATTCAATGTTTTCTACGTCGACAGTTGTGGCAGTTGTCTGAAAGTAACGTTATTTATATACCGGTAAGTTTTCGGGTGAAGCAACGACAGAGGAGTGTCCAAGTCCCCACTATCACTCGCTACAGTTATCGTATTCCCCGACGCGAACGGCTGTTACCCAAGCGTCTCACTGTATTGAAATGAAATGAGTCGATACGCTTCGAGGGGAGTACATATACGTAGTCGTTCAGTTGTGGGGACTGATACATGCGCTATACAATCGTTGCGTTACCAGAAAACCTACCGGTATACAAGAATGAAGCAAATACATCGAGAGTAATAACATCAGAATCATTTTCAAAATTATACCCCACCACCGTTTTTAAATTAATAATTTCCAACACCGCTTGTATAACAGCATCCAAATCTTTTAATTTGGATGGGCCACCACCAGTGCCCTGAACATACAACCTTTGTTGTGCTACCTCTTTTTTAGCTTTGGATTTTAAATTATCGTATTTAGCTCTCATCTGTTCTATACTTCGAACCACTGTTGACTTGGAATTAAAATTTAATGGGCAGTGTATAAATCATTATGATTTATACACTGCCTTCCATGCATATTCCTAAAATACAAGTAATAGAAGTAAATTATAGTAGCAGTGAAATAAATAAATATCAGTACTTGCCTTTTGGCTATTGGAAAATTTATTTGTTGTTTTGCATTCTATAATATTTTTGTATTTTCTTATTTCCTCCAATAACGACAATTCCTCCTCTTTGGTAAAGTTTGTTAGACGCATTCTTTTTGTTGGTGTGCACATTGTTATCGAATAATTATTTAACAATTTAAAAAAATAACGGACGCTTCTTTCAAATGTACGAAAATACCGCAGAATAACCTCAAATACAATCTAAAATGCCACATATTTCCCGCGAATTCTCAGTTTGTATGAGTAAACATAAAAGAAACTATTTTTCAGGGCAGCCAACGTATAATTAATTTACAAATTGAAACTTTAGCTAAAGAGACCTTTGCCATTGATTATGGAATGTCGGTACATTAAATGCATCCCTAATTGGTTCATTATCTTAAAAGACTCTTTTGCAAAAAGGACGTTTAGTGTTTGATTATGGAACTGGCCGTAATACTTTAAAAGTGACTATTACAGAGTTATTGTCGTTTTTTGATATGCTTTTGTTAGTTTTTGCAAAAAAGTCAATTTTTTCAAATGGAACGCCCTGTATATTATTTCATTTTTGAATTTCTTATTAAATTTCACATCAAAAACATGTAAAACGTTAATACTTTAAAAGTGACTATTACTGAGCTATTGTCTCTTTTTGATATAATTTTGTCAGTTTTGAGGTTTTAATTAATATAGTATAGTACTGACAAAATTATATCAAAAACAGACAATGGCTCAGTAATAGTCACTTTTATAGTATTAACGTCTTACAAGTTTTTGATGTGAAATTTAACAAGAAATTCAAAACTGAAATAATATAAATATATATCGAAAAAATTGACTTTTATGCAAAAACTAACAAAAGCATATCAAAAAACGACAATAACTCTGTAATAGTCACTTTTAAAGTATTAAGGTTTTACACGTTTCTGACACGAAATTTAATAAACAATTCAAAAATGAACTGATATACAGGTGTTCCATTTTAAAAAAATTACTTTTATACAAAAACGTGTCATTTAATTTTAATCCAGTTTCCTGCACATGCAGCTAGTAACTGTAAAAAAATAAAACATGCTTCTATTAGAACCTCTTATTGTAAACAATATTGAAAAAAATTTTGTCCATCTAATACGTCGTTTTCGAGAAATATAATTTTATACAAACATTGAATTTTTCAGAAAAATGGGAATAATATATAGGTGTTCCATTTAAAAAACTATAACTATGGTTAGCCTCCAAGTTATGGAACACTCTGTATAATACACAATATTTTTAAAATGTGCCCCCAATGAACAGCTACCACAAGAAAAAAACCGCTTCGAAATATCTTTACTCGTAAAGGCACAATCGGCCTTACCCGCGTAGTTGACTCACCCTATTGTGATGGTGTGTCCAATTAGGTATCTTACAATACTGCATCAAAATACCGGCTTGATAAGTTTTTTTTTTTTATATTAGTAATTCTTCACTGTGTGTAGAAGGTAAAACACTTGGTTTAATTTGTTTCACAAGCTTTCGTACAAAATAAGGCCACGACAAATAACATCTTTATCAACTAAATATAAGTAAACTTAAATATGTACAATAATTCAAGCGAGGTTAAAATTTTTATTATGTGTGCTCAATATAAGGGGATAATGAAGCCCAAGCTAACAAAGACTACTTTAAAAAAGTTTGGGAAACACTGCCTCCGACAAGAGAACTAGAGGAAAACCGATACAACCTACAACAATGTTAGAACCACTATATTGCAAGAATTATTTTCTAGGCGTCTTAATTATCAATCAATTTAGAATATTGTACAAAAATTGCGACATACATCTAGAATTTCTCTTGTAATACTGTTACGTTAATTTTGAACAGATCTGTATATTCCGGAATTTTGTTTCTTTTATTTATTTTCATAGGATTATTGTTATGTTTTCTATTGTTTTGATGTTAGCAATTTTCGTTTGATTTATTTTTTTTATCCATCACGTTATCATATTTAGTAGTAATGCATTTCTGTATTTTTAATTTAAATAAGAATTAATTTTAATTCTAAGTTATTGGGTTGTTCTGCCATCTTATGGCAAGCACGGTCTTTAACGTATAATAGACATATAGATATGCAATAGATCTCTACCATCGCGGCTCTTCTGTTAGCATAATATGTTCAATTGAGCTTATAGGCAATTTCAACTACGCTTGCTCAAGAGTGAAGCTTAAATCTAACAGATATGTATACACACTTAATTATATTAAAATTTCAATACTAATTAATTACTTAACTTGAAACAAATATTGATAATACATGTGTGATATACAGGCTGTCCAGAAGTAGGGGACCTCTGTCACTTTAATTTTACATGGTCACATATTTTTATTTTTGAGTAGAACGAGTAGTTTCTCTCGTAACCTTTTGTAATTTTGTTTTGTTTTGTTTATTTAACTTTCTAAATTCCAAATTTTATAATTGAATTTTATAACTTAGACAACTACAGTATATATTGAATTGTTTGTTGTTGGGTATCTGTGGGTAGGAAATATTACACATAGGGAGATGGCGTCCGTAAATTCATCTATCTGAGATTATGTGTAAATCCACGACCCACGAACGATTGAGTTAGAGGCAGTTCCCTTTACCATATTTATTATCTCTATGCAAGGGTAGTGACAGGTAAGGCATTCCTGAAGGTGTAAGCATAAACCTCGGAAACTTAGGTGATTTAATAAGCGGCGATACAATTATATTATTTTATTTATTTATTAGTTTCACGTCGACGCTATTTTTCTGCGCCTTTGTTGATTTTGACAATTAATTTTAATTTTAATTTCAACTTTTGAAAGGGCGTAGCAATATCAGCCCGAGATAGACAACTACACCCTAGGTGATTTTAACCTATTTTATACTATATTTAACAATTAATTATGATACAATGCATTATATATGGCATAGAATTAATTAACTCTAAATATGAATAGCACGGTATATTACAATTTAATTGTTTCCTCCATCTCTTTCAAAAATAAAATGCCATCTTTGTTGTGTCAGAAACATGCAATTACGCTAGACGTTTAGGAAATGAACATATTGTTACACCGACTTTTATTACAGCCACAAATTACGTCTGAACCACAGACGAAACTAGGTGACAAAAAATTATGGAAATTAATATGCATTTGTGGCTGCTTTTACAATGCAAATGAAATTTCCCAGCTGGTAATTATTCATTTTAAAAGTCGTAATTTTTATTAAAATTTCGAAATTGAACGGCTACGCTTGTCGCCTGTTAAAATAATTGTTACAACAATTTTCTAGGCCGTACGCGATATTTTTATTTGAGATTTGAAGTTGGAAAAAAAATCATTCGAATTAACTCTTGAAGACACGTTAGTTGTCGAAAATGTACTTAAGCTGCATAAATAGCAGGGGCAGCGCTAGCACCTTTGGTGCCCCCTATCTAGCATTGCGTATCCCCCCTTCGTTAAAGCTGTAGAGTCATAAAACAAACAAACCGGTGCGGGTTTCTGAACGACGCACATAGGGGTATTTGACTAATCTAGCCGGACAAAATTATTTATCGCTCTTAATCGTTTTGAAATTAATCGGTAACTCATTAAAAGTATGCAAACGTACCTTCACTTCTAATTTTTAGCAATGCAGCAAAGGGCAAAAGCAAAAGGCGAAAGAAAAACATAGTTCTTATACGTAACATTTACTTAAAAATTACAGCTGTGAAATATATATCTACTAACTAAATAAAAAATAAGTAACTATCATAATTATATTATAAAACTAGAAAATTTAATATTAAATGCAAAAACAGTTAATTTACTTCACATTAACATTTCAAGTGTTTCCTTCATAAAAGAATTTCGTTTTTTCTTCATAATTATTCACCTTAACAAGAGCCTATTTAAAACATCTCTATTACAGTCTCCTCTGTTAAATTTTCGTGCGAAATTTTGCCTATATAAACGGAAATGTTTATTTCTGGCTTCTGCCGCTTCTTCAGACATTTGTCCTATTGGCAAAAGGGCATTCTCTATTATTATAGAACCATGTATTAAAATTTTATGCATGGTAGGGGTCATATTATGCCTACTATACAGCGCAACAGTTCAGCAGTATCACTGGTAAATGTCCGAAATTTTTGTACATCTATTATGTACCCACTTGAAATGCATTCAATAATCACATTGATTTTGTTTATCAAAGTAACATCCAGTCCTGTTATTTCAGCTGCCAACTCAGGATCTTCAATAGTCTTCGGCTCGTATTCCCGTGTTTCCGAATCCAGCTTTAGGAAAATTTACACGGAGACTTGCTTTTAAATTCGTCTTGAATTCCCTCTTTATTTTTTTGTATTAAGAGTTTGTCTGCTTCAGATTTGGCAGACAAATTTTGCACGCTATCAGACAAACGTATATTCTCAGTCTTGCGTCTTTTGCTCCTCTCACTAACATCTTCAAAAGATTTCGTTGGTCTGCCCGGTCTTGTCGCTAATATAGGTAATTGAAACATTCCACTCAACCACTTTTCATTATTTTTCACAAATAAATCACCTCTATATTTTGTTGCCACCCAGCGATGTTTCATTTCGGATCCCAATTTTGAAAAATTACGCTTTACTTCCGTTACTTGCTCTTCGGTATCAGATTTATGTGAAATCAAGTAATCTTCGATGCATTTTAATTGACCTTTAAAATCGAGATCATTTTGTGATCTCATTAGGTCAAATATTTTCCTACGAGTCATCATACTACTCCAGAAGGTCCTGAAATAATAAAAACATAATTTATCGAAAGTTATAATATTTTCATATTTTCATGTCAGAAATTTAAAATCGCTCTAAATTGAGGAGTAGGAATTAGTTGGAACCAATTTACACATTTTTAGAAAGTAGAAGTATTATACTTTAAGAATATATAAGAATCATAGCCGGGCAATGCCTGGCACTAAAACAAAAAGCCTCCCAAAACTATTATTTTCGCGAAAAATTACGGAATTGAAATGCTTTCTTAAAAATGCAAAAAAGAAATAAATGGGGTAGACATTATATAATATTGTGGCTGTAAAAAAAAGTCACTCACCAGCAGTTTCAGAATCCATAACTAAAATTTATTTTTTCACAAGAGAACACAAAATAATAATTAATGAAACATAGAGTTTTAAAGCACGAATATCGAGAACACACAACCACTGTGAACAATACCTGACTTTCGACTGACCCTATCCCCTGTAAGTTGGGAAGGGTGAAATGAAAACATTGCGGCTGGGTTGCTCCACTACCCTGTTATTCTAGAAACCTTTTCGTTTTTACCTGAGTGCAATTCTGAAAATTCGACTTTTGGCCGGCTAAATTTAACAAATACCCCTATGTGCGACGTTTCGGCAAAATGACATTTGCCATCTTCAGGTCTGCGATAACTGTCTGCTTCTGCTTCTTGTTATTCGTAAACTTTTACGATTATACGAATTACAAAAACTAGAAGCATTAATAAATTCTTGACTATTTCTAGGACCTCTTTTTGTATTTTGGGGTAGTTAATTTTATCGCTCTATCCACAAGATCTATAACTACACTTTTTTTTAATGGCGGTCCTAGAACTAGTCAAAAATTTATTAATTAGCAATAATTACTCCCTCGTTGCTTTAAAAAGATTATTAAACAATGAATACACAAATTCAATAACAGCAATCAGTACCAAGGACAAAGGAGCCTCAGTTACATCAACTCAAAATAAAATGAATTATTTCGCATTGCTCTATGTGCCGTGTTTGGCCGAAAAACAACACAAACTGTTTCGGAAACATAACATTAGGGTCGCACGTAAAGCTGTAACAATTTAAAATTTATAAACACCAAGTTAAAAGAAAAAATCCCAAAAAATAAAAAAAACACCTTACATTCATTTAACTTTGATAATACCAAAATTTTACACGTTGAAAAAAATTCTAAATCTCGTAGAATACTAGAATTAATACAAATTAAGAAGCACGAACATCTTGCTTTAGAAATTTCAGAAACAGGCTACATAAATACAGATCTTTTTACCAAGTGGTTAGACAATTTCATTAAAATTGTACAACCCACCATCGAAAAGAAAGTACTTTTATTGTTAGATGATCACACCACGCACAGTAACAATTTAGAATCTATACTTCTTGTACGGGAACATCGGATTATTATGTTGCAATTGCCAAACCATACGACCCATAGATTACAACCACTTGATGTGGGTTTTTTCAAGCCCATGGAAACATATTACACACAAAGTTAAACAAACATGGTTACGGATAAATCCTGGTAAAAAGTGTCGATGTTTCAAGTATCCGGACTACTTGGAAAGGCCTACGCTGAATCTGCAAGCGTATAAACGGCTAGAAATGCGTTCAAAGCTGCCGGAATTTGGCCAATTAATCGTCATGTTTTTGGCGATCACCATTTCGCGGCTGCAGATAATTTGGAAAAACTTCATGTCGTCGCCGACGAAGAAAGTAAAGGGAACAAGGAAGAGGATACCAGCAACAAAGAAGAAGACAGTGAAAATGAAGTGGCTCACGAAAACATTATGGTGGCAAAAAAGAAACTATTTGAAAATGAAGGATGTGGGAGCAAGTCGCAAACCCATTTAAATATCTCAGTTGAAGAAATATCTCCTATACCAAAACCAAGAAATCTTGAACAAGCATTACAAAGGGGACCACAACAGGCCGCTGAAATTACTAGTTCCCCGTACAAAAATCATTTGACGATGAAGAAAACAAAAAAGCAAAAAGGTGTCTCCAAGAAAACCGATCAAAATAAACAAGCAAATAAATTAAGAACGCAAAAGAAAACTAAAGTAAACGAGGACCGGTGGTTTTGTACCATCTGTGAGGAAGAAGACCAAAGGGACATGAACCGGTGTATGCTGTGTCGATGTTGGGTACATGCAGACTGTGCCAATGTCAGTCCTAAACGCAAAATCTATAACTGTCCCTCATGCTTGATGACAATGTAATGAAATATATATTTAAACATTAATTTTTGATCATGGTCCAATTTAAGGTACTGCTGGTCCATTTAAGGCAATGGATTTCTTAAATTGGTCCATTTGCAAGTAGGCAACGAAATATTTGTTTTTCAAAGAAAAATTTTTTTTTTCAAAATATATGTTGTCAAAAGATTCTTAATATAATAAAGTTTCGTTTGCGTTTCTTAAACCTATCTCTTTTTACTTTACCTATCCTCAATAACAAATAATCTGCAAACTGGTCCATTCAAGGCAACCTTCCCCTATATGTTTAATGAAAATGTGAATCAACATACGTGTTTGGAGTTATTTCAAAAATTTTTAATACCTGCAATAAGAGATGAACCTAACATGGAAAATGTATTTTTTCAACAGTGCTGGTTAGAAATTATCTGCAAGAACATTTTTGAAACAGATTAGATAGGTCGTTACGAACTTGTTAATTGGCCGGCTCGTTCCCCTGACTTAAGCCCACTAGATTTATTTTTATGGAGATATGTTAAACAGCATGTTTATAAAACTAATTTAGATAACAATATCGAAATTTTATAACAAAAATACGGAAGCGGTCAATTCTGTCACTGAAGATATTATCCACGATGTTTATAAAGATTTTCTACGTTTATAGAGCTGAAAAGTGTGTAGAGGTTAGAGGATACCACGTTGAATAAAATTTAAAAAAAATCCTTTAATACAAATGTGTTTTTGTAATTTTCTCAGCTGTTAAAAATAATATTTAGATTATTGTTTGAGAATTGGTGGTTTTGAGACGGGCAAAAATTTTATAAAGAATGACATTTTTGCGTAAAGGCACAAATAAACATTTTTTCCCTATTGTTCAGTTCATAAGACACAATAAAGACTTTTTTCCAGATCTTAAAATATTTTGTCATTTGAAAATATTCAATTGAGTTATTTTCATTCCGGGAGAAAAACGTACAAAACAAAAAAAAAGAATCAAATCAGTATTACAAATGCAAATGTGTCCGTCCTATCGTCAGTTATGATCGAGAGTGCATACACAAATTATAATTTTTGTAGTTTGTTTTCTGTTTGTTTTCCAGAACCATAACGAGCAAAAGAAAACAAAATACACATATGCAATCGTGAGTTATTGTCTTGAGTTCATACAAAAATCTTATAGAATAAAGCCCTTGCAGTTTTTCCAAATTTTCCAATTTTTTGTTCCTCAAAGACCTTATTCGAACTATTACGAAAAACTTGAAGTAAAAATACTAAACCTCCCTCTCTCTAAAACCTTTCCAAATGCACCCAAAGTATGCTACTGTGTTTTCTATACATTTTAATAAAACTAACAGTTCATCATATACTTGTAAAATACGATATTTGAATAAAAATAAGAGAAAAAAAATTTCCATGGATGAATTATTGATATCGTGGAATGTTTTAATTCATTGTAAACTTAACAGCTTATTAGAAACTCGATTCAGTAGATTTTACACTCCCAACATTGTAACAACAGGAGGCGTTTATTTTCCCTACACCTTTGTCTGTTTACAGCGGTTTCCCTTTAAAAGCAAACTTGGTATCAGATGTATAGTAATGTACATAGAAGTACGCCTAGAAACACGTTATTTGGTGATTAGAGAGAGGAGATTAATCATGAACCCAATCGTTTATGCTGACGACTGCAAACAGTGATTATAGTGCATACCAAAGGGACAGCATTTAATATTAAATTAAGTTATCCTTGAATATACGTAGGGAGTTTTTCATGTTGTCTACCTAGCTATAAATTAAACGTGTTAGAAAACCAACATAATTTTATTTTTCAACGTAAGAATTCATTTATTCTAACATTTCTATTATAACGCTATGACTTCGAAAAAAAAATTATTAAGTATGTAATTCAGCAAAATACGATTATACACCGTTTTCCATGTCTTCATTCGATTAAATCGACACCGCCTGAAGTGTTTTTTTAAGTTTTGGAAAAAGATAATAGTCACAGGGGACAAGGTCGGGAGTGGACACAGAAAAAGAAATTTTTGTACCAAACAAATTATATTTAAGTTAAATAAATCTTTGTTTCCTATATACGCAAATAAATCACTTCTCCAGACAAGAAAAATATTTTTTTGAATACTTAAGAAAATTTTTCTTATCCCAAGAAGCATTTATTCATTGTAATAGATTTATCTACTTGATTCAACAATATTTTGGAATTATTGGAAGATACACAGTCTTACACCAACTAAATGAAATGCTTGACTTTTTAGAAATTTCTTTGTTTGAAGATTATCTTTCATTAAGTGAAATATTTTCTATATTTTACTTAAGATACTTGAATCAAGAACATTTTAGAATTATTGTAAGATACACTTTCTTACATCGAGAAAATTATAGGCTTGATTTTTTAAATATTGTTTTGTCTGAAGATTATCTTTTATTAAGACAAATAATTTTTTTATTTTACTTAAGATGTACTATCTTCCATAAAGAACATTTATTCATTTCGAGTAATTTTACATGCTTTGGTTAACAAAAATTGTGTATTGTCAAATACATATCTATATATATCCACCGATGATGGCATTTAGAAGATCCGACGTCTCTACAGAAAATATTCTGCCGTCTCAGGGTAGAGCTACCCCAAAGATGCCAGATTTTCCGTAGAAACGTCGGATCAACTAAATCCTATCAACAATGTAAATATATAGATGTATATTTGGCAATAAATCAGTTTTTCTTAACTAAAGCATGTTAACTAGTTAAATAGTTAACGACTATACGTATTCGGACAGCAAAGTTCTCTAAATACATTAAGTATAAAATTAAATAATCTTTGAAGAAAAAACTAAAGCTGAAGCTAAAAAATAAGTTAGTGGATTATTTTTTATAGGATCTATTTGCAACACTTACTTCCTGTTACTTACCATTAATGCTATACCATACTACTACTCCGAGAACAGCTTTACATAAAAAAATAGAATAAGGAACAAAGAAAAATATTTGGCAGTAATTAGTATATTTATTTATGAAATTAATATTTAACAAAACTTATTCAAATTTACACATAGATACATATACATTATATAAGGTATTACTTTATCAAATTTTGTTGTAAACAGACTTTTGAATCAGAATCCATATATGTTCGGAAGGTAGAGGATACAAAGTATTTAACACATGAAATGACTTAAAACATAAATCAAACCCTTCCATGAAACTGTTACACTGGTAGTGTATTTTGTCAATTATGACATATACCTGATTTATTTCTACAAAAGAAGGACCCTCGATTAAAATGTGAGGTTGTATATAGTTATATTCTTGTCAATAGCTCTTTGTCTCTGATCAGAAACGGTTTTTTCTATATCACCAGGAATCTGAAATTAAAGCTTATGTAAATGTATATAAACTAAAAGCATCTTATATACATATGAAAGCACATAACATCTAATCAAGAATTCGAGTGCCTCCGCAGTTGAAAACTTCCAGTGTTGGTCCCTTGGGAGGTACCAGATGAATCAATGTCATCAGTTGACAGATTGTCCTTCCGTCTGTAAAGAAGTTCAAATTATAAGTGGTAAAACAAAGGATAATGAAATGCTGATCCTCTCATGCAGGGTGCGAACATCAACGACTCCACGGTACTCCAATTCAAACAGTTACGGCAATCGCAGCTTGCATGATGAGATCTCCTGTATACACATACCTTCTGATAGATTGTCACGTTCTAAAATTTCCATGTAATTATCAATTGTAGTGCTTACAACATTTCCTTTTAATGACAGAATTTTCTTAAAAAATGTATCTCAGACTAATTTCAAATGACTACATTTAGTAGGATATAATTTTTGAAAGTCCAGTTCAATCTAGAAAACAAAGTTCACAAAATTATAGTACTAATATTTCTTGATATTTACCAAAATATTAGACCTTGGCTGCTTCAGTATTGGCCATTCATCAAGAAAGTCTTGCGCAGTACTACATCGGGAGTTTCTTCTCAACAAGAATGTTGCCTGCCATTTTTCTAGAACAGTAGTCCACGGTTCGCTATATTGTTTCAACCATTTATAATTTACATCCCCTTCAATATCTGTGATTTAATTAATAATATTGTAGAACATGTTATATTGAAATAACCTAATTAACAGACGTGCTTGCTTACCAAAATTGCAATTTTCTTCCTCTGTATCAGAAGAATTATTATTGGATGCTTGTCGTCGTTTTCTTCTTGTTGGCAATGATTCCCCACACTTGAATAACAAATTCCGACATTTGTCTACCAAGCGCCCTTTTGCCAATATTGGTCTACCAGTTACAGAATCCTTTTTAGATACAGATGGAACATAGTACGTGGCCGCACATTCCTTAGGGAACAAAGACATTATTTTTGCGCATAATACATTATACTCATCATGTGTTAGGCGACTATATAAATATAAAACAATATAAATTAGAGTGTTATATTTAACTCTATATTAAGTATATTACTGTTTTAAGATGTACATATGTAAATATGTTTTATTATTATATCCACTAGATGTGATCGCCTGCGATTGTCCAATGTTTTATTATTTCCATAATAATTTAAAATTTCAAGTCCCAAAGGCTGAGTTTGAAGTAATGTTTGAAGATCAAAATCCGGAAACTTGTAATTAATATGCATATGTTAAAAAAAAAATTTCTAAAATATTCGTATGGAAGTAGTAGTAAATAAGTAAAAAATAGTATAAAATACACGTTTCATAAGACATTTTGCTCACTCGTTCTTCAGAAAACTTGAACTCACGATCAAATGTCCTGTCGTTTGAAACTTGTATTTTAACAGGAATACTATTATACCACGCCACTGGTCCCACAGTCCTCATTTCTTGGACTCACAAAATATGGACAATTAATTTGAGGTGTAGAGTTAATTTGATATTGAAATTACTACAGATTACAAGTATATTGATTGGTTAACTTACAGAAACTATATTAAATTAATTTTTAATAAATTGACAATCACGATATATTGACTGTATTTTTTAATATTTACTTGTGAAACGCCATTATAGCCATTACGGAGATATGTACATATGTATTGATATAATGTCTTAAAACTAACCTTCAAACTTTGGAATAAGTTGTTCGGATCCCCATTCCTTTAATGTCAATTCCATATTCGAATGCACTGCATAAAATTTCTGCGTATTATAACAGTAATATTTAATATGGATACAAAGCTGTAGCTACCAATACTTCACTACCATTTAATATGAACACAAAACACATCACATAAGAGACGTAATTACGTATATGTCCATGCATGTAGAAATTACCTCCTACCCTCTTGTTGCGCAGGCGTTTACATTTTTACATAAGAAAATACTTATTTGGATCAAGAAACAGGAAGAAATAAATTTTTATTTTAAGAATAATAACTATGTTTGTTTGAAAACAGATTAAAGTTTTGAATTGAATATTCATTTGCTTTGCACTGAAATATTTTATTTGAAAGGAATCATTTCCAAATTTAAGAATAACTTTTCTTAACTCTAGAACATAGGAGTGCTTAACATAAAATACTTGTTTTAGTGTAAGCATGTATCTATTTATTACAAGTAAAGCGTAAACGAGAAAATTTATTGTTTTGATTGAAGAAATCCTTTTTCTGTGTGATGTAATTCCAGTTGTCGTGCAGAAGCAGAATTTACCAAGAAAAATTGTGGGTCTTTTTTTACGGGTATAGCCATGTTCAATTTCTTAATTGTGTAGACATTACCCGTTACTGTAGTTTCTTTTGACATATACTCAATTAAGAGAATCCCCTTTGCGTCCCAGAAAACTGTAGCCATAACTTTTTCCGCAGAAAATTGCATGTCTGCTTTGTTGGGCGGTGGAGAGCTCTTTTGAACCCATGGCATGGACTATTTCTTGGGAGGATTGCAGTGGTGAACCCAAGTTTCATCCCCAATTACAATTCTATTTACGAAGTCTTCATCTAAAGGTAAAAGAGTCAAATTCTCTTCACAAATTTGTCGTCTACATATTTTCGTTCGGGACCGAGCAGTCTGAGAATCCATTATGCGACACTTTGCTCATTCCCAAATCTTTGTCTCTTACTTGGTTGTCAGTCCAAATCTTGAACTTTGTTGATGATTTCTTCAGTTCGTGTTTCTAAAGGTCTCACTTTGGATCATCATGAATGGATTATCTGTCCCATTTGAACTGCTTACACTAAAATTTGACTTGGAAATAGGATAGGGTATTTTCTCCATACATCCTCACCATTCTTCCATGGATATTCTTCGTGCCACTGCCATTTTTTGACAAAAATTCATAACTCTTCTATGTTCAAGTCTCAATTCATTCATTTTCTCTTCTTTAAATGAATATAAAAGTAACAAATGTTAAGCGATGCAAATCAAACTTCACTATAAAATGTCACAGAAACGTCATGTTATGCTATAATTGATGAATGTTATTATTTATTTGTATTTTTGCTGCCTGAGGCTATGATCAGGGCTATGCACTTAAACGTTCGGTCGCTAATGAATAAATTTAATGATATTCAGGAACTGGTGCGGTCTTTGGATTTGGACATTTTCGCGCTTACCGAGACGTGGCTATCGTTTAATATTCCGGATTGCTTGATCAATTTGGATGGCTATGTTCTCTTTCGAAGAGATAGGATGGGTCGTGGTGGCGGTGTTGCGCTTTATGTTAGAGAGAAGTTCAAGGTCAAGGTGATACCTACCAACGGGGGAACGTCTCTGGAACAGCTTTGGATCGGTCTGGATGTTGGTCGGGAGTCGTTCTCGGTTGGTGTATTTTATCGCCCTCCTAGCGCAAATCTATCAGATTTTTTTGAACATTTCAATGAAACCTTGGCGGATATCTGCCTCGTTTCAGATTACTTAATTCTACTCGGAGATTGTAATATTAATTTATTGGTTAATGATACTCACTGTATACATTTCTGTTCAATTTTGCATTCTTTTGAGTTGTGTCAACTGATAGATAGACCTACGCGTGTCACAGACTTCTTCTACACTTCTTGACGTTGCGATTGCGTCTAGTACGTTGACTATTTCAGAAGTGGGGGTCATTCCGACTCATCTCGCTGATCACTTTGCGGTGTTTGCTAAGTTTGTTGTTGATGCCGAAACTGACATGTCTCGACATCAATATTCACGTTCTTATAGAGATTTTGATTACGACTTATTTATACATGATTTAAGATTGATGTCATGGGATTATATGTATTCCCTCGTTGATATTGATGATAAGGTAATCGTGTTACATCTTGTTCGGGGGCAATCCTCACAGGCAGCGCGTTGATCCTGATGTGCACCTGTCTATTGGTGGGGTCGTGCTGAACCGTAGGAAATGTGTAAAAAACTTGGGTTTGTTTATTGATGAAGATTTAAGGTTTAAAATCAGTACCGACCACATAATTAAATGTGCATACTTCAACTTAAAAATGATTTTTCCACATAGGCATATTCTGAGCACCCGCATTAAATGCCTTTTGGCTGATACTCTTGTGTTATCACACTTTAATTTTTGTGATTCGGTATATGGCCCTTGCCTGGATAGTTTGGATGTCAGACGGATTCAAGTGGCTCAGAACTCATGCTTACGTTTCATCTTCGGTATCCGGCGTAGAGATCGAATTTCCCATAAGTTGTTAGATGTTGGTTGGTTGAATATGGTTGGACGTAGGTTTTTGCACTTCGCTTGCTTTGTGCAAAAGATTATTATACACCGCAGCCCTCCGTATTTGCTAAATAAGATCAAATTTAGGACTGATGTGCACAATGTTAATATTCGCAGGAAGGATTTGATTGACATACCTATACACCATACTGCCCTTTTTAAAAGATCTTTTACTTATAACTGTGCACATATTATGAACAGTGTACAATTTCAAATGAAACAATTGCCGCCCAGTTCCTTCAAATCTCAATTGAAGCGATATATTAGTGATGGTCTGATTTCGGCCGAGGGTCGCTGATTTACAGTATTGAGTTATACTTTGCTTTAACTTATTTACTTTTTTCATTTTCATTTACTAGAGCTTTACTGGAATTTATATTTGTTTTTATTATTATATTATATACTATTTTACTTTATAATAATTTTCCTCCCTCTCTCTCTTCATTTATTCAGGTACACCTGGAAGATCAGGGCGCCCCTACGGCTTAACTGAAGGTGTTACCTTTTGGTCATATAGTATAAGTATGTAATATCGTGTATTTATTTTCTTGTCAATAAATTCTATTATTATTATTATTATTATGTAGGAAAATTATAGCATATTGTTTTCATAGCTAGGTAGATAACATAAAAAACTCCCCTCCTAAGTTGTTTAATATTCTTTATATACAGATAAAATGTGACAAAAATTAATACATTATATAGTACGTACATATAAAACAAAAAAATTAACAAATTCTTATTATGTCTAAAATAACATCTTTATTTAATAATTCGTACTCTTTACTATGAAGATATCATACCATCATTTCACGGAATATTTTACTAAAGACACATGGTATCCCTCAGGGTTTTCGTAAAGTTCGTAAAACAAAACTGCTTAAGCAAGCACATCAAACAATCACAAATTTAACTACGTTTGTGTCTTAATGGTATTACGAAAGTTTTCATGGAGCAATTTCGGTGAACGGAAACTGTTTTGTTGTGAGTTGATTCACCCTTTTCCTCTATTACGATATATTAAATCAAGTAATTTGCGTCAATAGAAATAACGTTAAAACTTAAACTATTTATTTCTATTACATATTTATATACGATTACCTAAAGCAATATTTCAAACTATGTAATTTAAACAGCTTTAGCTATTATATCATTTAAATCATTATCTGGATGTAATCAAATAATTCTTTTAAATAAAGAGAATATAAAGGTGAGTTTTTGATAAATTCAGGCAAAACATTGAAACACTTTAGAGAACAATAATTAACACCATATCTATTACTTTTAACCTACAATATTTAGGTATTATGTAATCATCAAATCTGGTAGAATACCGCTAAAATCACTGTTTAGATTGTAAATGTGAATATTTTTTTAATGAAGAGAATGGAGCAGTTAAGAATCTAATTAGAAAAACCTGTGTCATCTATTTCTTACATATTTTATCAATGTCGCATTACCTAGCTAACTGATAGTGTATTGTGGTATCTAATAATACTACTTGTTTAAGTAAATCTCTTTCATTTATTCATTGAAGTGTCAAAATATGATTTATGCATTTAATTTCAGACCAGTTTCCATTATTGCCACTTGCATTTTACTAAACGCGTCAATCGGTCAAGCGTAAAATTGCTATTTATTACAGATATCATATAATATTACGAAATCAGTGTGACCATCACAATATTTAAGATCTTTATATAAATCACAAACAGACAGGGTCCCAAAACGGATCCTTGTGGTACGCCGTATCTAGAATATAATATATAGCGTATATAATATATTATACCAAGTGCTTGCGGGCAAGCTGCGGATGCATTTTACTGTGTGATAAAACGACGACACCGAGAATTTGTATGAGTTAGTACGAGAAAGCAATATACAAACTGTTCTATTGGTCGAGTGTAGTGAAGATGACTGACTCGCGTTTAGGATATAGCAGCTGTACTTGCGTCTTCTCTAAAGCAGTACAGTAAATTACTTTATTCTTGGTTAAAGAATTTGTTATTAACAGTAACAGAAGCAATTTTCACGGACTAACGCAATAACGATTTCTGCGGTGTCGACTTTAACGTAGCTCTAATGTTAGTAACAGAGGCTACCCTCTTATTCTCCCACTTATAGTCGACCAGCTTGTCTAGTACTCATATATTCACCACATATATAGCTTAACACAACGACCCGTTTTGGGACCCTGTCTGTTTACGATTTATAGTGAAACAGGAAAACGTGTTTACAGTGTTAATAATAATGAATAATAAAAGAATAGAAAGAAAACAACTCTAAATAAAAGGATGAGGTGTGGGCACCACACGACTTTCTTATGCGTATTTGCGAACCAAAATTTGTATAAAAAAAGTTTCTAAATTAGGTTCAAATACTTTTATATTCCTATATAGAATTCATAGCTTCCAAAATATTGGCAAAATAAATTGATTTCAGACAAAAATATATATTTTTTTAAATATAGTAGTTGTTCTAAAAACTTCCATTGCAAAACGTACTGCAAATGGAGAAAAACCAATAAATTCCAAAGACGTCCTTATGTTCCTGAACAGTGGCAATACATTTTTCATCACAATCGTAACTACGATTTTCATTTGTTTTATTGTTCTGTTGTTTGGATTTAAAGTACTTCTAGAAAATTTTAGATTTCCTACTACCTACCTACCACTAAACTACAGCATATTTTATATCACTTATCTTAAATTACAGCTAAAAATTATGCCAATTATTGCAGTACAATAAAACATAGGTGCTACTATTTAAAAAAAAAAGAGTGTCTGTCACCTGAAAATTAAAGAAGAAATTGTCTTATTTTCTTCAGTAATTTCAATATGAAATAAATGTTTCCTTGGCCAATGCGTGTAAATGTGAGAAATACCTTATCAACACCAACGTTGGTGGTTTTTGTGGTTCAGCAATTTTTACGAAACAGTTTTACTTTAGGGGTCATATATAGTGGATCGGAAATGTAATATTGGTTGCATAGCACATAATTTAATAAGCCAAGGATGTCCGAGTACATATTACACATAGGGAAGATATAATAAATATTTGAAATAATAACTCAATGTCTAAGCGAATAAAAATTTATTTATGACCAAATATTTACACATTTGTAAGCGCGGGAAAGATTTTTATTAGAATAACAATTCATTGTAATGTGGGTTGCCTAATTTTAATTTATTTTATATTCATTTAAAACAAAGTAAAGAATAGTTGAACGAAAAATAAGTGCAGAGCGGGCTAGCTTTTTATTCAATTTATAAGGTGAACCCAAGCAAACAAATCTCCTCCGAAGGATTTTTGAGAAAACCGGTTTTTAATATTTTGACATATTAATTAATTTTCTTTAATCCGATAATTGTTTTCTAAATTTGATTATTCAGCGGGGTAGATGACTAAATTCTTCATAAGTTGACATTGAAAGGTTTTCTCCGAATTTAAAATCAACAAAAATATCTTGCATCTAAAATCTGCTATTTTTCCATTGTTAACAGGTCCACTATATAGGACCCTTAATTATACTCTATAAAAGCGCACGGCCGTTTCGTGTTAATTTCTCGAGAAAAGACGGCTTAACCGAATCACCATGGTTACGGATCGGACGGCTCGAAATCGACTTGAAATTGGTGAATTTAGGCGCAGTACTCGTCCCTGGATACGGGGAATTAAAGGCCGTCTCGGCGCGTGTACGTACCGGCGACATTAAACTAACCATCGACGGAGAGATTTTCCTTTTTTTCGGTGCGCGTGCAGAGATATCCGCCGTCCAAGAGAGGAGCGTGCAAAAGTCGACGTTCGGGCGTGGCGAACAAATTCCGACAAACGGCGCGGCGGATGGAAAATTCACGTGAAACACGTTGAAAATCGCTAGAAACGTCAAACTGACAGGCAAACTGAGTGGTATCCGCATATTCACATTTAAGCGTGAAATACTAAATTTTGAAGGTCGCGGGGGTTCAACAGGACCCGGGGACTTAACGAACCGACTTCTGGGGACCTTCTGCATTCCTATTGCGAGTCGACGGTCGCACGCAACCAAGGCATGAGCACTTTGAAGTTCGTTTGCGAGTGGATTTTGTCAGAAAAATGGCCGATTCAAGATCCACAGATATCAATGCATTCCGGACGGGCGAAAAATATAATCAGATTCTCACGTGCAATGCCGATCAATGTATTACGGTACGGTGAATGTTCGGCATGTTCACACAATACATAGCGGTCCCGCTTGATTTAATATTTTCATCTATATACAGGGGTCGATTAATATTTTAATAAAATGATTTGAATTAAAATACGTAAATTTCAGAACGCGTATTTCCTCAAAGGGCAAAAGGAGGAGGATTACTTTCGACATTTATGTGCCCCTACGAAATAATTTTACTTAAACGATTACGCAAACGTGCACGGTGGGCGGAGCTGGCTGAAATCAATTTCTCTCTCTTCCGATTAAAAGCAAAACTAGGCACTCGGGAGTTTCTACGGTCGCCCGTCACTAATTCTAAGTTGACTTACGAATGTGAAATTTTATATACGCGGGTGCCTTATGTCGCCGATCACTAATCCAAAGTCAAAATGTCAAAAAAACAAACAAAATGGCCGAAGAGTTTTTGAAAATTGACGTATGAATGCGAAATTTTAGATACGGCGGTGTGCGCGGACGCCGATCACCAATCCATAGTCAAAATGTCAAAAAAAAACAAAATGGAGGAAGATTTTTTGAAAATTGACGTATGAATGTGAAATTTTAGATACGGGGGTGTCTCAGGTCGCTGATGACGAATCCAAAGTCAAAATGTCAAAAAAAACAAAATGGCGTAAGTTTTTTTGAAAATTGACGTATGAATGTGAAATTTTAGATACGGGTGTGTCTGCGGACGCCGATCACAAATCCAAAGTCAAAATGTCAAAAAAAACAAAATGGCGGAAGTTTTTTTGAAAATTGACGTATGAATGTGAAATTTTAGATGCGGGGTTGTCTCAGGTCGCCGATCACGAATCCAAAGTCAAAATGTCAAAAACAAACAAAATGGCGGAAGTTTTTTTGAAAATTGACGTATGAATGTGAAATTTTAGATACGGGGGTGTCTCAGGTCGCCGATGACGAATCCAAAGTCAAAATGTCAAAAAAACAAAATGGCGGAAGTTTTTTTGAAAATTGACGTATGAATGTGAAATTTTAGATGCGGGGGTGTTTTAGGTCGCCGATCACGAATCCAAAGTCAAAATGTTAAAAAAACAACATGGCAAATCTAATATGGCGGAAAGGTTCGTTGAAAAGTGCTTGGATCTGAGCACATTCTTCCTTGGTAACTTTAACATGTTTTATGTTTAACATTAAATTATCCTTCTCGCTCTTCGGTGTTCAGTGTAACGGTTTGTGTAAAGAAGTAAAGAAAAGTTCTAAATAACATATACGATTGGCATCACTAAATTTACTCCTGTGGTTCAAAAGTTTATAAAATCGGATTTTCTGAAAAGCGTCATGACAGTGATCGCGTTCTACGGGAAACGGTAATTGCAGACAAATTTGTGTTGCTTGGATGACAAACTTCAAAAGGTTATTATGATTAATGTCAAAAGGTGTATTTATAAGTCTCGAAATGGCATGTGTAGGTAGGATACTTGACAGGTAAAATTTTGCAATATCTCAAATTTAATGTCCTCAAAATTATTGGCGCATGTTTCTTTAAAGTTGACATAATATTTGATTATTATATTATTATATTATTTATATTATTGCACTGTATTAGTTGATTAAGTTCAATTAAGGGCCGGTTTTTCCAATTCCGATTAAAATGCCGATTAGCGTACTCATTAAATAAAATACGGGATAGTACGTTTTTGCAAAAACCGGTTGGCGCTAATCATTGATTAAGAACGTTATTACATGAAGATATTTTAAACGGTGTTTTACCAAACCTGATAAAATATTAAACAGTAATTGGGATTACTTACACGTGCGCATAACCTAGGAGATTTGGATTTTTATTAGTATTGACTGCGATTATGTTTTCTTGTGCATTTGTAATTAATAATGATTTTCGTTAGTGATTTACTAATTGTATTGCTTCTTCTATACATGAAATTAACAGTATACTTGAAAATAAAAACATAATATTGAATATGTGTAACTTTTAGCTTACTACGGAAATATTTGTGTTTTGGAAGCTTTTTAATTCTGTTACATTTGCTCAGTTGCTAAAAATTCTAAGTATTTGTGAAAATTTATGATTGCGCTTGTTCTTTTCTTCTTTGTAATTGCTTTTAACAGCACCTTATTAAAACTTAATTTTCGATGAATATATTTTAGACTCACTCTGATATGTCATTAACATATTAAAACTACATTTAAAAGTTTCATGTGAAATTGAAAACATTGAAGAAATTCTACAGAAGCTGGCAGGTGCTTATGCAGACACTGTATAAAGTACTCTCGATTTAATTGGGTTCGGATGAATAGTGTGTTCGTTAACGTGTAGTTAAATTTTAAAGTAATAATTATAATTGGCACTACAAAGATCGCATCGATTCCTCCAGAACATAACATTTTGTAAGTCAAAATTATGGAAACACGGTTTTCTCAATCAACCCTCTTTGATTTAGGAAATTTAGACAAAGAGCCTGTTAAAACGTATAGTTTTTAGTAAACAGTTGGGATATGATTTGTCAATCAAAGTGTCTGGCCTTATTCATCCTACAGAAATTTGGTGCAAGTTAAATTGTCTGAAATATGGCAGTTGAAATTGCAATATCTTATACTGTTAGAATATAATTGATAATACAGTTTATGACCGCAGATGCAAGTCTTTTCTTTTTCAACAAACTGTTCTTACAGTTCAGTCGCTCTCTCAACCGACATGCGCTACTAAATTAAAATGACGTCAAATTTTAGATGTTGCAAAATTTTACCTGTCATGTAATATAACCTACAAAATACATTTCAGGACTGTCATAAATAATAATATTTGTACACCTTTTGACATTTGTTATAATTATTTGTTGACGTTTGTTATAATTGTCATCTAAACATTTTAAAACAGTACAGCCAAATGTTATGTAAAATATAGGTGTAGGAAAGTAATATTTAATACCTTTATTTATAATATTTAATTTGTAACTGGCTTTCATGTAATAGTATTTTACTATGGGAAGGTATACATCCAGAAATATTAAATAAAAAGTGTAATTTTATTGTATTGAAATTGTTCCGGCCAATCGAAATTTGTAGTGGTATTGAATCGTCGTCTTTAGTTCGTACTTTTGCCGAGTCCGTTGCCAAGACGATTCGAATGTATTTTTATGACTTTTTTTCTTTCTTAACAGGCAACAAAATGTCACTTTATAAGCCGAGAAAAAAGTACTCATTTTTTTCCACATGAAAAAAATTAGTACTTCTTTCCGGATATGTAAGAACACGGACATCTAATTTTAATATACCACGCGATCATTTAAATTCTAAATTATAGCAGGCGGGATTTTTTTTATTAGGTTGTCCAGAATGTCTATTATTGATTAATTGAAATTTGCGGTTATGTTATACTTTGTGACATTTGTGAATCTATTGTGTAATCGATTTAAATTTAATGGAAATGAAAGCATTACAAGATAAATTTGTTTTATTGTGAATTACAAAAGGTGTTCAAAGTGTTCTCCCCCTGTTGCAATGCAACTGTTAACCCTCCGTTTCATATTTTCAAAAGCATTTGCCAACATCTGAACGGTTACCTATAGCGTTACATGCATTAGAAATTGCCTCTTGTAGTTCTTCAAGATTTTGTGGGTTATTTTTGTAAACTGTGTTTTTCAGATACGGATAAATGAAATAATCAAGAATCTTTAAGTCCGGACTGTGAGGCGGAAATTCAATTACTCGGTTATCATAAAATTCGCGAATTCGAGCCATACTTTCCAATGTTTTGTGAGCTGTTAGAAATACCCATGTAAAAGTTCGTCATCATGAAGATTTTGTAAAAACGGTTCAAGTAAATTATTTTGATATCTCTCAGCATTTATCGTTCCTTCAAAAAACACAGGTCCAAATATACGTCTTCTAGAAACCGCTAGCCAAACACCAATTTTCTGCGGATGGAGAGGCGATTGAATAAACTCATGAACATTCTCCGAAGACCAAATACGCATATTTTGTTTGTTTATATAGCCGGATAGGTGAAACCACGCTTCGTCAGAAAAAATGTTAAATCTAAAGTGTTGCTGTTATTTAAATTATTCAAAAACCACAGTATTCTATTCGTACAGGAAAATCTCTTGAACGACGTTAATCTTATAGGAATAAAGATTTAAATTTTCTTTTAAAATTTTTTGACAAGTTCCATATGAAAGGTTTATTTCTTGGGCTAATCTGCGAAGAGATTTTTTGGGAGACTGTTCCATTCTTTCTGCAACATCTGCCACAATCTCAGGAGTCCTTTTTTCGGGCGCGCCACTACCAGCTCCTACCTACAGTTCCAACATTACGAAATTTCGCCACACATGTGTAAATTTCTTGGACTAATTTTTGATAATCCGCAGGAAAATTAGGGAAGGCATTTTGAAAATCATTGATGCAGTGCGGTACTGAATATGTCCATTCACCATTCTCTTGTCGTTTGGCGTTTTTAAAATAACTTTCAGTAAGAAAAATCTTATGTTCTAAATCAAACATTTTGAAGCGTCACTTTGACAATTCAAATTGTAAATTAGTACTTATATACCAACTTAATTTAAATTTCACAAACTGCTCTAATTTAGAATTTAAATGATCGCGCGGTATTTTATTATACAAAAAGTTGCATTTACTTATGTATGACAATAGCACCGTCTCCGAGAAAGAACTGCATTTCTTTTTCACCTTCCAATTAAAATAACTAAAAATCAACTTAAGTTCGCAAATTTTTAAAACCAAACACAAAATTAAATTGACAAATATTTGAATACTTTACAGGTTTCCTTAGCAACGCAGGTGTAATGCTGCTATAAGTACAACAGCCTACCAATTTAAAACTTCAAATGTCACATCGATTTATTTTCTGAGTCTTTTTTATCATTATTAAATCGTCGTTTCTCTTGTCACAGAAAAAAAATAGTGTATTATACACGGGAAAAAACATTAGATTTTAGCTCTCGGTATTTTGTCATTATCTCGAGCTAAAATCTAATACTTCTTTCCCTTGTATAATAAATAACTTTTTTTACAGGTCATATGTAATAATAGAAAATATAAGGAACGTACTAGCTAATACGGCAGGCCTTGAAGGCCCGCTATCGCCTCTTATTCCGCTTACAGTTGAGGTACCGCTCCCCCTTATTCTTCTAAATTTATTGCGGATTTTGTCTTTATTGCATTTCAGTTTTTGAAACACCATATAATTCCGATATATAGCGAATAACTAAATATAATTGTGTTTTAGATGTTCAATATCGCTTAGTTGTTTTTATACACCCCTGTATATAGTTTACAACTATGCAATATTTTATTCAGAACGCTTATCGGATGAAATGATTAATAATAGATGTAGTGATAATAGCAGTTTTTAAATTGAAAATGTTTAACGGCTGTCCATGAAATAAGATGTACTTTATCGTTTAAAGTTTTATTGACATTTTTCACATACTTTTCCTGTGCCTCACAGACGGTAGTTTTCACTCTATTTATAATTTTTCTACTATTATTGGCTTTTGTGCCTTGACTTGCCGATGATTTAATTTCACGTTTGCCTAATTTGTGTATAGTTTGAATTTTGTTTGTGGGTATAAAATTAGAATATCTCGAAATCTGTGTTTTTTGCATCAGTTGGAAAATGTGATTTGATAGTTTTTGTTAATAGTGTTTCAGTCTATATACATATGTCGATTCCATTGGTCTTTTTGGTTTAAATGAAAATTCATTAGAATTTAAAAAAAAACATTCTATTTTATACAAACTTGTAGATAGCTTTATTAGAATTATGTTTTGTTGACGCGAATGTATACTTTTAAATAATTTATTTAATTATTGTTCTATAACAAATAATATTTATTTAATTGGCATTTTTATGATTTCCATTCCTATACTTTTATAATTTGCAGTGTTTCTTTGTGGTAAATTGTATTACAACTGTCAGTTATATATGATGCTTAATAATGTTGGTAAAGCCTTGTTCACACTGTACATAATTATTTTCTTTTGCATTGTACACCTACAATTTAAGGAATATATAGATATAATATATGTATTATGGTAATATTGATTACTTATTGTTATATTCGAAAATACTGTAAAACATCCTTATAGAATTTCTATTACTAATTATTGTAATTGACGATGTCGCGAGACGTTCATTTTCATCAATGATAATTAAACAATCTTTTTTGAATACGTATGATATTACTTCTCAATTTGCCTGACACAGTAACAACATGATTAAGTGCTTGTTTAATCTGGTAGGAATATATTTTAGTTTCTTTTTTCTATTTACAATATCTTATAATATTTTGAAGTAATTTTACAACTTAATTCATGGATGAAAAAAATGAGTAGAAAGTATTTATAAACAAATAAGGAATCGAATTTATAAATTTTTTACCTCATTGGGCCAATTATTATATATTGCAATATTTATTGTGTTGAATGTTTGTCAGCTAATGCTTCAATCTTTTCGAGCTTGAATTCGCCTTTTTCGCGTCCGCATACAGCTTTTTACAGTTTCCTGTAAAACGCGATCACTCTCGTGGTGGTTTTTAGAATGTAAGATTTTATAGACTTGTGGCACACTCTGTATATACATATATTTTGTAAAGCCAATTGTATATTTCATTCAGAATTCTTCTAGAATTTTTTTTACACAAACTGTTACACAATGAAAAGCGAGAAAGATAATTTAATGTTAAACATAAGAATGATGTTAAAGTATCCGATGAAACAATATGCTCAATAAGTGCATCATTTTTATTGAGACAGTCGGGATAATACGCTATTGAAATAACAGTGGAAAAATTTAGTATATTAACAAAAAGTATGCCAATTGCTCAGAAACAATTTAAGACAGGCATGCACAATATTAATAAAAAAGAACCTAATAATCAGTTTGACACTGAGATATTTTCACCCAAATTATTTGAAGTGGAACAGCGCTTTCATTATGAAATTTTGGTCAGTATAATTGAAATATTCGTCTGTCACATACTCAAAATTAGTTCGCACGCCAATTAAAAATGAAGGACTTGTATTGAAGAACATTTTAAATATTCAATGAATTACATATATACTACTCGCCCGCTATCGCGGGCTCGTCATTTTAATTGACATACTCAAATATACGTAGTATCTCCATAGTGTTTAATATGTTTACAACAAATTTTGTTTGGTAAATGGGCGTGGCTTTCAAACATTCTTATAGAATGCTAATGAATGTTGATGAACTTCGAACATATAGCTCGCAAACATATGTATGCGAATGGGTAAAGTAAATTAGTTTATAAAGTATGTTACTTTCTTACTACCTTTTCGAAGTCCACTATCGTTAATAAAAAAGCAGAGTATATTTTATCTAAAATTATTCTCCTTCTGTTTTTGACACAAATCGGCACACTCAAGAGCGAGAAAGGTAATTACAATACTATTTTGATGTAAAGTGTGACCTTTTTGAAATCCACTATCGTTAATAAAGGAGCACAAAATAAAAGTAAAAAGCCCAAGTTTTAAATTGAAGCACCTTTCCTGTAAAAAGCGATCACTGGCATGACGCTTTTTAGAATGTCCGGCTTTATAAACTTTTAAAGCATCCCGGTATATACATATATTTTGTGAAGCCAATAGTATATTTTATTTGAAAATTTTCTCGAATTGTTTTTTACACAAATCGGTAGGTCATGTTAAAATATCCAAAGAAACAATGAGCTCTCAAAAAGCGCAACCTTTTCATTAAGACAGTTTACAATACTATTTTGATGTGAACGTGTAAGAGCCTGTCAATCTTTTCGAAGTCTACTCTCGTTAAGAAAAAAGCACAAAATAATAATAAAAATAAAAAGCCCAAGTTTTAGATTTAAGCCCAATTGAAGCGTCTTTCCTATAAAAAACGCTTTTTAGAATGTCCAGTTTTATACACTTTTAAAGCATCCCGGTATATACATATATTTTATTTAAATCGTTAATGAAAAAGTACAAAATAATAGTAAAAGTAAAAAGCTCAAATTTTTAAATTTAAGCCCTATTGTAGCGCTTTTCCTGTAAAAAGCGATAACTGGCATGGCTTTTTAGAATGTCCGATTTTATTAACTTTCGAAGCGCCCCTGTATATACATATATTTTGTTAAACCAATAGGATATTTTATTTAAAATTCTTCTCGAACTGTTTTTGACATAAACCGGTACACACTCAAGAGCGAGAAAGAAAATTTAATATTAAACATAAGTCGTGTTAAAGTATGCAAAGACACAATGAGATTAAGGAGCGCAGCATTTTTATTAAGAGAGCGTACAATATTTTGATGTGAAAGTGTAAAAGCCTGTCAACCTTTTCGAAATCCACTATCGTTAATAAAAGAGCACAAAATAATAATAAAAGTAAAAGCCCAAGTTTTAAATTTAAGCACTTTTGAAGCGCCTGCCCCGTAAAAAGCAATCACTGTCATGACTTTTTAGAATGTCCGATTTTATTAACTTTTGAAGCACCCCTGCATATACATATATTTTGTTAAGCCAATAAGATATTTTATTTAAAATTCTTCTCGAACTGTTTTTAACACAAACCGGTACACCCTCAAGAGCGAGAAAGGTAATTTAATGTTAAACATAAGTCGTGTTAAAGTATGCAAAGACACAATGACATCAAAAAGCGCAACATTTTCATTAAGACAGTGTACAATACTATTTTGATGCGAAAGTGTGAAAGCCTGTCAACCTTTTTGAAATCCACTATCGTTAATAAAGGAGCACATAATAATAATAAAAGTAAAAAGCCCAAGTTTTAAATTGAAGCTCTATTGAAGCGCCTTTCCTGTAAAAAACGCTTTTAAGAATGTCCACTTTTATAAACTTTTAAGCACTCCTGTATATACATATATTTTGTTAAGCCAATAGGATATTTTATTTAAAATTTTTGTCGAACTGTTTTTGACACAAACCGGTACACACTCAAGAGCGAGAAAGGTAATTTAATGTTGAACATGTCATGTTAAAGTATTCAAAGACAAAAAACGCAACATTTTCATTAAGACAGTTTACAATACTATTTTGATATGAACGTGTAATAGCCTATCAATATTTTCGAAATCCACTATCGTTAATGAAAAAGTACAAAATAATAATAAAAGTAAAAAGCTAAAGTTTTAAATTTAAGCCTTATTGAAGCGCTTTTCCTGTAAAAAGCGATAACTGGCATGGCTTTTTAGAATGTCCGATTCTATTAACTTTTGAAGCGCCCCTGTATATACATATATTTTGTTAAACCAATAGGATATTTTATTTAAAATTCTTCTCGAACTGTTTTTGACATAAATTGGTACACACTCAAGAGCGAGAAAGGTAATTTAATGTTAAACATAAGGCATGTTAAGGTATCCAAAGACTCAATGAGTTCAAAAAGCCCAACATGTTAATTAAGACAGTTTTCAATACTATTTTGATGTGAAAGTGTAAAAGCCTGTCAACCTTTCAAAATCCACTATCGTTAATAAAGGTGCACGAAATAATAATAAAAGTAAAAAGCCCAAGTTTTAAATTTAAGCCCTATTGAAGCGCCTTTCCTGTAAAAAAACGCTTTTTAGAATGTCCACTTTCATAAACTTTTGAAGCACCCCTGTATATATATATATATATATTGTTAGGCCAATAGGATACTTTATTTAAAATTCTTCTCGAACTGTTTTTGACATAAACCGATACACACTCAAGAGCGAGAAAGGTAATTTAATGTTTAACATAAGTCGTGTTAAAGTATCCAAATACACATTAAGATCAAAAAGCGCAACATTTTTATTAAGACAGTGTACAATACTATTTTGATGTAAAGTGTGACCTTTTTGAAATCCACTATCATTAATAAAGGAGCCCAAATGAAAATAAAAGTAAAAAGCCCAAGTTTTAAATTGAAGCGCCTTTTATTTTATTTAAAATTTTTCTCGAATTGTTTATTACACAAACCGGTACACACTCAAGAGCGAGAAAGGTAATTTAATGTTAAACATAAGTCATGTTAAAATATCCAAAGAAACAATGAGCTCTCAAAAAGCGCAACCTTTTCATTAAGACAGTTTACAATACTATTTTGATGTGAACGTGTAAGAGCCTGTCAATCTTTTCGAAGTCTACTCTCGTTAAGAAAAAAGCACAAAATAATAATAAAAGTAAAAAGCCCAAGTTTTAGATTTAAGCCCAATTGAAGCGTCTTTCCTATAAAAAACGCTTTTTAGAATGTCCAGTTTTATAAACTTTTAAAGCATCCCGGTATATACATATATTTTGTGAAGCCAATTGTATATTTTATTTAAAATATTTCTGGAATTGTTTTTTACACAAAGCGGTACACACTCAAGAGCGAGAAAGGTAATTTAATGTTAAACATAAGACGTGTTAAAGTATGCAAAGACACAATGAGATCAAGAAGCGCTACATTTTTATTAATACAATGTACAATACTATTTTGATGCGAAAGTGTGAAAGCCTGTCAACCTTATTGAAATCCACTATCGTTAATAAAGGAGCACATAATAATAATAAAAATAAAAAGCCCAAGTTTTAAATTGAAGCCCTTTTCCTGTAAAAAGCGATCACTGGCATGACGCTTTTTAGAATGTCCACTTTTATACACCTTTGAAGCACTCCTGTATATACATATATTTTGTTAACCCAATAGGATGTTTTATTTAAAATTCTTCTCGAACTGTTTTTAACACAAACCGATACACACTCAAGAGCGAGAAAGGTAATCTAATGTTAAACATAAGTCGTGATAAAGTATGCAAAGACACAATGAGATTAAAAAGCGCAACATTTTTATTAAGACAGTGTACAATACTATTTTGATGTGAAAGTGTAAAAGCCTGTCAACCTTTTTGAAATCCACTATAGTTAATAAAAGGCGATCACTGGCATGACGCTTTTTAGAATATCCACTTTTATAAAAACCCCTGTATATACATATATTTTGTTAAGCCAATAGGATATTTTATTTAAAAATCTTCTCGAGCTGTTTTTGACACAAACCGGTACCCACTCAAGAGCGAGAAAGTTAATTTAATGTTAAACATAAGTCGTGTTAAGGTATCCAAAGACACAATGAGATCAAAAAACCCAACATGTTCATTAAGACAGTTTACAATACTATTTTGATGTGAAAGTGTAAAAGCACGTCAACCTTTTCAAAATCCACTATCGTTAATAAAGGAGCACGAAATAATAATAAAAGTAAAAAGCCCGAGTTTTAAATTGAAGCCCTATTGAAACGCCTTTCCTGTAAAAAGCGATCACTGGCATGACGCTTTTTAGAATGTCCACTTTTTAAGCACCCCTTCATATATTTTGTTGAGCCAATGGTATATTTTATTTAAAATTCTTCTCGAACTGTTTTTTACACAAACTGGTACACACTCAAGAGCGGGGAAGGTAACTTAATATTAACCATAAATCATGTTAAAGTATCGAAAGAAACAATGAGCTCAATGAGCGGAACATTTTCATTGAGACAGTGTACAATACGATTCTGATGTTTGCGAATCTACTATCATTAAGAAAAAATGAAGTATTAAATTCATTTTTCATGTTCAATCACGTTTCGCCAAATTGAAGACGTAATAAGCGACCACAAACACCCCCGTATCCAAAAATTCACAAACATTCATCAATTTTCAAAAAATCTTCCGCCATTTTGTTTGTTTTGACATTTTGACTTCGGAATCGAGATCGGCGACCCCCAAAACCCCCGTATCTAAAATTTCACATTGACACGTTAATTTTCAAAAAAATCTTCCGCCATTTTGCTTTTTTTGACATTTTGACTTTGGAATCGTGATCGGTGACCCCCAAAACCCCCGTACCTAAAATTTCACATTCATACGTCAATTTTCAAAAAAATCCGCCAATTTGTTTTTTTCGACATTTTGACTTTGGAATTGTGATCGGCGACCCCCAAAATCCCCGTATCTAAAATTTTACATTCATACGTCAATTTTCAAAAAATCTTCCGCCATTTTGTTTTTTTTTGACATTTTAACTTTGGAATCGTGATCGGCGACCCCCAAAACCCCCGTATCTAAAATTTTACATTCATACGTCAATTTTCAAAAAATCTTCCGCCATTTTGTTTTTTTTTGACATTTTGACTTCGGAGTCGTGATCGGCGACCCCCAAAACCCCCGTATCTAAAATTTTACATTCATACGTCAATTTTCAAAAAATATTTCGCCATTTTGTTTTCTTTTGACATTTTGACTTTGGAAACGTGATCGGCGACCCCCAAACCCCCGTATCTAAAATTTTACATTCATACGTCAATTTTCAAAAAATTCACCCGCCATTGTGTTTTTTATGACATTTTGATTTTGGATTTGTGATCGGCGACTTAAAGCACTCTCGTATCTAAAATTTCACATTTATACGTCAATTTTCAAAAAATCCTTCGGCAATTTTGTTTTTTTTGACATTTTGACTTTGGAATCGTGATCGGCCACCCCCAAAACCCCCGTATATAAAATTCTACATTCATACGTTAATTTTCAAAAAAATCACCTGCCATTGTGTTTTTTATGACATTTTGAGTTTGGAATCTTGATCGGCGACCCCCAAAACTCCCGTATCTAAAATTTTACATTCATACGTCAATTTTCAAAAAATCTTTTGCCATTTTGTTTTCTTTTGACATTTTGACTTTGGAATCGTGATCGGCGACCCCCAAAACCCCCGTATCTAAAATTTCACATTCATACGTCAATTTTCAAAAAAATCTTCCATTTTGTTTTTTTTTGACATTTTGACTTTGGAATCGTGATCGGCCACCCCCCAAAACCCCCGTATCTAAAATTTTACATTCATACGTCAATTTTCAAAAAATTCTTATGCCATTTTGTTTTTTTATGACATTTTGATTTTGGATTTGTGATCGGCGACTTAAGGCACCCTCGTATCTAAAATTTTACATTCATACGTCAATTTTCAAAAAATCCTTCCGCCATTTTGTTTTTTTTGACATTTTGACTTTGGAGTCGTGATCGGCCACCCCCAAAACCCCCGTCTCTAAAATTTTACATTCATACGTCAATTTTCAAAAAATCTTCCGCCATTGTGCTTTTTATGACATTTTGATTTTGGAATCGTGATCGGCGACCCCCAAAACTCCCGTATCTAAAATTTTACATTCATACGTCAATTTTCAAAAAATCTTTTGCCATTTTGTTTTCTTTTGACATTTTGACTTTGGAATCGTGATCGGCGACCCCCAAAACCCCCGTATCTAAAATTTCACATTCATACGTCAATTTTCAAAAAAATCTTCCATTTTGTTTTTTTTTGACATTTTGACTTTGGAATCGAGATCGGCCACCCCCAAAACCCCCGTATCTAAAATTTTACATTCATACGTCAATTTTCAAAAAATCCTTCCGCCATTTTGTTTTTTTTGACATTTTGACTTTGGAATCGTGATCGGCCACCCCCAAAACCCGCGTATCTAAAATTTTACATTCATACGTCAATTTTCAAAAAATCTTCCGCCATTGTGTTCTTTATGGCATTTTGACTTTGGAATCGTGATCGGCGACCCCCAAAACCCCCGTATCTAAAATTTTACATTCATACGTCAATTTTCAAAAAATCTTCCACCATTTTGTTTTTTTTTTGACATTTTGATTTTGGAATCGTGATCGGCGACCCCCAAAACCCCCGTATCTAAAATTTTACATTCATACGTCAATTTTCAAAAAATCGTCCACCATTTTGTTTTTTTTTTGACATTTTGACTTTGGAATCGTGATCGGCGACCCCCAAAACCCCCGTATCTAAAATTTTACATTCATACGTAAATTTTCAAAAAATCTTCCGCCATTTTGTTTTTTTTTGACATTTTGACTTTGGAGTCGTGATCGGCGTCCCCCGAAACCCCCGTATCCAAAATTTTACATTCATAAGTCAATTTTCAAAAAATCTTTCGCCATTTTGTTTTCTTTTCACATTTTGACTTTGGAAACGGGATCGGCGACCCCCAAAACCCCCGTATCTAAAATTTTACATTCATACGTCAATTTTCAAAAAATCTTCCGCCATTTTGTTTTTTTTGACATTTTGACTTTGGAGTCGTGATCGGCGACCCCCAAAACCCCCGTATCTAAAATTTTACATTGATACGTCAATTTTCAAAAAATCTTCCGCCATTTTGTTTTTTTTTGACATTTTGACTTTGAAATCGTGATCGGCGACCCCCAAAACCCCTGTATCTAAAATTTTACATTCATACAATTTTCAAAAAATCTTCCGCCATTTTTTTTTGACATTTTGACTTTGGAATCGTGATCGGCGACCCCCATAACCCCCGTATCTAAAATTTTACATTCATACGTCAATTTTCAAAAAATCTTCCGCCATTTTGTTTTTTTTTGACATTTTGACTTTGGAATCGTGATCGGCGACCCCCAAAACCCCCGTATCTAAAATTTTACATTCATACGTCAATTTTCAAAAAAAATAATCGCCATTTTTTTTTTGGCATTTTGACTTTGGAATCGTGATCGGCGACCCCCAAAACCCCCCTAATCTAAAATTTTACATTCACACGTCAATTTTCAAAAAATCTTCCGCCATTTTGTTTTTATTTTGACTTTGGAATCGAGATCGGCGACCCCCAAAACCCCCGTATCTAAAATTTTACATTCATACGTCAATTTTCAAAAAATTCTTACGCCGGTTTGATTTTTTTATGACATTTTGATTTTGGATTTGTGATCGGCGACTTAAGACACACCCGTATCTAAAATTTCACATTTATACGTCAATTTTCAAAAAATCTTCCACCATTTTGTTTTTTTTTTGACATTTTGACTTTGGAGTCGTGATCGGCTACCCCCAAAACCCGCGTATCTAAAATTTTACATTCATACGTCAATTTTCAAAAAATCTTCCGCCATTGTGTTTTTTATGGCATTTTGACTTTGGAATCGTGATCGGCGACCCCCAAAACCCCCGTATCTAAAATTTTACATTCATACGTCAATTTTCAAAAAATCTTCCACCATTTTTTTTTTTTTGACATTTTGATTTTGGAATCGTGATCGGCGACCCCCAAAACCCCCGTATCTAAAATTTTACATTCATACGTCAATTCTCAAAAAATTTTCCGCCATTTTGTTTTTTTTTTGACATTTTGACTTTGGAATCGTGATCGGCGACCCCCAAAACCCCCGTATCTAAAATTTTACATTCACACGTCAATTTTCAAAAAATCTTCCGCCATTTTGTTTTTATTTTGACTTTGGAATCAAGATCGGCGACCCCCAAAACCCCCGTATCTAAAATTTTACATTCATACGTCAATTTTCAAAAAATTCTTACGCCGTTTTGATTTTTTTATGACATTTTGATTTGTGATCGGCGACTTAAGACACACTCGTATCTAAAATTTCACATTTACACGTCAATTTTCAAAAAATCTTCCACCATTTTGTTTTTTTTTGACATTTTGACTTTGGAGTCGTGATCGGCCACCCCCAAAACCCGCGTATCTAAAATTTTACATTCATACGTCAATTTTCAAAAAATCTTCCGCCATTGTGTTTTTTATGGCATTTTGACTTTGGAATCGTGATCGGCGGCCCCCAAAACCCCCGTATCTAAAATTTTACATTCATACGTCAATTTTCAAAAAATCTTCCACCATTTTGTTTTTTTTTGACATTTTGATTTTGGAATCGTGATCGGCGACCCCCAAAACCCCCGTATTTAAAATTTTACATTCATACGTCAATTTTCAAAAAATCTTCCACCATTTTGTTTTTTTTGACATTTTGACTTTGGAATCGTATTCGGCGACCCCCAAAACCCCCGTATCTAAAATTTTACATTCATACGTCAATTTTCAAAAAATTCTTACGCCGTTTTGTTTTTTTTTGACATTTCGACTTTGGATACGCGATCAATGATACCACAAAGACTCCCAAGTGCCGAATTTTACTTTAATCAGAAGAGAGAAATTAATTTCAGGTAGCTCCGCCCACTCTGCATGTATGCGTAATCGTTGTCATAAGGGCACATAAATGTTAAAAGCAATCCTTTTCCCCATTAAGGCGTACGCGTTCTGGAATTAACGTATTTTAATAATTCAAATATATAACCATTAAAAGAACAATCAACCTGTATATCTATAAAAATGTCAAGTCAAGCGGGTGTATTATGTCGAGATTGAGATGCCGAACTTGTCGGACCGAATAGACTGATATTTTTCGCCCGATCGTAGTACATTGAATCATATGCACATTGAATCTGTGACGTATTTCGTCCATTTTTCTTACGAAATCTGTCTGCAAACGAATTTGAAAGTGCTCGTGCCCTTGTTTGCGTGCGTTTGTCGACTCGAAATAAGCATGTAAGAGACCCCGAGAAGGCCGTTCTTTAAAACCTCGGGTCTTGTTGGGCGCTCGCAACCTTCAAAATTTCGTATTTCAGTCTTAAAAGTGAATCTGTAGCTACAACTTGCTAGTTTGACGTTTCCCGAGATTTATTTTGATAGTCACGTAAATCGTCATGATGACGTAAGCCATTTTTCTGTTAAAACACCGAGTGCACGCTCCTCTTCAACGGGCGATATCTCTGCACACGCTCCACTTGGGAAGAAAAACTCTCCGTCGACCGGAAATTCAATGTCGCCCCTACCAACATGCCAAAAGACAGCCCTTAATTTCGCGTATCCAGAGAGGAGTTCTTTGCACAGTTTTGCCGTTTTTAGACGATTTTTGGGTCGTTTGGTTGCCATTGGCTACTCGGCTTTTATTATATATAACTAGCTAATACGGCAGGCCTAGAAGGCCCGCTGCCGCCTCTTATTCCGCTTACAGTTGAGGTACCGCTCCCCCTTATTTTTCTCAATTTATTGCGGATTTTGTCTATATTGCGTTTCAGTTTATAAAACACCATGTAATTCCGATATATAGCGAATAACTAAATATAATTGTGTTTTAGATGTTCAATATTGCTTAGTTGTTTTTATACACCCCTGTATATAGTTTACAACTATGCAATATTTTATTCAGAATGCTTATAGGATGAAATGATTAATAATAGATTTAGTGATAATAGCAGTTTTTAAATTGAAAATGTTTAACGGCTGTCCATGAAATAAGATGTATTTTATTGTTTAATGTTA